>LPNX010477962.1:500754-541100 GCA_001517045.1 Pseudotsuga menziesii
TGTCTCTCTCTCACACACACACATCCCTATGTATTTCCTTATCACTAACATACCCTAACCTATAACCATCCCCTCACTATATATTCCCCAACACCCCCCTCCCCTCCACTCTATCTCTATCTCTTTGTCTCTGTCGTCCCCCTCTTCTCATCTAACTACACCTAACCCCAACTCCTCCTCCTATCCATGTCTCTCTCTCTCTCACATACATCCCTTGAAGTTTAAAACAATATAGTTAGCTTGAAGAGAGGTGGGGTGTAAAGGTGCTAGGACTTAGGGAGTGCTTGTTAATTCCCCTTGAACATTGAGTGATCCCTTTGTCATGGAACTACCTTCTTAAATGCTCCTAAATGTTATTCAAGCAAAACAAGTACGTGTTTTATGTGGTAAAATTTGTGCTCTCATTTTTTATAATAATATTGTGTGCACATTTTGTTTCAGTATAAACAATAGAAGTCCTTATCTAAGAAACACTATCAGATTTCAAGCAGGTTTCATAGTCCATGCAGAATTTTTGGTTGCAGACAGTGCGTTCATTTTCTTCTTCACCATATTATCACACAAAAAATTGTTTTTCACATCAAGCATCTCCATCAGAAGTGTCTAAGGATTTCTTGGAGCATGGTATACATTGAGGAGCAAGAGAGAAAGAATTAATTGAGCAATAAAAAACCAAGCTTGGGGAATCTCTCATTGAGTAGCACCATAGAGCATCTCCACCATTGTTTTTCTTGCAATTGAGGAGCCAGCAATGTAAACATTAACTTGTTCATTATGGTGGAGTATGTAGACACAATTGAGCAAGAAAGAAACCAATCCTAGGGAAACCCCCATTGAGGAGGACCATAGAGCATATCTACCATTGTTTTTCCTACAATTGAGGATCTAGAAAAGGCAACATTCTTCCCAATCTTCCCCCTAACTTTCAAGCATCTAGACACAATTGAGAAAGAAATAAACCTATCTTGGGGATTCTCCCATTGAAGAGTACCATTTACCATCTCCAATTTTTTTATTGCATTTGAGGATCTAGCAAAGGAAACCTTCCTCCAAATATTCCCCTTAATTTGACTATCTAGACACAATTGACCAAGAAAGAAACCAAGCTTGGGGAGTCTCCCATTGAAGAGCACAATTGACCATCTCCGCCATTTCTTTTCTTGCATTTGAGGAGAATCAAAGAAAATATTTCATTGGTCATTGTGGTGGATTATATAGACACTTGATTGTTCAAGAAAGGAACCAAGCTTGGGTAATCTCCCATTGAGGAGCACCATATATCATTAATGAATGTGGTGATGGGAAACTCATGCAATCGAGCAAGAAAATCGAAAAGGAATACGATACCCAATGAAATCCTTGAAAAAATTAGAGAAGATAAAAGAAATGACATGACCAATCGAATACGCTTTATGGACACTCAACCAATTCCTATTTTAGAGGATGCCACAATTCTTCCTACCAATCCACAACAGGAAAGACAAAATCATTCGCTCGAGGGGAATTCAGTCTCTATAGCAGTTGAAGAACGAGCACAACATGGAACTCATCAAGGATTAAAATGTAGGTGCACATAAATTCCACATGAAGCCTTTTCATATTTAATTGGATGTGGGTATACAAGTGACGAAGTTATAGAGTCGTTGAATGTCGACCGTATGCTCAAAGAAGAGAATGTTGTTCATACCACCCAGGATAATTTCCAATTGCCACCGTCTGACCAACGGTAAGAGATAGAAGGACATGAATCTTATGTTCAAATGCTAGACCGACCAAGTAATATGGTACAAGGTGCAGTTCCAACCTCCCTACCTCCATTAGAAACTTCACGTCGAAGAACTCCAAAACATATACAAATCGATGAAAGTCTCATTGGATTGTTTGAAGGTGCGCTTTCTAAACGCAATATTTCATATCAATATCAACATACACTTGTCAACTATTTTGATTCTAAATGTGATGGAGATAAATGTAGATTATTTATATCATTATTAAAATATAGGTCTATGACTATTGTTAGGAGAAACTTAAGGATAAAGATGATAAACAGTTCTGAACCGATTTCTCATGTTGTCAGAATTTTAGTATATGCATTTAGTACTATTGGAAATTAATCTCATTCAAAGGATTGCAATGTACCTCCTCATGTGTTGTCACAATGAATCATGAACAAAAGCAGCAGGGCCCTTTGAATTCTTAATCCTACATCCAAACTTGTAGGATTGGATATCAAAACACTTCGTAGGTATTGTTCTAGAAGAGAACATCTTGACTCTGGTCAAAAAAATGTCTGGTCCTTCATTAGCAGGTTTCCATGCTCCGATATGAAGCTCATTGATGTGGTAAGTGGACTAGTGCAGGAGTTTTGGCGTGGCAATAGTAGACCTTCATCCAACCAAAAATATGTACTAAAATTGAGAAGGGGTTCAAGGGACCATGAGCCCCATATTAAACATTTTCTTTACATAACATAAACATAATTATATAAGATATTTAGGCACGAACATAATGAACTTAACTTGGGCCAAAGATCCTTCAAGAAATCAAAACCATGGTATGTTAAAATAAACACAACTCGTAACACATGTTGTTGTCAATATCACATTGAGTACGATTATTATTATTATGAAACATATATACATATATTGCATGTATTGCATAACACTCTTGTGAAAGAATGCTCAACTACATTTCCACCGACATCATCTATAGACTTTATTCATAGCATTTTGTGTAGACGGATAAAAGGTTGCACATTTTATCAAAGGCCTTCGGTAGATGGGACATTTCCAAGGTGTGGTGGACTGGCATTTTTGGACAAATGGATACATCTGAAAGATGAGCATGAACTTAGAGTCATTCAAATATGTTACATATGATATCGGTGGAGGGAATGAAAGAAAAAAATACAATTGGTGGTCACCTATCAAGTTAGTAATGAGTTCCTGAATAGTATTTTTTCATCATGAATTGATTCTTCATATATGTAACAGTCTATTTCTTTGTACATCTTTATTGTTGATCTACTGGGTACTAGTTTTCAACTTCATGGAGGAATTGTTTGAAAATACACAACATTCTGTAAAGCATGTACATGTGGCTCGTTGGAAAAATGAGCATTTTAGAACATGGAGGGATAAATTTCCTATTGGAAGTATATTATGAGTGATCAATTTTTTGGAAAAATACACTCGTCATCCACATAATGGTATTCAGAGCCAATATTATCACTGAGACCAGGTCAGCATAATGGTCCATATCAAGTATAGACATGGGGAAGATAGTACTGAATATAAAAGTGTTATATTCAAGGAGTAACACTTTTACATAAGCGATGATAGGTTTCATGACTTGGATTTTGTAAAACATAGCTTTTAATTGTTCTACAATTACTTGAACGATAACAATATACAGATGGAACACCATTGGATTTGTTCTGATGGTTGTGCGAGGCAATTAAAATACGATTGTTTCTTCCAATGGTTGTGTATTCTCCACAAGAGGCACAAGGTGCCACATATCTGGAACTATTTTGAGACTGGACAAGGAAAAGGGAAACATGATGGAGAATATTCATGCATCAACACTGCATGACATAGGAAATAGATGAAATTCACAACTACTTCACTCATTAGAGATGCAAATACCATTGTTGCATGGTTTTCTTCAAGGATGGGGCAGGCAACCAGAAGGAAAGAATACCAAGCATCTAAAAAATAACATGTATAAATATATGTTTGGGAGGTGTTCAATGTATATCGATTTATTAAATTGAGCACATAGATCTGTAGACAAACACACAACTCACATGATAGATCACACAATTTACTGAGTTATTGAAGAATGAAACAGTGCAAAAAATGGCTTGCAGCTGTGAATGCTATTCATTAATCAAAGAGTAATTAGATAGATAATTACAATGAAGTACAATGGCTTTAATAGCCACAAGAAACTAGAATCCACATGAGGAAGTTTGAATTGATTAGACTCTACTTGACTGTAGGTAACCAAGACCTTGTCTAAATCACTATCGAAGGACTCAATAGTTAACTGACCTTGTCTAAACCATAACCAGAGTTCATCGGAGCTCTAAAACACAACTCAAGTGTTACATTCAGTGTTGACTAATGGTTAACTGACTATGGTAGGTGATAAATATGCCCCACATGTGTGCAGTCAAGTAAACCTAGCGCCAACTGAATGTAGAGGACTAGAACTGAATGTAACTGACTCCTAACTTAGCTTGACTAGTCATTAACTGAAGTGAACTGACCTTGGTTGGTTTTAGCACTCCCAGTGGCTTCCTAAATTGTAGGGATTGGTCTAGGAGGCTCCTAAACTTATGCAATTAAGTGCAATAAGTGGCAGTGAGCCTCAATTAGTGTTCCCCACACTTTAGTAACTGAAACATGTGCCCCAATTAGGTTAAGTTGACCCAATGGTGCTAATGACTATAAATAGACTGGATGGACTCCCGATTTAGACATATGACCAAATTGGACAAGGGAGGATTAATAATCCTAACATTCCCCCTGAATGATAACTTGGACAATCTATGGGCCTTGGTAACTAATACCATAGGTCACCCATTACATCAAGTAAAGTAAAGTAACTGCTCAAAAACAAGGTGCTGGGGAAAAACCACATGGGAAAAAATCCCCCCCTCTAGTTAAGCAAGGTGAATCAGGATCAATCTGGTTCTTCTGTGCACAGGTATCTTGGGGCCTAGCATGTGAACCTCTCCATCATTATGTCTGGAGGAATCTTTCTCTTTGGAAGAAGAATGATATGCTCAACCAAATCAGAAATATAAACAACTACCGGATGAAGACTGGACCCATGTAGAGCAACTGAAGTCAACTAAAAAGTGAGAAAAGGTTCTTGAGAATTTAGAGAATGTGAATAACACTCAATAAACTGATATGTTGCAGCCATGAACAGAAAAACATGAGTGGTAAGAACAGCCCCAAGTGTTAGGAGCAGGTGTCCAGGCGGATGTAGAAAATATTCCTCTTTACTAGTTCTATGAGGAGATGAGCATGTGATTAATGGTAGAGAAGCACTGGGACTGTTGAGAGTGAATGCTTGAGATCCATAGTATGATATAGCTTCTAAAATATATAATGAATCACATAATAAAATATCAGCAACCTCATATGAGGAAACTAACACCAAATCCCCATCAGCAGTTTTGAAGAGAAAGTGCGGTACTTGATTTTTCACACCGAAATTGGTGAAAGTAGCTACAAGCATGACTGAAGGATTTTGGATTTTAAAATATGAACCACATAATATCAGATCATAAATTAAATCAGATGTAATAGGTTGAAAACATATCCAAAACTGTGAAATGGAATCAAATCCCCAGCAGCAATTTTGTAGGAGACTTGCGGTACTTGTTTCTTCACGCCATTGATGAGAACAGCTACAAGCAGTACTGAAAGATTATGAATTTGATATATTAAACCAAGAAATATCAAATCAGATCTAAATAATATCGTATCATATCCAATAAGGTTAATATCAGATTCAAATAAATGATTAACCGAGACGGTGGATGCACACCTTTCTTCTTCTTCAAAATTCTGAATTTTGGTGCATGCAATCCTGCAGGAGTTTGCTGGAAAAACTAGATCATGGGGAACAAATGGATCACTCTAGTAATCTGATATTTCTTCCAAAATATCCAAGGTATCACATATTTTCACACCAGCAGCAACATTAGAGGGAGAAAAATCAAATTTCTCTTCACTTTCAGAAGCAATTATTGGTGAATTTTGCACAGAATTTAAAGGAAAATCACCAGTGAATGTTTGCATGGAAGTGCAGCAGAATTTTTCTTTAATATCAGAGATTCAAATATATTCTTCTGTTTCAGCAATATGAGAATATGAGATATTAGAGATCTCATGAACTTCCAGAGCATCAGGAGAAGGAGTCACTGCATGGAAACTGTCTTCAATTCGAATTGACTGTGTAGAAGCTTCTGCTTCTTCTTTATCTTGCACAACTTCATCAGAGAGAGTGGAGGCTGAGATTTTTGTATCAAGGATGCTTATGGTACTGGATGTGCTCTCCAAAGTTCTATTATGATCCTCATAAATCATTCCAAAGTTTCTGTCCAATATTGTCATTAGTTCCTTTAGACCTTGTCTCATCAGAGATGAAATCATTTCGAAGTTGTACCTGCAAAACAAAAAAATGATCCAGTAGGAGATATGAGGAGGATAAGTGCCTTGTCCACTGAGGATCTGATACCATATTAGATTGAGCACATATATCTATAGACAAACACACAACTCACATGATAGATCACACAATTTACTCAGTTATTGAAGAATGAAACAATGCAAAAAATGGCTTGCAGCTTTGAATGCTTTTCATTAATCAAAGAGTAATAGATAATTAAAATGAAGTACAATGGCTTTAATAGCCACAAGCAATTCAAATCCACATGAGGAATTTTGAATTGATTAGACTATACTTGACTGTAGGTAACCAAGACCTTGTCTAAATCACTATCGGAGGACTCAATAGTTAACTGACCTTATCTAAACCATAACTGGATTTCATCGAAGCTCTAAAACACAACTCAAGTGTTACATTCAGTGTTGACTAATGGTTAAATAACTATGGTAGGTGAGAAATGCAACCCACATGTGTGCAGTCAAGTAAACCTAGCGCTAACTGAATGTAGAGGACTAGAACTGAATGTAACTGACTCCTGACTTAGCTTGACTAGTCATTAACTGAAGTGAACTGACCTTGGTTGGTTTCGGCACTCCTAGTGGCTTCCTAAATTGTGTGGATTGGTCTAGGAGGCTCCTAAACTTATGTAATTAAGTGCAATAAGTAGCAGTGAGCCTCAATTAGTGTTCCCCACACTTTAGTAACTGAAACATGTGCCCCAATTAGGTCAAGTTGACCCAATGGTGCTAATGACTATAAATAGACTAGATGGACTCCCAATTTAGACATGACTCCTGATTTAGACATATGACCAAATTGGACAAGGGAGGATTAATAATCCTAACATGATCACACCTATATGAGTGCAAGACCATCCAAGGAACTCATGCATTTGATTCAGTTAAAATGTCAGACAATGCTATAGTTAAAATGTGGACAAGGAAACTCTCTTGTTTTTGTTTTCCTTGTAATAGTGGCGAATGGGACAAGTGTGAATACATAGCTTGGGTTGATAGCTAGGATCGTGTATCACTCCCCATTGGTCAACAAATAACTGCAAAATTATCTCAGTTGGAGGAGGGCCATTCAAGTATTTCACATGGCTATGACCACATTTCAAATCTTGTACAACCATGTTCGACTATTATGTTGATAACTTTGAAATGTTTGATGACTAGTTGTGTTTAGTTATATGAATCCTAGGTATGCAATTTTATTTTATGCAGGGCACATATATGTAGTTGTTTCCCTGAAAGGAAATGAATGGAACAATAACTATTGGCTAGCATGTTTCTTGGATGGGAAGCAGACCCTCATTGTCTCATTAAGTGACTTCGAGGGAAATGATTTTCTAATTGGATTGATGGTTATCAAAGGAGAATATTTGACATAGGTTTCCCATGCACAAAAGAAATTTTTTTATGTATTTGAATATTATAGACCAAGTCAAATTGTATACCATTATACAAACTTAGTTATTGGCACAAACCTCCAACTACAAACAATGCCAAGAAAGAACTCATCAAAGGCATGATACTTGTTGACTTACTCTGAGAACGAGAGGCTAAAGGATAGCATTTCTATTATAGGTGATCTCGGTGGTCTAGTCAAATGACCATAGGTAGGTAGTCAGGTATTTTGGTTTCATGGTATTTACTGATTATTTATAGCTTGATAGATTGATCGCTTGATTGATTGATAAATTGAATAGAAATTTACAACTTGATAAATTGCACAAGCTTCATCATGGATTTGTTGTATTATATTCTGTTGCAGCTGCAACTATTTCCTAATTTTTTTAAAATTATGGGCCCTCCTTTTAATTTTATCTTGGCTGGATTTGTCTTGGATTACTGAACTTTGTTGTCCTCTGTTACAAATTTTGATCTTTTGAGGTTAAATTGAGGTACATTCTTTGCCATTTTCAGAAGTTGAATGACTATCTTTGTTTGACTTGAACTTGAATTTTTGGTTTGTCGATAGTTTCCTTTTTCACTGTCAGAAGTTTATTGAACAAAGAATCGGGGACGTAGTTCTCTATGCAGCCATCGTTACAGAAGCTAACTAATAAACATCCCGATGAGAACCATGTTTTTTTTCGATGCTTTATCCCCTTTGTTTTTTGGTTTTCGACGTCGTTTTGCTTATCATTGTCGGAGCATAAAGCTTCTAAGTCGCCGCTGTTTCAGAGAACAGATGACAAACGTTACGACAGGTTGGTTCTTACCCTTGCCGATGCCTTGTTTGATTGATTTTTCATTACTTTTTTTTTCTCTTCGCTATCGAAAATTTTCATGACTTTGATCGAAAGCCATAGTCTGATTATTTTCTACCATTATGGCTCCTTAGCGAACTAATCATCCGACATATAGTTATTTCATTCACCAATGGTTTGTTCTAATTTTTTTCGATGTTTTCTGGTCTGCGAAACCCTTAGTCCATGTGACTTCTACCATTATGGCACCTCATTGAACTAGTCGTCTGATGTTGTAGTGGTTCCGAGGTCTGATGCTGCAGTTTTCAATGTTTATGTCGCTGATGTTTTATGTTGCCGCAGAACCCTTAGGCTGTATGGCTCCTGTCATTGCAGTGCCTTGGTGAATTAATCGTCTGATGCTTAGTTATTTAGCGCACCAACAAAAGTTTTTTCCATCGACATTTTTCACCAGGAGGTCTAGATATTGGGATGGGGTATTATTTTATTATTACCCTTGTGAACTCGTGCTTACTCTATCCCTGTCGATTTGAACTGTGCATCCGTGCTTAGCTGTCAGGATTTCACTCATTTGGGATGTTGTTGTGGAAGTGTTGGACCATCACATCAACTGCAACTTGTTTACCAGGTAGGCCAACCATGGTTTCTCCTTTCTCTTGAGTTTCTGAGTCATTTTAGGAACTAGGGTTTTACCCTGGTTAGGTTTTTCCTGTTGTTTGGTATTTGGCTGTCTAAGTATGATTTTGTATCCTTACGTCATGAGGTATCAGTTAGTTTAATAGTATTTGTGGTGGAGGATTTTTCTTGAGCCTATTTGTGAGCTGTTATGGAAACTTGATCCCGGTCCGAACGTTAGGTAGCTGGTGTAGACAAGCATTGCACTGTCTGCACCATTTTTTGTGGGTTTTCTTATGGCCATCTAGGGAGGGAGTTTTCGATTCTCTTATCATCGTGAACTTACCCTATTTTCTTGGGACGCCGAAGGGTTTGATTTTTGGTCAGATTGGAATTTCTAGATAAGGTCTCACTTTCGAAGAATAGCCTCACTTATGGGGGTTTTTTGTTTTGGTGAAGAGTTAGAATGCATTTCAGTTTTAAACGATGTATATTTCTATCAGAGTTATGTTTAGTCGCAGACGGACTTAGAAATTTTCAAATCTAGCTTACAAAAGTTATTCTTGCTGGTTATTTTCTATTATGCATTAATTTTCTGATAGTTTATCTGTTGAAAATGCATATGCAAGAGGTAAATGTTTTTATACAGTTTTTCTTCGTTCTTAGAACACTGATATAAGCTCTAATAGCCTAAGAACATGTTTGGTCTATGACAGAGAAACTTATTCAAAGGAGATATGTCTAAAAGGAAAAATAAGAAGGCTCTTGTTACTCGGGGAAAACCATATGTGGAAATTATTACTAAGGTGGAATACATCTACGAAGATACCAGAGCCACCATTGGAGTAGAGCCAGACTACAAATGGGGTGAGATATATCCGATGATTTCAAATCAGAATTTGCTTGATGCAAGATTCAAGGAACTGACCATATATGCCAACATTGTGAAATCTGCTATGGTGAAGGTAGCCACTAGACCTGAGTTGTTCCCATTCTCTGAGGTGATCGGCTGGATCCTTCCTAGGGTATATGTGACCACAATGATCTTAGCAAATACTTCCAAATAGGGATATGTTGCATACAATCCTTGTTATGTCTCACTGGCATATCACCTACCTCCTGCTCAAGTATACTTAACTAAAAGTTGGCTGAAGGAGATAAATTTGGACCTGGTCAAAATGGTTAAGAGAATGATGATACTTGGGAAGAAATTTCGAACCAGACCATCAAGGGAATATGATACAGCCACTCTCCAGACTCCTTACAGGTTTATAGCACTGATGCTGAATACAGTGTTTGGGAGAGCTCATGGTAAAAGTTTCAATTTGGGATGGATTCCCATAATTTTCTATGTGGCCACCCAGGGGACTATATTTACTTGGGAAAACATAGTTTCTAATAGCCTCTCAGCCTGTATATCTTCATCTTTGGGAGGGGTGTCCCAAAAAAAGTATGAGTTCTATATGCGCTCCATCTTAGTGGATTGTATATTATGTACCCAGTCATTTCCATCCTTAAGGTGCAATTGGGATTGAGACAGAACCCCTATGTACATTGCATACAAACTATTTTGGGCACACAAATATTATAGCCACTATAAATAGATATGCGAACATTTCATTATGCCTTTGTACATTTTAATCTTCCTGACAGAATGCAATTGTATGTTTGAGGAGGCATTCAAAGTCATTGAGGAACATGGGAGCTATTATTTGACTGAAGAGGGGATGTACATTAGAATGTATGGTTGCTCTAGGGAACCTTCTTTACTCCCTAAGTATGTCACTGATTATGTGGTGCATAAAGAAGCAGTTAAGCATGTTTATCTAGATGGTGTAGGAAGCTTCATGTTTTAGCATAAGAAGGCACCCTATCTTGCCATACCTTTCTGGATGAGAAGTTACAAATTTTCAAAGCTCAAACAAACTACTAAATATGTCCAAGAGTTGGAGCATTTTTGTTTTGGGGAGATGAACTTCAACAAGAATGGCTCCTGAAATAAGGTTGCAGAGCATTGCAAAGAAGCAAATGTTCATTTTGAATATACAAATTTCTGAGACAAGGATGAAGAAATATTCAGGAATGCAAGGAATATGACTGCATTGAAGAAAAGGTTTAAACAGAAAATCACCATTGTGGGCGCTAAGGGAAAAACCGCACAAAAGAAAGATGAAGAAGAGGAAGCCAAGAAGAGGGAGGAGGATGCTAGGAGGCTAGAACAAGAGGATGAGAGTTGGTTAAATAAGGAAGAAGAAGAAAGAAATAAAGCTGTAGCAGAAGCAGCAAAGAATGAAGAGGAAGAAAGGAATAAGAAGGAAGATGAAGAGATGAAGAAAAAACAAGAAGAGAGTGAAGGTATGAGATTAGCAGGAGCTAAGAAAGACCAGCAAACTATTGACCCAATAGATACACAATAAGCAGAGAAGCATATTGATCAAGGGCATGGACAAGACAATCCTGACCCTCAGAAGTCTGCTACAACTTCTGGAAGCACCCAAGAATAGGTTGTTTTTTTTTGGATTGAATACAATACCTTTTATGCAGAAGGAAGGAGAAGAGGTCCCTAATTTCAGCACCATATTCTATGACAAGGAGAAGAAGAGGATTGTCAAGAGAACTGAGAAAAAAATCGAAACAAGAGGACAATTAGGTATGATGATTACTGATAAAACTTTGGTGCATGGGACAGATGCAGATCCACGAATGACAGGCAGAGCCGGGGTGGCATTAACCCAGGCCACTGAAGACAATGTGGATAGGCTTATGACATACCTTGAGTAGTTAAGGAAAAATGTAGCACAATTAAAGGAAACTCTCAAAAAGGAGAGGGATGAAGGAAAAAAGTTAAAGAGAAAATTTGAGGATATGCATAATGAAGTAAGGGCTTCGAAGATAGAATGCCAAACTTTGCAGGCAAGCAATATGGCCTTGGAAGTCTCAGTAGAGAAAAATGAAATGGATGCTTAGAATAGTCTAGCAGAACTACAAAAGATACAGCTAGAGTATCAGGTGTTGAAGACAGAGAACAATGACCTCAAAGTATCATATGAAGCTATGAATGCAGAAAAGGACCAGCTGTAGAGTAAAATGGTTGACTTGGAGGCAAAAAAGGTCACCACAGAAGAAAGGGAAAAGCAATATCGAGTGAAGGTGGCAGGTAAAGGAGCATGTCCTTGCTCAATGAAGAAGAGTGCACCAACTTCAAATGTCTATTGAAGAAGAAAGGTGTAAGATCTTATAGATAGATAGTAGGTTGGAAGAAATCCTGGACACTACTTCATATTTTGTAGATAGATATCAGTATATTTTGGAATTCCTCACAGGAAGAATAGTTTGGTTAGAAACAAACAAAGAAAACCCTGCAGAAATACCTACTAAAGATTGATAAAGCTTAAAGTAGGATTATGACTCATTAGAATTTGCAATAAATACATTAGAGGAATTCAATAAGACTGTGAAGAAAATGAGAGGAGCCTATACGGAATACTGCAGAAGCGTAATGGTCACCTACAATGGATGCCAAGTTGCTGCAGAACAAAGATTGGATGCATTACCAGAACATGAGTTGTTCATAGAATAGTTAAAGAGCAGGTACCAGGAAGATGAGCAGAAAATTCAACAAGTCAAGGATTTAGATGAGCAGATCCTGAAGAATGCAGTAGTGCATTCAACAATCAACATCCATTTTCTTGAAGATCAGCTACGTCTGAGTCCAGCAAGAATAGAGGTGGTTAAGAATCAGGCTGCAAAATATGAAATAAACATCTGTTTTCTTGAACCTTCATATTTTGAAAGCATAGCAGCAGAGGCCCAAGCATGGAAAACGTTCATCAATGATCAAGCGGGGTCCTCTTCATAAAGTTCTGTGTTAAATTTTTGTTTTAAATGTAATATATTATATAATGTATGAGCACTCACTATAGGACGAATTTTCGGAATTGAAACATTGGGGAAGCCCAATAGTCATTTGGGGGGCATCCAAAAAGTTTTCTTTTGTATAAGTATAGGAGAGTTAGATGTAGGAGAGGGAATTTTTCCCAGATAGATTTGTGAGAGTATGATGTAAGAATAACTATTTCCTTTTGGAGAAAGCTTTGTGGAAGGTTTCAAATGTTGTGCTATGGATTTGTTGAATGTGAAGTATTTTGTTTTCAGCTATTATCCATTAATTGTGAGATCATTCTAACTCTTTGAACCTATGTTCTTGTTATGAATGTGCTCTAGTTTATTCTATAAAATTTTCACTATGAATAATGAATGCTATTCATAAACAATTACTATTTGGTTGTTTATATATCTATAAATGTTCATGTGTTTTGAAATAAGTAACAGCTATCTGTGATTTTTCTTAATGCATGCGCAAAATACATTACTCATTGATGAATAATAATCTTGCTCCCTAGTGATAGGTTAGATAGTTAGGTTTAGTTTTTTCTTGTTGTGTGTGGTTTAGATGCGAGAGAGTTAAGACGAGAGGTAAGAACCTGCGCATCACATTGTGACCACTCCTCATATTCTCTATCAATCTACATTTTTAGATAGGCACTTGCATCTCATACTTAAATACAAAAATTAAAAACATACACGGTGGACCGGGCCGTAATTGGTAAAACCCTTTATTTTTGTGCCCTCAATGGATCAATTCAATGACATTAGTAATGAATCAACTATTGGACTCTAAACTAGTAGAAGTTGATGGTGAGGAGGAAAAGGGTAGTAAATCCACAGAAAAACAAGAGGATGATGCTATGGTTTTATGGGACTGTGTCTCACTTTTTAATACAGAAGATGAAGGTACTATGAAGCATGAGAAGATATCAAGGAGATATCAGAAACAAATGTGACAACAAGGAGCCAAGGTTTGTTAAATAAAGACAATTCAATAATTCCAAAGATTAAGAAATTTCAAGACAATATGAAGAAAATACAGAAGAACAATAAAGATGATAAAATACTTGAACTTACTATTAGCAGTCAAGATCCAAAATAAGTCAACATGCATGTTAGGCCTATTGAAGACAAAGCTGATAATGTCAAGAAAATATCAAAGCACCTGATATGGGGTACAAATTGTTAAAAACACTTGAAGTACCAGAGGAGGAGCTTCCCACTAACAACCAACTTGTAGAAGAGATTGTGGAAGCAAGTGTGGGAGGTAAGACTAGGTTTAAAACCCCACCTTTCCTCTTGACTCTTGAGATTTTAAACCATAATGTGCACAATTTTTTAGTAGACTCGGGGTCATTAGTCAATGTGATGCCACTATCTATTTGCAAAAATATTAATGGACATCCTAAACCTACTACTTGGGAGGTTACTCAGTTAGACAGGACCAATGTGAAAGTAGTTGTGGAAATGGAAGATGTTCTGATTCATTTAACTACAAATGAAAAGATATGTTAGTACATTGATATTGTAGTAGCAGACATATCTAATGGCTATGGAATTATTTTGAATCGAGACTGGTCAGCAAGACTAAATGGGTATTTTGCTTCAGATTGGTCACAATTGTGGTTTCCTCGGAAGGGAAGTCCAAACCAGATTAAAATATTAAGAGAGCCCCACATGAAGCACAATGTTACTCAATTGCAATAAAAAAATGAACCAGTGAACATTGTGTTGGGAAATCATCTAATTGAGCGATTCGGGAGACTACCAAGTAGAAGAAGCTAGCAGTACATCAGACACCCAACCCGATCTCCTTCAATTTTCATGGGCAGATGAGATTGATTGTAAAATAGTAGATGTAGTTTTTGATTCAAGTACAGTAGAATTAGATAATGGTTAGGTATTTTTCATTTTGTAGTCAAGCCTAGGCCCTTAACTTACAAGTTGTTTGATTTATAGGGGTGGGTAGAGGATTGACCAATTAGTGGTTTAGTTCTCAAACTTTATTTTTCTTTTTCTTGATTTTTGTTTCTGGATTATCTTGTACATAAATAAATTGATTTGGTTGTTTTTGATTTACTTTATTTCTGTTTGTTCTAGTTTAGATTTTGATGGATTTCAATAAAAAAAAGAAAAATTTTGGTTGCATGGAGAGTATCAGAATTTTGGATTAACTAAAATCCTTGATTATAAGACTATGTACTATTGTTTTATCTGAAAGAATTCTTCTAGTTAGCAGTTTTCCTAAATGGCTATGATCACATTGAAGTCCTACTTAATCCTAGTAAAATAAATCAGGATCAAAAGGTCTGGAATACTATTTCGAGGCTCCATCCATCTCACATTTAAAAAAAAATTCCTAAGGAGTGATAGCAAAAGACCCATGGAAAGGAAGCAAGGTAAGCAGTGTATTATATATAAATGATCCCATGCCAAGAATTGAAATCCAAAAGGCAAATAAGAGTCAAGAATCTCCTGAGAAAGAAATATGTATCAAAACAAAGTACTAAATCATATGAATACAAAATTTCCAAAGTTCTTCTCCGTTCGTGAGCTGAAAATTAAATACATCTCTCACACAAAAGGACACTATGGATAGAGGAGCTTGAATAAAAAAATTCAAAAATAAAGGCATGCAGGAAAGAAAGGACAAAAGTCCAAAAGCACAAAAGGTGCAAAATGGCATGGGAATGAGGAACAAACAAATATTTCTATTTACCATATGCTACAATCTTGTGGTGTCCAAGATGGAAGCTACCCAAAGACAGAGGTAAAAAATGAAACTCATATTCCTGGCGTCAAAAGAGTTATCTTGACTTTGAATTCTTGGTTTCCATTTTCCTAAATTGGACTATAATTAATGATTAAAAGTACATACATTTTCCATTTGGGAAATCCGGACATCTAGAAGAATTCAACATGATGGTTTTATTTTCAAACAGTCTGTTACTTAAGGAAGAAATTGTCTAGAGATCTGGGTTCACCAAGTAGTCGCCAATTGTTGTAGATGCAACTATTTCCCAAATTTTTTAAAATTTTGGGCCCTCCTTTTAATTTTATATTGCCTGGATTTGTCTTGGATTGTTGAACTTTGTTGTCCTCTGTTACAAATTTGGAACTTTTGAGGTTGAATTAAGGTACATTGTTTACCATTTTCAGAAGTTGAATGACTATCTTTGTTTCACTTGAACTTCAAGTTTTGGTTTGTCGATAATTTCCTTTTTCGCTGTTGAAAGTTTATTGAACAAAGAATCGGGGCCATATTTCTCTTCGCAGCCACCGTTGCGGAAGCTAACTAATAAACGTCCCGATGAGAACCATATTTTTTGCCGATGGTTTATCCCCTTCATTTTTTGGTTTTCGGTGTCGTTTTGCTTATCACTGTCGGAGCATCAGGCTTCTAAGTCACCAGCATTTCTGATAATAGATGCAAAATGTTCCACCAGGTTAGTTCTTACCCTTGCTGATGTTGTGTTTTAATGCTTTTTCATTACTTTTTGTTTTCTCTTCGCTATCGGAACTTTTCATGACTTTGATCGAAAGCCATAGTCTAATTATTTTCTACCATTGCGACTCCTTGGCAAAGTAATCATCTGACATATAGTTGCTCCATTCGCTGATGCTTTGTTCAGATTTTTGTCGATGTTTTCTAGTCTATGGAACCCTTAATCCATGTGACTTCCATCGTTACGACTCCTCATTGAACTAGTCGTCCGATGTTGTAGTGGTTCCGAGGTGCGATGCTACAGTTTTCAATGTTTATGTCGCCGATGTTTTATGTTGCCATGGAACCCTTAGGCTGTATGGATCCTGTCATTGCGGCACCTTGGTGAATTAATCGCCCGATGTTTAGTTATTCAGTGCACTGACAAAGGTTTTTCCCATCGACATTTTTCACCACAAGGTCTATATATTGGGATGGGGTATTATTTTATTATTACCCCTGTCAACTCGTGCTTGCTCTGTCCCTGTCGAGTCGAACTATGCATCCGTGCTTAGCTGTCAGGATTTCGCTCGTTTGGGGTGCTGTCATGGAAGTGTTGGACCATCATGTCGACTACAACTTGTTTTCCAGGTAGGCCAACCATGGTTTCTCCTTTCTCTTGAGTTTATGAGTCGTGTTAGGAACTAGGGTTTTCCCCTTCTTAGGTTTTTCCCATTGTTTTGTAGTTGGTCAGCTAAGTATGATTTTGTATCCTTACGGCATGCGGTATCAGTCAGTTCGACAGTATTTGCGGTGGGGGGTTTTTCTTGAGCCTATTTGTAAGACGTTATGGAAACTCGATCTCGGTCTGAAAGTTTAGGTAGCTGGTGCAGACAAGCGTTACGCTATCTGCACTATTTTTTGTGGGTTTGCTTATGGCCATCTGGGGAGGGATTTTTCGGTTTTCTTGTTGTCGTGAGCTTACCCTATTTTTATGGGACGTTGGAGGGTTTGATTTTCAGTGAGATTGGAATTTCCGGATAGGGTTTCACTTTCGAAGACTAGCCTCACTGATAGGGTTTTTTCATTTTGGTGAAGAGTTAGAATGCATTTCAGTTTTAAACGATGTATATTTATATCAGAGTCATGTTTAGTTGTAGCCGGACTTAGAAATTTTCAGACCTAACTTGCAGAAGTTCTTCTTGCTGTTTATTTTCTATTATGCATTAATTTTTTGATAGTTTATTTGTTGAAAATGCATATGGAAGAGGTAAATGTTTTTATATAGTTTTTCTTCATTCTTAGAAAACTGATATAAGCTCCAATAGCCTAAGAACATGTTTGGTCTATGACAGGGCAACTTCTTCAAAGGAGATATGTCTAAAAGGAAAAAGAAGAAGGCTCCTATTGCTGAGGGAGATTCAGATGTGGAAATTATTACTAAGGTGGAATACATCTAAGAAGATACCAGAGCCACCACTCAAGTAGAGCCATACTACAAATGCGGTGAGATATATCAGATGATTTCAAATTAGGATGTTCCTGATGCTGGATTTGAGGAACTGACCATATATGCCAACATCGAGAAATATGCTCTGATGAAGGTATCCACTAGACCTGAGTTGTTCCCCTGCTCTGAGGTGATCGACCGGATCCTGCCTAGGGCAGATGTGACCACAACGACCTTAGAAAATACTACCAAATAGGGATATGCTACATATAGTCCTGGTTATGTCTCACTAGCATATCACCTACCTCCTTCTCAAGTATACTTAATTGAAAGTTGGCTGAAGGACATAAATTTGGACCTGGTCGAAATGGTTAAGAGAATGATGATACATGGGAAGAACTTTCGAACCAGACCATCAGGGGAATATGATAGATCCACTCTACGAACTCCTTGCAGGTTTATAGCACTAATGCTAAATAGAGTGTTTGGGAGACCTCATGGTAAAAGTTTCAAGTTGGGATGGATTCCAATTATTTTCTATGTGGCCACCCAGGGGACTATATTTTATTGGGAAAACATAGTGTCTAGAAACCTCTTAGCCTGTATATCTTCAACTTTGGGAGGGGTGTCCCAGAATAATTCTGAGTTCTATATGAGCTCCTTCTTAGTGGACTGTTTATTGTGTATCCAGTCGTTTCCAGCCTTAAGGTGCAATTGGGACAGGGACAGAACCCCTGTGTACACTGCATACAAACTATTTTGGGCACACAAATATTATAGCCACTATAAAGAGATACATGAACATTTAATTATGCCTTTGTACACTTTAATCTTCCTGACATAATGCAATTGTATGTCTGAGGAGGCATTCAAATTCATTGAGGAACATGGGAGCTATTATTTGACTAAAGAGGGGATGTACATTAGAATGTATGGTTGCTCTAGGGCACCTTATTTACTCCCTAAGTATGCCACTGATTATGTGGTGCATAAAGAAGTAGTTAGGCAAGTTTATCTAGATGGTGTAGGAAGCTTCCTGTTTGAACATAAGAAGGCAGCCTATTGTGTTATAGCTTTTCGGTTTGGAAGTTACAAATTTTCAAAGTTCAAACAAACTGATGAATTTTTCCAAGAGTTGGAGCATTTTCATTTTGGGGAGATGAACTTCCATAGGAATGACTCCTGGAATAAGTTTGCATAGCATTGTAAAGAAGCAAATGTTCATTTTGAATATACAAATTTCTAGGATAAGGATGAATAAATCTTCAGGAATGCAAGGAATATGACTACATTGAAGAAAAGGTTTAAACAAAAAATCACCATTGTGGGTGGTAAGGGAAAAACCACACAAAAGAAAGCTAAAGAAGAGGAATCCAAGAAGAGGGAGGAGGATTCTAGGAGGCTAGAACAAGAGGCTGAGATTTGGCTAAATAATGAAGAACAAGAAACAAATAAAGCCGCAGAGGAAGCGGCAAAGAATGAAGAGGAAGAAAGGAAGAAGAAGGAAGATGAAGAGATGAAGAAAAAACAAGAAGAGAGTGAAGGTCTAAGAATAGCAGGAGCTAAGAAAGACCAGAAAACTATTAACTTAATAGATACACAAGAACCACATGAGCATACCGATCAAGGACATGGATAAGACAATCCTGACCCTCAGGAGTCTGCTGCAACTTCAAGCAACACCTAGGAACAGGTTGTTTTTTTTCTAGATTGAATCTGATACCTTTTATACAGAAGGAAGGAGAAGAGGTCCCTGATTTCAAAACCATCCTCTATGACAAGGAGAAGAAGAGGATTGTCAAGAGAACTGAGAAAAAATTCGAACCAAGAGGACAATCAGGTATGATGATTATTGATAAAACTTTGGTGCATGGGACAAATGCAGATCCATGACTGATAGCCAGAGTTGGGCTGGCATTAACCCAAGTCACTGAAGACAATGTGGATAGACTTATGATAAACCTTGAGCATTCAAGGAAAAATGCAGCATAATTAAAGGAAACTCTCAAAAAGGAGAGGGATGAAGGTAACAAGTTCAAGAGAAAATTTGAGGATATGCTTAATGAAGTAAGGGCTTCGAAGATAGAATGCCAAACTCTTCAGGAAAGCAAGATGGACTTGGAAGTATCAGTAGAGAAAAATGAAAGGGATGCTCAGAATAGTCTAGCAGAACTATAGAAGACACGGCTAGAGTATCAGGTGTTGAAGACAGAGAACAATGACATCAAAGTATCATATAAAGCTTTGAATACAGAAAAGGACCAGCTACAGAGAAAAATGGTTGAGTTGGAGGCACAAAAGGTCACCACAGAATAAAGGGAAAAGCAATATCAAGTGCAGGTGGCAGGTTTTGAGGGACAGATTGCTTCATTAACAACATCACTGAAGGATGCTAATGAACAAGAGACTGATATCCAACCTGTGAAGGAGCATATCCTTTCTCAACGAAGAAGAGTGGACCAACTGCAAATTTCTATTGAAGAAGAAGGGTGTAAGATCTTACAGATAGATAGCAGGTTGGAAGAGATCCTGGACACTACTTCATATTTTGTATATAGATCTCAGGATATTTTGGAAGTTCTGATAGGAATAATAGTTTGGTTAGAAACAAGAGAAGAAACCCCTATAGAACTACCTACTAAAGATCGACATAGCTTAAAGTAGGATTAGGACTTATTAGAATTTGCAATAAATACTGCAGAGGAATTCAAGAAGACTGTGAAGAAAATGAGAGGAGCTTGTACTGAATACTGCAGAAGGGTGCTGGTCACCTACAACATATGCCAAGTTGCTGTAGAACAAAGACTGGATGCATTACTAGAACATGAGTTGTTCACAGAATAGTTAAAGATAAGGTACCAGGAAGATGAGAAGAAAATTCAACAAGTCAAGGATCTAGATGAGCAGATCCTGAAGAATACAGTAGCTCATTCAGCAGTCAGCATCCATTTACTTGAATATCAGCTACGTTTGAGTCCAGAAAAAATAGAGGTGCTTAAGAATCAGGCTGCAAAATGTGAAATAAACATCTGTTTTCTTGAACCTTTAGATTTTCAAAGCATAGCAACAGAGGCCCAAGCATGGAAAAAGTTCATCAATGATCAAGCGGGGCCCTCTTCATAAAGTGCTCTATTAAATTTTTGTTTTAAATGTGATATATTGTATAATGTATGAGCACTCACTACAGGATGAATTTTGGGAATTGAAACATTGGGGAAGCCCAATAGTCATTTGGGGGAAGCCCAAAATTTTTCTTTTTGTATAAGTATAGGAGAGTTAGATGTAGGAGAGGTAGTTTTTCCCAGATAGATTTGTGAGAGTATGATGTAAGAAGAACTATTTCCTTTTTCATAAAGAAATTACAATTTTCCTGTTGGAGAAAGCTTTCTGGAAGGTTTCAAATGTTGTGCTATGGATTTGTTGAATGTGAACTATTTCATTTTCAGCTATTATCCATTAACTGTGAGATCATTTTAACTCTTTGAACCTATGTTCTTGTTATGAATGCGCTCTAGTTTATTCTATGAAATATTCACTATGAGTAATGAATGTTGTTCATAAAAAATTAGCTATCTCGTTGTTCATATATCTATAAATGTTCATGTGTTTTGAAATAAGTAATAGCTATCTGTGATTTTTCTTAATGCATGCTCAAAATGCATCACTCATTGATGAATAATAATATTGCTTCCTAGGGATAAATTAGATAGTTAGTTTTAGTTTTTTCTTGTTGTGTGTGATTTAGATGCGAGAGAGTTAAGATGAGAGGTAAGAACCTGTGCATCACATTGTGACCGCTCCTTGTATTATCTATCAATCTACATTTTTAGATAGGAACTTGCATCTCATACTTAAATACAAAAACTAAAAACATGCACGGTGGACCAGGCCGTAGCTTGTAAAACCCTTTATTTTCGTTACTTGACCTACGGTAGCAGGACCGTAAACCGGACGGATTCCCCATACCAAACAGTAACGGGCTAGTTGGGAATGTTTACTGGGAGAATCCCTAACTGTTGTTGCCTGCAATTTTCCAGGCCTCAACATATTCATACTTACATGACTCATTCCATATATCTTATACCATTATCTAGCATTCTATCTAGGATATGTCTATTGCATCTGCCTTGAATCTCGAAGTTGGTCCTATAAGGATATTGGTCAAAACCCCATGTTTGCATGGAACTTCCTAATCGAAGAGTTAAAATAAGGTATTAAAATCTTCCCATGTTTAATAACCCTCTTCAATCCTAGTAACCCTAGTTTGCATTGTAAACCCTAGTTTGATTTCTAAACCATTAAAACCATGGTTTGTATCTTAGAGACTAGTCTGTGCCAACTTCGTGATCCACTGAAGGTGAGGTCTGTAGCCCCTTATGTTAGTGAACCATACTAATTGTAGACTATGTTGTACAGTAATTTTTAGCATTGCAAAATGAAGAAAAATAGAAGTATCCACATGACATACCACATAAAGATCATCCATTGCTAACATACTACATACTACATCGATAGCATCCATTACATGACATACTACATCAAGGGCCAATCCTAATAACCCTAGTTTGTACCGTAAACCCTACTTTGAATTCTAAACCCTAGAAATCCTAGTTTGGGTTCAAAATTCTAGAAAACATAGTTTGCAGCCACTAACTATTATCTATAGATCACTAGTACCATATATTCGATGTCACCATTGATGTATATCTTGTATCAATTGAGATGAAAGGTAATCCTAGCATAATAACCATGGACAATCCTAGCGTACAAACCCTATAGCCAATCCTAGTAACGCTATTTTGCACTGTAAATCATAGTTTGCATTCTAAACCATAGAAACCCTAGTTTGGATCATAGAGGTAGGAATTATATGCCTCTAGTAGGGATTCGACAGGTGTCCCTGAAAGCATGTAGGAAGTGGGCTTCAAGTTGCATTAAAATGATGATTGTGGCTTAGACCAACGGACTGTAAACTTCGTTGGATTCAAGACATCAAGATAGTTATAAGGGTGGCCCTCTACTCTGGGCCCATGGATAAGGGACCCTGTTTTAGGTCAATTTTGGAAACCATTGTTTTGCTCAGTAAGGGAATGTGAAAATTTTTCACATAGGGGTCAACATTGCAAATTCCTTGACCATGAATGCATGCCTAGTGTTCCCATATGGGACCTCCCTAAATATGCTTGCATGACACACTGAAACCTTGTTTTCATGCACGGTTTCCATTCTATGCTCCAGGTAGGGATTCAACAAGTGTCCCTGAAATCCTGTAGGAGGTGGGATTCAATGTGCCATAGAATGATGATCATGGATTGGATCAAAAAATTGAGGACTGCGTTGAATTCAAGACATTGGGATAGTGCTAGGGGTGTCCCTTTGCTCTAGGTCCATGGAAAATGGTTCTTGTTTTAGGTCAATTTCGGAAACTAGGGTTTCGCTCAGTAAGGGAATGTGAAAATTTTGCACATAGGGGTCAACTTTACAAATTCCTTGATCGTGAATGTGTGTTTATCATTACCACATGGAACCTCCCTAAAAACACTTACATGACCCATGATAACCCCATTTTGATGCACGGTTTCCATTCTATGCCTCGGGTAGGGATTCAATAGGTGTCCCTAAAAGGTTGCAGGAGGTGTGCTTCAACGTACCATTGAATTATTACATTGTATCATATAGAAAAATAATTGACTCCATTGGATTCAAGACATATTAATAGTGCTAGGGGTATCCCTCTACTCTAGATACATGAATAAGGGATCCTGTTTTAGGTCAATTTTGGAATCTAGGGTTTTGCTCAATAAGGGAATGTAAAAGTTTTGCACATAGGGGTCAACTTTACAAATTCCTAGATCCTGAACATCTGGCTAGCGTTCCCACATGGAAAATCCCTAAACATGCTTTCATGACCCACTAGAACCCCTTTCTGATGTATGGTTTCCATTCTATGCCCCGGGTAAAGATTCAACAGGTGTCCCTGAAAGCCTGTAGGAGGTGGGATTCAACACGCCATAGAATGATGACCATGGCATGGATCAATGAACTGTCGAATCTGTTTGATTCAAGACATCTACATAGTTCTAGGGGTGGAATTCTACTTTGGTTCCATGGACAAGGGATTGTTTTAGGTCAATTTTTTAAACTAGGGTTTTGCTTAGTAAGGGAATGTGAAAATTTTGCACATAGGGGTCAAATTTGCAAATTCCTCAACCTTGAACATGTGGCTAGCATTCCAACATGAAAACTCCATAAAAACACTTGCATGAGCCACCAAAACCTCGTTTTGATGCACGGTTTTCATTCTATGCCCTGACTAGGGATTCAATAGGTGTCCCTGAAAGCCTGTAGGAGGTGGGATTTAATGTTCCATAGAATGACGATCGTGGCTCATATCGATGAACCACTGAATCCTTTGGTCTCAAGACATTTGGATAGTTCTAGGGGTGGCCCTCTGCTCTAGGTCCATGGAGAAGGGATCTTCTTTTAGGTAAATTTTGGAAACTAGGGTTTCGCTAAGTAAGGGAATCTGAAATTTTTGCACATAGGGGTCAACTTAGAAAATTCCTTGACCATGAACATGTGGCTAGCTTTCCCACATGGAACCTTCCTAAACATGCTTGAATAACCCACCAAAACCCTATTTTGATGCACATTTTCCATTATATGCCTCGGGTAGGGATTCAATAGGTGTCCCTGAAAGCTTGTAGAAGGTGGGATTAAACATACGATCTAATAGTTTGTGTTTGATTCGAATAAAAAAGAAGAAAGGATACCCACAATAGGGTGTGACACATAATTTAAAAGATGTATTAATAGATATATGTTTGAAGGTGAGTGTAGAGCTTCCCCTCTTGAAAAAATACTTGTTGCAAACTATTATTCCATGTGTAGATGTTTAGAATTTTGTTACCTGTTGTGAGGTACTGTTGAACTTGAATTCTTTCCCATCATTGTCAAGCAAGAAATAATATTTGTTTGTGTTTTTATCAAGGCGAAAGGAGTTGTCAATATCCGTGTGGATGGGAATTGATCGTAGGATCTCATATATTTTGTGAGACTAGAAATTCGAAAGAAGTTTGCTTCCATATTAATTTATCATGGTCATCTAAGAGATGTGAACATTTGCACCATTAAATGTAGGAGGAAATGGCTGAAGTAATGAAGAACATGGAGACCTAGCATAAGAATTGGAAATTCAGTTATGCACATTATTTAAATGTGGCAATAAGGAAGTATGACCTAATAAAATACCATGTGAACACGCTTAATAGTAAACTCGAAATGAAACCGATAGGATAGATAAGAAAGATGATATGCTTGAAGAATATGAAATCCCCTCCAAATGGAAGGTCCTTATGGTACCGATATGAAACGTAAGTGGTGACCTCTCGAAACATCAATTCCACATTGTGATTAACAACAATCCAACTCCAAAGGGAATCCATAAACATCATGCAACAACAACAGAATTTATATAAGGATAAGCAATAAAGGTGCAGTATAGAGAGACATCCAAACATACTAATCAAAAGTTGATTTTGTGAGAATTGAACATGGACCTTAAGGAAGAGCAAAATGTGTGTAACAACTCAAGTTTCACATAAACCTAGCATTTTCCACTTTAACCAAAGGAAGAGTGTCAAGTTGAAAGCGCTTATAAACCATATCATCATGAATATTATCCCACATTTATGGTCTGTAAAAATCAAAAGGATATAATCCTTTCAGATATACCTATATATTTAGCATTCTTCATATAAGGAAATGTAGTGAAAAACTCTTCCTTGGATAATTCCCTATCTAAACTCTCCCTATCACCATAATAAACCTTTTAGGAGACAATGCCATTACATCATTAACCATGTAATGGAACATGTTTATGTTTAGAAAAAGTGGCCAACCTATACGCCATTATTACAAAATATATAGCTTCACACTATGAATGTTTTGAATATTACCCTATAAACATAAATTTATAAAACAAGATTCAGCATAGTACTTCTCCAATTAATTTAAACTATGAATAAAATCGCACATAATTTTAATCTCTTCCAAATTTGTTCATCGAGGTGATTCATCAAATGCCATCTACATTAATAAAATGATAAAATAATGTGCAGGATATAATGATAACCATTATTTTGAATCAACCTTACACTCGGATACTTTTAGGTTTGATGTGTATCCCATATATCCGTTAGATGAAAGACATCATGCCAAACACCAATTTCACTTATGTAGACTATAGATGTGCATCACTTAGGTGTGTCAACTTCATACATCCTTTACAAGTTTGTTAGGTTTTTATGTGGGTAAGGTTATTTTGTATTCCACTTAGTTGGATCAGTTGCTTAGTTGTGTTGGGTGCTTATGTGTGTTAGGTATGTTCCATCTTTGTTAATACATTTTAACATTGTTAAGTTAACATTATATATGGAATTGTATCGTGATAAAAAACAATTTAAATGTACATTTTTCTCATTTTGTAATATTGTAATTGTGCATCATTCTCAAATTTATAGCTGATATCTCCATGCAATCTTAAAATCTATCAAAAATTGGAAATATTACACATAGAAATATTCTTCTCCACAAGTGTATAATCACACTTAAAATATACAACCATGAATATCTCAAGAGCCTTGATATGAAATATTTTTTATATAGTGAAAGTTATAATACAAAAATAGAAGGCCCTTATATGGCTTGTCAATTCACATGTATCAAAAACATAATTGATGTACATGCAAACAAAAGTACATATGTCCTAGACCGTGCCCCTATACTCTACACTAGTACAAGTGATCAATTTTGCCATGACAAAACGTGGCAATATCCACGGAAAAGCGTGGATATTGCCACGTCTAAGTGTTTTTTTTCCGTGGAAACAATTCTGTCGCAATAGAGATGACCCCTAATTTGCGTTGCAAGAGAGACAATGTTCTATATTTCGTTAGATGTCTAAGCAGTCGCTATATCCATGTCTGGCCGTCTCTGTATCCACGCCTGGCCGTCGCTGTATCCACGCTCTGTATAAGGTTTTTTTTTTTTAAATGCAAACCCAGGAATAAGACGTCGCTATAGCCATGCCTTCTCGTCTCTGTATCCACGCCTTGTCGTCTTTGTATCCACGCCTGGCCGCCGCTGTATCCACGGTTTGTATAAGTTTAAAAAAAATAAAAATGCAAACGCCAGGAATAGCGACGGGGATGCTATACCTGCGACGGGCAGACTAGGAAAAGTTCCACGTCATGCCATTTATAAATGTCAAAAATCCTAGGAATACAAAAGTGGCCATATACCTAAATGAGCTTCTCTTTGTTTCAAGAATAGGTTATTCTTTACTGAACAGAGCCAACCACGTGAAGGTGGAAGCTCATATGGCCCCTACGCCCCCTCACATCGCTCTCAATTCCCCTTACCCTTTAAATTATTTTGTTTACATAGAAAACATATAAAAAACTAAACATATAAACATTGAAACATCAAATCACATAAACATATAAACATTGGAACACAAGAAGGTAATCCATACAAACAACGTTTCATGTTAACATCGATATAAAATACAAGTCATGATATTTTACAATTTTTTCTTCGTGTGACTTTGTTTTTTTCAATTCAAAAAACCAACAAGTGGCATCTCAAATTCATCATTTTGCAATGTATATACTGAGCCCTATACTTCTGTGGTTTGTGTAATTTGCGTGCCCTCATGTACCATACTCCTGGTACATCGTTGAACAGGGCATGGAGGCCGCTGCGAACAGGAAAGAACTGCAACAACGAAAAGACCATTTTTCTTAGGTTGAAAATTGATTCAAATCACTATTTCATTGTTTCGATAAACATTACAATATCACTTTTTACCTGTTTGTCTATCTGTCAAGGTCGGTGTTCCGACTGCTTTAGTCGTTTGTTCCTCTTCCAGTTCATCCTCTTGAGCTACATGCTCTTCCATTTAAAGAATGAAATATGTAAGTATACATAAAAAAATAAATATCTATAATCAAAATACATATATATATTTCTAAAAATCACTACTTGAATCCCTAGCCTGCTCCACATTATCATCCAACAGGTCCTCCCCAATATGAACTGGCACCCTCCCAGTATCGCTGGATTCACTGCTGCGGTTGCACTGTTGTTTCCAAACAAACATAAAAATATAGTTATTGGTCTACTATGGGAAAATATGAAGCAAGAATATTTCAAATGTCCTTATTCATTCTATTTACCTGCATTCCCACAATTGGGCTGATTGAAGTCTACCCTAAGCTTTTTCTATGCTCAACCACACTTTCAAAACCATACTTGAAACCAATCTTGAGGTCTTCCTCGGTGGCGGTATCTGCAAACGTACTTCCCTGCAATATTGCAAAGAGAAGTTTATTATTAGAGAGGACGCAGCATATTATGTGCTAGTCTAAAAGGACTCAAGAACTCAAAGTTCAATACTGTTCAATATGCTTAAAAAAATGAAAACTATTCTAAGAAAACTATGAATTTAATTAGCAGGCACAAATCTCAAACCCCAACACTTGGTAAGATTTTGAAAATTTATAAAAAGGAATATTGCAAATTCTTACGATTCGGTGCCTTAGTTTTCTGTAGCCACCCTGGCCCAGTTTATGCTGGCCAACCTTATCCATTTTTTCCTTGGTTGCCTTGGAGGTGTCAGGTAACTTGTTTATGAAATTTATGACATATGTTAAATGTATGATTTGTTGCTTGACACAAAACATAAAATAAAATTGAGCATATCACAATAGTATAATTATACGTCATGTAACTTGCTTTATCAGTCCGTGGTTGTTTTCCTTGATTTCTTAACAAAATAAATTTGGCATCAACCATAAGTGCCTTCCACTCTTGCTCCGGTACCATGGGAGGGCACTCATGCTTGGGGTTATTTGCCAGTTTTCCCTGATATATGGGCCCTGGTATATTTCAAACCATCTCCAGCTAAATTTAAAACCACTTTCATGTTGAAAGTGTCACCAAAAAAGTAAATCATGTGTCTAATCAATTCATCTTTTAAATTGTTGTTTTGTTTTTGCCACCCTGTGCGAATGGTGGGCCCAAACAGCTCCAATGCTTTGTCATTTAAGTGTCTATAGAAGACATTATTTCCTGCATAAACATTTACAGCTTAATTTACAATATTTTCATAATATGTCCATTTCAATTTAATGAAAAACATTGATGAAAACAATTAAACAATACCTACCATCTTTTGTATTTTCATAGGAACACATGCTTCATCGACTAGAAACGTCACATCTAGTGATTTGGTGCTTTTGACTCGTGCTGCTACAGGAAAAGTTTCCTGGCCATCTACAGTAGTTTCATCTCCAGCGTCATGTGGAGTCCCAGGTGGCTCCATCTCATCATCATGCTCCATCTCATCATCATTTCCCTCATCATTGGCTTCGAGGCAATCCTCAAAAAGCCTCATTGGTAACTTGCTTTGACGAGATTTTTTATGCAATGGATGGTCACTGCTACCAATACCTGTCTTTGCAGGTTCTCTAGCATAGGGTTCCAAATATTCCTACATACGGAAAACATCGAGTTGATAAGAACATTTGCAATAATAGAAAACATATCATCAAATATGAAATCATGTTAAATCTTATAAAAATTGTAATCGATGACACTTACCGCATAACCCTTTATTTTTTATTGTAGCTCCACCATCATTGCCTTGTCATCATCTGTCTTGGGCCATTTGCAAGAAAAGCCCAGTAAATCCTTGTTTGCCCTTTTGAGGGCCAAATAGACCGTTTTCATTGGTTCTAGGGAGGTGAAAATTTCTTCCTCACTTACATTGTCATCCACATCCAGTGCACCGAACTAAAAGCATGAAACAATAAAATCAAGGAAATTAATTGTAACATCATTCAAAAATTGTTCACCTGTAAAATAATTGTTGTAGTATCAATAAAACTTACCGGATGCGGCGTAGTGGCTAGTGACTTCCCACGGTCACACCGTGCCTTCTGAGGCTTCACGGGTGACTTCCCATGGTCACCCCGTACCTGGTGAGACACTGCAGGTGACTTCCCACGGTCACCCCGTACCTACTGAGACATCGCAGGTGACCTTCCACGGTCACCCCGTACCTGCTGGGGCTCCGCGGGTGACTTCCCACTGTCACCCCATACATGCTGCACTGACACCGCGGGTGACCTTCCATGGCTATGACCCTGGCACAATAAATCAATCAATAAAATCTATGTACATAATTGTGGACAGAAAAAAATGAAATATTTAACAATTACCTGTGGAGGCAGTACGGCGTGTGACCTTCCACGGTCACCATGTATTGTGCTAGCAGCATTTGACCTTCCACTCCCGTCACCCTAACACGATAAATCAATTAGTAAGTTTTCCAAATAATTGTACCATAAACAAAAATAAGATATTGCAAAAATTTTACCATAAAGAAAATGTATAATATGCATGTTACTATATGGAAACATTCATAATAAGCACGGAGAAATATAATCGAATGCAGTCATCAAAACATTTACTTTTTCTAGTTGAATTGAGTTACCATATTTAATAATTACCTGATTAACATAAATGAGATTGACCAAACTAAATTATAACAGCATTTTATCAAAGGTTTAGTTGAATGGTAGATAGGATATTTACCCCCATAGGCGCATCTATTCGATTTAAGTTGTAATCGATCAACAACTCTTCACCTGGAGCTATTTTTTTTACTGCACATACAAATATACGATTTCCTTCGTGTTCCTCGAAAATGCAATTCGTTTTCTTAGTTGTTGTCACTGGTCGTGTACTGTTTATAAATCCCGCAATGTTTCTATAAGATTTTGGCCTCCCATCAATATACATTGTCGCCCCTTTGTGGAGATTGTTTTCTACAATTTGTATATAATTTGTGGCAACTCCGTATCTCCGCATACTTCGAGTATATTGGGACAACAACAACCAGTGATTGTATCTATATAATGGGCCGACATACTCCATCAATTCATTTACAGTGCCATAACCGACATTTATGCCATCCATGGAAAATAGCCCCAAGCCATGTAAGGACGAAGGAGCGACGTGATACATCCTCCCACTGATGAAGAAATCTGTGTCCACCTGAGGTAGCTCCTTAGGTATCCATCGTTGCACTAGATAGAGATACCTTAAGGGAAACTCAATGTCACCTATTCTCTCATCATCATAATTACATGACCCTCCATTGGAAATAAAACATTGCATGCATCTACAAAATGTTTTCCTGACCTTTTCAGATCTAGTTGATCTAGATCCAATAGATCTAGTAGAACGCGTCTCACTTTCAATCTGTTCGAGTATATCTTGATCATCACTCGAGGAAGATAGATCTGACAAATACCTATTTGGTGGTACCTACATCATTCATCTTAATGATGTCAGTGATACAGTTTTCAACATCCACTTCTCCATTAATGTGACTACATGTGAAGAAATCAAAACATAGATATCCAATTTGTCATGGTTTAAGCATTCGCATTTACCAATAGTGGCATATATTGTTTGAAATGTTACATCTAGAAGATCAATGAGATGAGCCAATTCAATGTTCTGATTGTGAATATGGAATGTGATACATCCTACAAGTTATCTAGAATTTCTAATTTAGGAGCTTTGATTTCCATGTCCAAATGCATTTTTATAGCCATGACGAGGGTTGATAATTATTGAGAGTCCCTAGTTTGAGAAACATTCCAACATGAGCAACTTCATAACAAGTCTTAGGGTTTCTAGGCTTCTAGGCCATAAAAATGCAACAAAGCTCCCAAAATTCACTAACGCCAAAGATAAAGAGGTCTAACCTAGACCACAAGTGTCAACTCTTAATAACACGCTCGAGACAAATAATGATTTTAGTCAAGCAAGTTTGTATTTTCCATTTCTCAAATGGTATGCAAACAAGTATGTATATTTATTTAAATGTTGGTTAGACCACATATGTCAAATCTCTTGTTGGTAATTAGACCACAAGCGTCAACTTACGAGCTCACGTGGTAGGATATTGGTCAACAAGTAAAGCCCCTATGATTTGTTAAGGAAAGAGGCAAGTTGGAGAAAGGATGATAATTTATGTTGTTCATTTTGTGTGGGAGCTTTAGCATGGACTTTGGCAATCCTCTCATGTTGGGTACAAGACATCATGTCCAAGGCCCTATCAATCTTGTTGTAAAATAAAATGTGGACATTGGTTTATAAGCATCAATCGTTTGTAAATCATTTCACATTCTAAATTGAATGTTTGAGGATGTTAATCATGTAGAGGGTTTGTCCAATCCTAAAGGGATCATAAACAAAGTCGAAATGGCGTAGCAAATACAAGGCTCTTTTGACTAGTGTCAAATGTTACTACACCATATACATGAGCCAATGAATTCTACTTGTAGAGCTCCAATAGGGAGAAGAGATGTGAAAGGGTAGTTGAGTACTATGTCTCAACTATGATTCCATGTGAATATTCAACAATGAGTTAGAGTCAACCACACTCAAAAGGACTAGTGGGTGACTTGGTATTAGATATAGAGGAGGTTATGAGACATGATAAGTGCATGGATAAAGTGTGTGTTCATCCTTTAAGCACTATTTGATCACCATTTAGATTGATGAGTTGCATGCCTTGAATTTGATTGCATTATATTTGACTCACAATTGTCATGTTCCTTAGTCCACCCATAAACGACTAAAGGGTCATTAATACTCACATAACTAATAAAATCAAATGCATGGGAGATGTGTGGCTTCTTAGCCATGTCCAAAAAATTGATCATCAATGAGATCTCCTTCGACTATGGGGAATGCCACAATGTCCAACTTAGTGCCACCTAGGTAAAAAATGGAGATATATAGGAGCTGTTGGAACATTTGGCATTAAGATGGTTGTTTAGGTAGGAAGACTAGAATGCTAGGTAAGCTTCATTTGTTTTAAACTTCAATGTCTCTTTTTTCATTGTTTCAATTTTCAATGCCTTTTCTTATGTTTCTCTTATTCACTGTGTAGATGCTTGGCGGGCAAACTATGGTTGTAGAGTACTAGATCTATAAAAACTTTCCATTTGGATGCTTAACCCAACATGTAGCCCTTCAGGTTATGAGTAGACGACATGTAAACTTTTATAAATAAGAATTTTAATTTATGACCTATCTTTTATTTTATTACGACTGGCATAAAGACTAGAATCCCAACACTTTAAAGGCATGGTCTACATATACTACGAGCTCTTGATGTAGGTGGAGCAACTTGAGAGAACCTTTGTTGTGGAGACCATCCTTTGGTTGGGATTGACACCATTGATGCATGGAGGGATGAGACTAAGAAGCCTGTCATGGAGGAGGTCCTTAAGTTACAAGAGGATGTTCCTGGGGAGGTGGAGGGGGCGGGTGTGCTGTATTAGACGAGGATGTTCCATAGCAGCCACCACCTTTAGAGGACGAGGATGTTGAGACTGAGAGTGCACCACTACTTTCATAGACACAAACAGGGACACAAGAACTTAGTAGAAGATGTACTCTAGTGCTAGCCCTAGGGCCTTCTTTTTCTAGAGGAAGAGCCATTACCTTTGCTTATAAAAGGGGTTGAGGGAATTGAGAATTTATTTATCTAAATTTGTTCTAGATGGAAAGATACACGTATTATATTTTTGATGATATTTTGAGACTCATGGTTTGGGACTTTGGATAGGATTTAGTAATGATGACTTATTTGACATCTTATAGGTCTTATATATCAGTTTCTTTTCATATTTATGTGGCAATGCATCTATTTGATGTTGTTGCTGCCTTAGATGTTTAAAAAATTGAAAAAAATACTTTTGTAATTTTTTAGAAGTTTGCCAATATTCTCCTATATTTTCTCTGATGTCGCCTATAAGTTTCTTTGCATTGCCAACAGTATATTCACCAACAAAACGTTTGCAAAATTTATTGCAAATACCTATGACAAGTAGGTAGAGATGGGATCGGGACAATGCTAAAATGTTGTCCTTGTCCCATTGAGCTTCTTCATCTGATTAGAATCTACTCCAAGGAGAAAAATCTTGAAGCCAAGGTAAATTGGGCTTGCTCTGAGAACAATTTAAATGTTTAAAAAGGTCACGATCTTTATTGATTTTTTCTATAGGTGTATCAAGCTTCTTATGCAAAGACGTTTCATCTATCTATATTGACTTTCCATGTTTAAGTAGTTGTAGTAATGGTTGGCTTTCTTTAAGAATCTTCTATTTGACCATAGCATTAATTTTAACCTTTGCAGCCTTCTGGCCTCGGTTTAATTTTTATAGAGTGATGTCATTGAATAAATTATACATTCTACCCCAATTCAATTTCTCCATTCAGTGAATACAAGAACAGTCCCAGGGGAATTGCATTTAATATCTGACAGGTTTGACAAAGAAAGCCAAACTCAATGTTTGCCCATGCAGGATGAGAGAATCTTAAAGAGGGAATCTCTTTTAAGATTCAAGATGTTCCTCTTCCTTCAGAGTAAATGTCATGTACTATTCAAAAGAGATTGGAATGTTTCATAATTGGACCTGAAATTACTTTGTTGCATTCAAATTATATGTTTCTTCAGTGAGGGAACTGATAACCTTCATATATTTCAACTTCTAAGATGCTACCAATCATTTGGAGAAAAGTGAGCAACTCAAGCTTTGGATAATCCCAGGTATGAAGCCATCAGAGAGCTTAACCTGGTCTTCTTTTCAAATGCTTAGGCATTTAATTGTCTTAAGTGCTGCTCACATCACAGGTGCTTCCATATAGGCCTCAGTTTTGTTTACAAGGGTCAAGTTAGTAAAGAAAGTTTTGGGCGATACATTTCATATATCTCTAAGTTCAATAGATTAGACTAGAATCTATACGATAGAACTATGAACAGGGTTTTGTTAGATGCCCCAATTTGGATCCTTACAAAGATGAAGTTAACATTTTAAAGATTCAATGGCATTGGGGGAGTTGTATTACATAGCAGTGTTTTTGAGCCCTCTCTGCTTGGCTTTCTGCTCACTTATTGTGGACAGCAATGCAATTAACTTAATCATCACTCCTGAGCAGCATTTTACTTGAGAGTGTGAGACATCTTTAAGTTATTGTGTAATGTTCTGATAGAATGGGCTGACTAAAATATGAAACCATGTTGTCATGTAACCTCAGGCAAATATTTCTGTTTTATAATTATTATTTTATTTTGTATTATTGCTACACCACTTGATATAAAAATAGGTAATCCTATGAATTCTTCAGTTCTCTTATGGAAAATAATATTTCTGTTAAACATTTCACATAAAAACAATTTTAGTAAAATTCATGGATTCTCTCCTACACGTGAGATTGACATCCTCTCTAGTAGATTTTGCACCTTCCCTCCCCATTTTGTAATTATATTTGTAATCAAAGCAACATGTTAGTGTCGTCCTATCGATGTCAAGGTTTGAAAGGGTGAATTGAGTCATCGTTGAGGTGATTCTTTGGTTGAAGGGAGATGGCAAGGGAATCTAGAGATGAGATGAGGTCATAACAAGGGTATATCAAACCTATTTCAAGGCTGCAATGGCCTTAAAACAACAGCAGTATACTAGGATTGCATGACGTTGAGGGGTAGATGATAGAATTAGGTCAATGTTTGAGTATGGGGATGTAGAATAGGAGAATACGTGTTAAAAGGAGTGACCAATGAAGGTATATGAATCCTTTTTGAAGGTCAACGTCTAACTTTTAGTTGATTAGGGTCTTATGAAGAGGGTTTTCAGTTTTTGAAATTTAACAGGCCAGACAAAAGGAAAGGCTATTAGATTTGGGTTTTGGAGTCCAAGAGGCTAGGGCATTAAGAACACTGCAAGCTTGTTATCTTTCATAGACAATGCACAATAAACTCAGTCGTGGTAGTTCCTCTGTAGCATTTCCTTCCTTCGGAGATTTACTGTACAAGAGCATAATAAGGTTTATGGACTCACAGAAATGTTACTGTCTATACCATGAAATGTGGAATGGAATCATGTGATAACAAAATGTTGCACAAAAGAATGAATCATTTTCCTCTCCCAAATGTACTTGTCAAAGCAAAGCTGCCTTGTTTCAGCACCATGTGAAACAACATAACCAAATGATTTCATAAGCCTGCTAATTTTCTTGAATTCACAGAAACCCCAATTGAGCAATAGACAGTGTGAATCCGAAGCCACGAGGAGGATAGAACCCAAAAGGGTCTCAAACTCAAAGGTGGAAGCATTAAAAGATCAGTCTCGATCTAGATATGTGACTGGAACGCTTCATCAACCGAATTCACTTTAACATATACTGAAAATCGGATGGTAGCTATCAGTCCAAAAGACATACCTGGACAGACATGTTCGATGCTCGTGGATGAAATTGGAGGGTGATAGGAATCCTACAAATGCGTTCACTGGGGCTTTCTCAAGCTCCTAGCCAAGGGGAGCAACTCTCTCCAGCTCCTAAAAACCATGAAGCCAACGTGTTCGGGGCCTACAAATTGGAGGGTTGGACGAAATTGTGAGGACCTGCAAATGCGTTCACCTGGGCTTTCTCGAGCTCCTAGCCAAGGGGAGAAACTCTCTCTAGCTCCCAGAAATCGTGAATCCAACGCGTTCGGGGCCTGCAAATTGGAGGGTTGGACGAAATTGTGAGGACCTGCAAATGCGTTCGGGGGTTGTGAGGGACAAAATTGGAGGGCGAAAAAACTTGGATGAAATCACACATGTAAAATCACACTTGAATCAAAAGTATGATATCATGTTAACATGGCTAGTAAACCAAAAATAAGGACCATAACTATGCTAAGTGATTCAATATAAATTGTTAGTGGAATAATCTATAGTGACACTCTGCCTTATCTTAAGATAGATATGTATTTGGTATTATTTATTCATCAACATCCATTGTATTTTTTGAGATCTTTAGAATTCCATATGTCTCTTTATTATGGAAATGCCTTCAAGGTACTTTCCAAGGGAAATTGCCTGGCTTTAAATGGCTTTAAATTAAAATACCCATTTAAATCCAGGTGAATGTTTAAAGCCCATTTAATCATTCTAGAGAAATTTCTAAGGGAAATTGCCTGGTGAATATTCTAGACATAGGAATGCAATGAGAGATATAATATAGATTGCAGTGTTTTACCTTTATAGCATCAACTGTAGAAGAAAAGATTGATAGTATTTGGGGTTTTACAATTTACTCATCTTATTTATTTTTTTGTCTATTTTAAATTTTTCCTATTTAAATTTTCCTTTTTGTCAAGAATTAGGTAGGAAAAGAAGATGGCTACTACAGATATATAACAAGGAACATGGAAAAATGAGTAAAGGTTTTTCAAATGATTGAGATGCAATATAAAAGAATTATAAGGTAGGATCTATGATAGTTGTGATCATGACATTAGATACACATTAGATCAACAAAAACAACCATGGACATTGAGATTCATATAAAAAATCAATGGTCGAATAACCCAGACAAACCAAGTATATAACCAGCGGTGATATAAGGTTTATGTTTCTAGGGATGAGCTTCTCTTGGTTTCGAGAATAGTTCATTCTCTACTAAACAGGGACAACCACATGAAGGTGGAAGGTGGAAGCTCTAATTATGCCCCCCCCCCCCTTACATCACTCTCAATTCCCCCATACCCAAATTGGAATAATAAAGAAAGTCTAAAATATTATATTATACAAAATAAAAACATATAAAGATCATCATATAAAACACATACCTCTATATATCATTCATCTTCTTCTTCATCAAATCAATATCTGTAGCAGGATCTCGTTGTAAATAGATATTGCTGAAAAGCTCATTCATATCATCATCATCATCCATGTCATTTTCACTTATATATTCATCGAGATCGTCACTGAGATCATCGTCTTCTACATTTGGATGATCAAGTTCTTCGGCTTCTTCATCTAACACATTGATTGCAGCAACCTGCTCATTATCTTCATCATCATGATCTTCTTCTTCAGGATCATCTTCATCAATATCTAACCGATTGTACCTTATTGGTCTTCCTCGTGGATCATATCTAACAACGTATGACCAACCTGCTTTACCTGGTACCTCTGAGTAAAAGACTTGCTCACATTGACTTGGAAGAACATAAGGCTCTGTACCCGGTTCAAATGCCCTTGTATTAACCATGGTAAATCCATTAGCGTGCTCAATAACAGTTCTTTCAGGATAACGTTCATGCATCCATAGCCTGTACCATTTCACCTCAAACAAAACTATTTTAAAGGAATTAAAATCACACTCAATTATGTCCTCTAAATGCCCATAGTACCTATTATCTGTTTCTTCTGGATGTCTGTCACTTCTAGAGGAAACATTGGTGACCTTAAACACTGCGGTTATCCCACAATCTAAGGTTTTCATCTTATCATCCAACGATTTGATACGAAATTTACGACCATTACACCACATACCCTTGTGGTGTTTCAACTGCAACATGGACAAAAAGTGAAAAAAAAAACATTGTAAATAAATATTAAACGTCATACAGGGCTTTGTACTAAATATATATTTCAAAATATAAAAAAAAAGCAATTACATTGAAAAATGGAATTAACTAGTAAAATACGTGTATAAACCATTTACTTGCCTGTTTATCTTTTAAACCATAGGCTAAATCTACCTCCCTTTGCCATGTAAGATCAGGATGTTGATGTCGATGACGATGCGCTATTTTAACCATTTTACTGATCCCCTCCCATGACAACCTACCAAAGTATTCCTCACAATATTCTATCCAATGCTCCATCCAATCAAGGTTGTTCGCAATGTATAAGTGTAAAGCATCCCACACTCGAGCAACTATATGAGAAAACAACAAATCAAATATATCATGAATTAGCTAGAATGAAATGCATATAGTTTTATAAATTGCAAAAATAAATGTGTAGCATATTAATTCCGTAGCATTTATTAATAAATACCTTTCACAGTACTCATTCTACCTTTCCCCAATAAGACCTCCCCTTCAAATTTCTTGATGGGGTTGAGATGCCAAATGCGAGGCACATTCATATTTTTTGCTAATTTAGGTAGATATTGATTAATATACACCATGGATTGATATACCACATATCCCTCGACCATAGAACCCTCAGGACGTGCTCTTTGCCTAACAAAAGCCTTCAATGACTTCAACAGCCTCTCCACCATCCACATCGACCTTGTGCTTACTGGTCCACATAGTTCAATCTCCTCAACTTGGTGTATGAGGTAGTGTTCTTGTGCATTGAAAAATGATGGAGGTAGATACTGTTGCATTTCACCCATTAGTCGGGGAATTTCTCTCTTCCAATACCATATATCTTCTTTATGGATTTCTTTCGATGAAAGCCACCTACAAATGATGCATTAAAATAATATCAATAATATTGCATATATAAATCACAGAATAAGTTACATATCAATCACAAAAGAGGTACATTTTCCATATTCCTCATTATTTACCTCATGTACTTTCCAAGAACATAAATAATTTGTTTTATGTTGTTGTCCAAGTCATCTGGGAGAGATAAAGGAAGAACATACTGTAACAAAAAACATATAATTAGTATTTATTTTCAAATAAGAGAATAAAATTAACAAAATAATGCATACAAATAAGGCTGAAATATATTAAAACCTAATTATATTTACCTTAATGAATGTGTGCGAGTCATGCGTTTTAACCCCATCAAAATCACCTTTTTTCGTTAAGATATTTTGTATGTTTGACGAAAAGCCCGTGGGAAACCTGATTTTTTGAATGACCTCTTTTACAGAATTGCTTTGTTGCTCCGTCAATAACCAAGGAAGTCTAATATTATGTTCATTACCATCGCCATTGGAATTAATGATCACACTTTGCAATGTGTGGTTAGCCTCATGGATGTCACTACAAATCTTTCCAATTCTTTCTTTGTTAGTCCTTCCATCTAAAATACGCCATAACATTTATGTTATGTTTTTCCCGATATGCATTGTATCAAACAAATGAACTATTTGTAGGTGCTCGTAGTATGGAAACCTACTGAATTGAATCGGGTAACTTTTCATCCCTTGTGGAAGCCCATTCGCACCTTAATGACATTAATGAAATAACAACAAAATTAATATTCAATGTAGCTACAATACATAACCACGCTGAAAAAAAATCACAAAAAAAACAAACATTTATATAATATATGATACATAAACCAATTGCATACCTTGACGATTTCTATTATATTCCAACTTCCATAAGTGAGGTGACATTCTTCGTGGTTTTTTTCCATTCTCTTCTTTACCATTGAATTTTGCCTTTTCTGTAGTTCGATAAGTATGGTTCTTAGGAAGAAAGTGCCTGTACTCATCAAACACTTCCTTTCGTAGAATTCTTGAACGACGAGATTTTATCCTGGGACCACAAGCTGGACATGCAAATTTGCCCTTTGTTTGAAGACCTACACGAAAGATGAATCAATGACGCAGTAAATTAGAGTTACAATTGAAATTAATGCATGATATATATATATATATATATATAT
>LPNX010477962.1:541914-636758 GCA_001517045.1 Pseudotsuga menziesii
ACTTCATTGCAGAACCATCTACATGTATTCAAAGAACATCATCTAGACTTCTGTTCTTAGCATGGAAATCCATAAACTGTGGTATACTTTGACACCTGAACAACCGCTGGAAACGTGGAATTATCGGAATGTAACGAAGAACTTTGCGAGGCACCTTTTTTGACACTTTATTGGTTCGATATCTACCTATTTGACAATGTGGGCATTCGTTTTCCAATGCATATTGTCCATAGTATATGATATGATCATTAGGACAAGCATCAATAGCTTGATACTCCATTCCAATTTATTTCATAATCAAATATACTTCTCGATACGTGCGTGGTAAAATATTTGACGTCGGTAATAGAAATTCACTTAACAATCTACAAAATTGAAAAGAATAAGTATCTTATAAACAATATTACTCATCATTAATATCGCATCCATATTTTACAAATAAAAATAACAATAGCAATATAGGACCAAAATCAACCTTAGAGGTAATTGTGAACATGCATACATAGATAATTAACAAATTACATACCTTAGCATCTGTGTGAAACTGGTGTTTGATAAACCATTTAAAACCTTGAAGTTCACCAACAACAATATAGCAGATAGAAGATTTGCTGTTGAGCCTTCATAAAGAGGTTGTTGTGACTTCTCGATTAGAGGATCAACATCAATGTCATGATCACTATCATCATGGCCGTCGTCCTCACCCATTGAAGAAAATGTGTCATGGATCAACCTATGTATCTCATCTTCCTAATTTGTATCGGTAACGTTATATCCATCCATGTCAACGTCATTAAGAACTTGATCAGCTCCAATATTCTGATCACGAATTTGCTCACCCTGTAAAGGAGTATTTCTACTAGAACCTGGCAAATTATAACTATCTGGAGGCTGACATTTTGGGGGCATTGTCTATATATGTACAAACAATGCAGTGAAATTAGTGTGTATAGAGCATATAAAATTATGATAAGACATTTTACTAAAAGTCATGACATGACGACCATTAGAGAGAATACATTAAATATTGAATAACCTCTTACCAAGGGACGATATTCATTGCCCCCTTTGGCGTGTCCCTTCTCCCTACAATGTCTTTTAGCTGTTGTTATTAAAAGTGTTCTTCTTTGCAAACCCATGCAATCATTACATGGGCAATAACATTTTCCATCACCCCTCACCTCTAACGCCGCTCTGAACCGAGCAAGCTTCCTTGCATTTTCATTCATGGTGACAAAGCCTTGTGGTGACAAGAAATTGTCTTACCTACACCATACCAAATAGTAAGTTGTCAAATACATTACATATAAATATGGACTTGGATGGTACACAAATAAATAGTTGTATTTGCAAGTGTAAAGATGGTAGGTAAAATGCATGGTGCTTCTTTTCAAGAGTATATAGGAAAGAAGTAAACTGAAATCCAAATGGACATGAATACAAACAAGCATTAGAGACAACAATTTACTACAAATTACACCATTTCCATGAATCCACATAAAAGGTATCAATACCATCTACTCTATTGAGCCTAGTCTATATATTCATGTATTCTATTCATACAACACAACCCATGGTTGCATTGCCTCAATGTTGTAAATAATAGTTTTATGGGTGGCATTAATTTATGAATCCATTCACATATTCATGAAATCAAACAAATAGTTTGAGATCAAATAAATACTATCAAGTCTAGTGTAAACAATACTCATGTATAAAATTAATAAAAGACAAGTGATTTACTCTTTATCGTGTTCCTTTTTCTATTTGTTGGAGTAAATAACCTTTTCTTTTGTCCTTATTTTGATGGTTGTCACAAACCACTATTCCTTATGTGTCATCAATTTTCTTTATGTAATCACTATCATCACATAACGACTAATATATCATGTACCTCTCCAAGAATAACATCCAATGACATGAGAATACCATGGCTAACTCAACCTCATCAATGAAGTGAATTAAAAGAAGGAAATTTAAGTCCATGAAACTTGTGGGCAGTTTCCTTTTAACCACACAAAAAATATGAACTATATGTTGATTACACATTGTACTGATAGCCATGTGCACATCATTTGACGTAATCCAACATAAAAAAGTAAATAATTTTGATATGGAACATTGTAGGTTCTAATGGAAGTCATGGTTCCCACATTAGCATGAAGTAGTAAAAGTATGCATCATTTGAAAACACAAACTAACCCTGCACGTTTAAAATCCGAACTATGTAGATCTAGAAATGGATTGTTCACTAGTAGGAGACGGAAATAATAAACAGCTCCAACAATCACCTGAAAACAGTGCTGCAACAATGGCAAGTGTGAAGAAAATCTCGTAAAGGTCTTCATTTTTATAGAACTCTTAGACGTCGCTATAGCGATGGAAGACATTGAATTTTGCGCCCTAGGTCAACTTGAACGTTGTAAAAAGTCAACAAAAGACGGTGCCGTCGCTATAGAGACGGTCCAGCGTGGATACAGCGACGTCCAAGAGTTTAGGCGTGGATACAGAGACGCTAAGAGTCCAGGCGTGGATACAGCGACAGCTAGGCATGGATACAACGACGCCTCATTCCTGTTACATCGGATTTTACACCAAAAAGTAAGAAACATGGAAAACCTCCGTGGAAAAATCCGCGCTTTTGTACTAGTGCTAACTTCCTCTTGTATATAAAAATACATATTTGTCCTGGACTAACATATCAAAACTCTAAATTTCTCTTGCTTTTTCCTGACCCTAATGATTGTTGCCTCTGTCCATGACCACTGTGCATCTCTGGTGACTACGAATCAATGACACTGATAAAACAAACACTCACTGCATCCATCCGAGGTACAAATTCCTTTGGTGTCCTCCTCCTTGTAGACAGTCTCTCTACAATGCTTCTCTGCAAATTAAAAAACTATGTCAATTATCTTAACAATTATCAACATGTACATGAATGAGAAAATACTAACCAATTATGTAAATAATGAACATCTCACTGAAAAAATTTGTTCCTAGGAATGAGACTGGGTTTCTTTAGTAGAAAGAGGATCCATAGATTGAACATCAACCTCGGTCGTGTGCACTAATGGACCAGGGTGTGGCTGCATTCACTTAATGATAAAATAGTTAGACATCGTGCATGTCCATCGAAAATACAAATGAACTATACAATTACAAATATTCAAGTCTGTGTGACTTATCCCTATTGTAGATGCATCATTGACTGCAACATCAACAACCCCACTAAGGTCTAGCATGGATGACTCTACATCCTGATGCTACAAACATGCAAAAATAATACAATAAGGAAAACTAGTTATGAAGTGAATTCAAAGCTAACCAACAAATGCCATTGGAAGTGTGTACACTACCGTGGAATGAGTAGGTTGATCATCATGGACACTCGCTCTTTTAAAGGAAGAATGTCTCCTGGTGTAGATAACACATTTATCTATGTTTGGACTACTGGGAGATCCAAACCAAAAGAGATGGTGTAGGGATTTGTGATGATGTCTCCACTCATAAAGTGTTACCATGGTTAGACATGGACTTGAATGGATGGAATAATATGTAATGAAAAACAAACATGTTGTATTATACTTACCCCTTCCTGGAACATATCTCCCTCATGGGAGGGACCACTGCTAACAATTTCTTGACCCCCTGCAAATCCAAATAGCATCTGCAAGTTTTAAAATTATAAATATTAGCAATATATTAAGGAGTGTACAGTAATAAATTTAAATAATTTGAACACAATTTAGTCCTTAACCATGTACTTACATTTTTTGAGGTAATCATAAAATCTACCTGGGGGTAATTCGTTGAGATTAATGTCTCCAACATCCGGTTCAAAATGGGGTTTCTGCAACTTCAATAGTTGTAAATATTAGACCATTTAACAAATTAGTCAAGACTTACACATGTATTAAAAAATGACACATGTTGAAATATTACCTCAGTGTTGGTTGATTGAGCCTCGGATACAACCACACCAGGTGCACTACCACCCCCCTTGGAGGCATCAAGCTCCTACAAGAGTAAAAGTTGCATATATTAAGAATATTTTAATATGTGTACAATATGTAAAAATTAAAAATTGAACAACAATAGAGTTTTAACAATCTCCTTACCTGACCACCAGTCACCATAGAGATACCATATGTTGGTCCACGACCATAATAGGTTTGACCACATGTTGTGCACATGAGATGTCAGTTTATTCCCACCAATACAGGGTCCTCTACCACTGGAAGCTAGTGGTTGTACCCCACCAAAGGAAGAGGGCCCTTCTTGGTCAATAGTTGTGGTGGGTCGGGAAACCATCTCAGCTAGAGTAAGAAATGCCTCACGTGTCTGGGTAACCATATCATGTGCAGGAGGGATATCTAGCCTTGGTAGCTTGGCATGGGGTGGAGGTATCTGTCGACTGGAATCTATATTCCTTGCATTGGGTAGGTTTTTGTGAATCCACCTACCAACGCCCTGGAACCCCAACATGTCAAAATAGTTGACATGTTTTACCATCACAAACTCTGCATATAGTTTCCGTAGTAAGTACAAAGATACTTCGTTGTTGTTGTGGGGGGTAATATCGAGAACCATATACCATCTGTCCATCCAATGGTCTCTAATGGGTTGACAGATGCACCACTCAATCAAAATACATGGCCTGCTTCTATCTACAATGTCATCTATCCCAAGAACTCTAAATAATGTATATATGTTCTCTTTTGTTATTTTTAGCTTCTTGATCTCGTTATAACTCAAATCATCGACATCTTCTCATCTTTTTGTTTCCCTGTAGGATGAAATGATATAGAAAGCATCATATGATCTAGCGATTGTATCAACTATTGTTAGCAACGACGCTGACAAGGAGAGAGGGAGTTCATCTCCACTCCTCAAGGAAGAACCAATATATCTAAGATGACCAATAACTATCAAAATCTCTACATTGTGGTCCATAGTAGCCACTGCAATCATGAATACAAATAAAATATATTTAGAAAAATAAGCAAATGGTATAATGACATCTCTAAGCAATGTAAAGTGTAAAACTAATTTACGACAAATAACAACATAAAATAAATTTATAATTAAAATTTTAAAATTGATCATGAATTTTACAGTAAAGAATAAACATTTAACATTTTTTTCATTTTAAATTTATGTCCTAAAATAAAGTATTAATTCCTATGCCCATATGCATGTGTACATAAGATTTCCTATGTGCATATGTTGATTGGGAACCTCCTCTAGCTCATTTTAAGTCTTGGATTATGAAGTTTCATTGAAATTGTGAGGTGTTGATTAATGCCCTTGCAGGACCAACTCCCAGATTGTAGATATAGGAAAGGGCTAGAGCCTAGAAGAGGTGACAGAATGTGGTATTGATGAATTATGTTAGGATTACAATCCTCCCTTATCCAATTTGGTCATTATGTCTAAATCGGGAGTCCATTTAGTCTATTTTTAGTCACTAGCACCATTGGGTCCACTTGGACTAATTAGGGCACATGCACCAGTTACTAAAGTGTGGGGAACACTAATTGAGGCCAACTACCACTAATTGCACTTCCATGAATCAGTTTAGGATCCTCCTAGATCAATCCCTACAAGTTAGGAGCCACTGGGATTGCCGATACCAACCATCATTGGTTGAGTTCAGTTGGTGACTAGTCAAGCTCAATTAGGAGTCAGCTACATTCAGTTCTAGTTCCCTACACTCATTTTTATTCAGTTAGCGCTAGGATTACATGGTTTCATGCAGGTGAGGCACATTCACTCACCTACCTTAGTCAGTTAGGCTAGTCAACACTGAATTAGATATTTCAGTTTAGATTTTGAACTCCGATGAACTCCGATAATGATTTAGACAAGGTCAGTTAACCATTTAGTCAAGTAGAGTCCAACCAATTCGAAATTCCTCACATGGATTCAAATTGCATGTGGCTATTTAGCCAATTTACTTCATTGTAATTAATTATCTAATTACTTTTTATTAATTAAAGAATTCACAGTTGAAAGCTAGTTTTGTGTTGTTTTATTCTTTAATTACCGAGTAAATTATGTGATGTATTTTGTGATTTGTGTTTTGATCCATAGATCTATGTGCTTAATTTAATATGGTATTAGAGACTCGGTAGGACAAGGCACTTCTCCTACTACAAATTCATACTTGGATCAAAAAAAAGTTTGAGCAAAATTGCTCCTTCTAGTACTGTACCAGAAGCGGAGAATTTACCACTTAATACCCCAAGCAAAGGAATTGTTGATCAAGATTTCTTGATCAACTAAGCTGGGTGTGAAGGAAATTCCAAAAGTGCATACTGTTGACCTTATTTTTTTTGTTTGATTGTGTGATTTACAGGTTTATCAGTCTCCTTCACTGCATTCACTACAAGAAGCTCAATCTCCTTCACTGCATTCACTACAATAGCTCAGTCCTCTTCTTTGCATTATAAATTGATCCTCCAATGGACCTTCTCACTCCTTTCAACTACCCATGGAGATGTCGTTACACTTGAAAAGACTCTTTAGACTCACAATGGAGACAAAGAGAGAGCCAATTCATTATTTTGACAAAGAAAAGTACTAGAATAGGCTTGATGGAGCATACAAATACTTGTGCCTCTCAATATCTCAATATCTTATTTTCAACATCAATGGATTGAAGACTCCCAAGGAGGTTTTGGATAAGCTTTCTTCCTTATTTTACAAAAAGGATGATTTGAGGATCTATCAACTGAAGAATGAGTTGATTTCTCTTCATCCAGCCAATTTTGAAACACTAAATGACTTCGTCACCAAATTTAAGCATCTAGTGTTCCAATTGAATCTATGCAAGTTTGAGAAGGAGGATGATCAACTCATCCTTGCAATTCTCTCCAAAATTGGTGCAGACTATTTAGTATTTGTATCAACATTTCATCGTGTGAATCTCTCTACTCCAACCTAGAAGATGCCTACTCATAAATACTTCATTGAATCTCTCAATCATGAGTATGACAAGTTGATCCAAATGGGGATCATTTGATCTTCCAGAGATCAAGCACTGGTTGTAGGAGGACCTAAGGTAGTGAATGATAAAGGGAAGAAAAAGTATGAGTCTCCTATAGAGAAAAAGCAATCAAATGAGCCTTCAGGTTTCGAAGAGAAGCAAGAAGAAAGGAAAAGGAAAGACACTCTGTTCTGACTATGGAAGGGGCTTTCATCTAGAAAGCTCATGTATGAGAAGAACAATTTATGAGATGGCTCTTCTTTTGAAGAAACATAACATTATTGTGCTTGCTAGCACAAGGAAGGCTGAGCATAAAGAAGAAACTAAAGAACATGAAAAGACATGCCATGCACTGAAGGCTAGCTGCTCAATAGCACATTCCTTCCTCATTGATTCTAGAGCTTCCAACAATATGGTTGCAACTAGAGATTCATTCTCTTCCTTCCAGTGTTTTGAAGGTCCTAGTATTTAGATGGTAAATAATAGTAAAGTTCAAGCCAAAGGTAAGGGATCTATCAATATTGAACCTAGAAAGTTCAAAGATGTGCTTTATGTTCCCTCCCTAGCTGCAAACATGTTATATGTATACCGGATGACTCATACTGGCTCTCCAAAGCGAGTCATATTTGGTCCTAACTCAGTGGAGATCACAAATATATCTACTGGGAACATCATAGCGAAGGGTGCTCCAAATCATGCCTCCAAGGAATATGAGTTCTCACACTTCGTGCCATTTTCAGAACCAATGCACTCTCAGCAGCCACTTGCAAGGGAAGGTAAAAAAAATTATCTACTTCTTTTGCAGTTTACACTAATATTGCAGATCCAGCTGTATTAGTTTATGAGATTGAGATTTAGAGTGATTCAAATCGAGATCCAATCCTTACTTCCAAACTAGAAGCTAGGAAGATGACTGGAAATCCATCTAACACTCATAAGGGAAAGACCCTTGCACTATGTCATGCAATCTTACCTCCTTTATAGAGATTCAATAGACTTCATATAATATGCTACATGGAAAGGGCTTAGCCTCACTACATTGAGAAGAATAGAGTGGATCATACACCTCTTCATCTAGTAAGAGGAAAAGGTTACGTTCCTCCTTCCTTCCACCATCATTTTGGGAGAAGATGGAGAAGTTTACATTCTAGGCCCTAGGATACCTGTGCACATAACATCATGCATGATGCTCCACTACATCACAAAGATTACAGCAACACATTTTCAAGTTTTTCAAACTTGAATCCTGATTCTATCTGCTTAGTTAGAGGGGGGCATTTTTTCCCATGTGGTTTTTTCCCCATCTCCTTGTGTTGAGCAGTTACTTTACTTTACTTGCTGTAATGGGTGACCTATGGTCTTAGTTACCAGGGCCCACAAATTGTCCAAGTTAGCATTCAAGGGGGGTGGTAGGATTATAATCCTCCCTTGTCCAATTTGGTCGTTATGTCTAAACCAGAAGTCATGTCTAAATCGGGAGTCCTTTCAGTTTATTTTTAGTCACTAGCACCATTGGGTCCCCTTGGTCTAATTGGAGCACATGCATCAGTTACTAAAGTGTGGGGAACACTAATTTAGGCCAACCACCACTGATTGCACTTGCATGCATAGGTTTAGTAGACTCCTAGATCAATCCCTACAAATTAGGAGCCACTGGGAGTGCCCATACAAACCTCCGTCAGTTGAGTTCAGTTGGTCACTAGTTAAGCTCAGTTAGGAGTCATTTACATTCAGTTCTAGTTCCCTACACTCAGTTCTATTTAGTTAGCACTAGGATTGCATGGCTGCATGCAGGTGAGGTGCATTTACTCATCTACCTCAGTCAGCTAGACTAGTCAACACTAAATTATACACTTAAGTTTGGGTTTTGAACTCCGATGAACTCCGATAATGATTTAGACAATGTGAGTTAACCATTCAGTCAAGTAGAGTCCAACCAATTTGAATTTCCTCACATGGATTCGAATTGCATGTGGCTATTTAGCCATTGTACTTCATTGTAATTAATTATCTAATTACTTTTTATTAATGAAAGCATTCACAGTTGCAAGCCATTTTCGCACTATTTCATTCTTTAACTGCTGAGTAAATTGTGTGATCTATTTTGTGAGTTGTGTGTTGATCCATAGATCTATGTGCTCAATTTAATAAATTAAATCTTGTATAGGAAAGGATTTTGTTATATATGTAATTATTTGTTGTAGCGTGATTTTTTTTGGACTCCAGAGTCCGTTTAGGATGTCTTTGTTTATATGTAATTTGGGCCATGTATGGATTCCACTTTATGTTATTGTAGTTCTATATAATCTTTTTATATACGTAAGAGACTTTGCATAATTGTGTATAGTGGATTTTATAGTTGCAAGGTTTCCACTGGATTCTATCATGTGTGATAGTAAATGATTGACATGTAATCAAACACATCAACTTCCCTATGTATCTTGATGTTCGTAGAGCCTATTGTTGAACTCTGTTGTCTTGACCTTAACCAAAAAGTACCCTCAGTCAAGAGGAAATATTTGTTAAGCATGGGAAGCTTCTATACCTTATTTTAACACTTGGATTAGAAAGTTCCATAAAAACTATAAGGTGTTTATTGATGTTCTTGGATGACCAACTTCGATATTTCGGAGAGAGGCAAGGATTTACCATATTTGTTTATGTACTTTACAGAAGATATGAATTCTACTTGAATTTTTTTTAGTTGTATGCAACCTTGAAATATAATTGAAAGACTTTGCATATTTTTTAATTTTGGTTTGGATTCACAAGGATGCTTGCGAATATACATATGCAAATAGTGAAGTTGATTTGTTTTTAATGAGTTAATTGGATTTTTGGTTTACATCGGGCATGTAAATTACTTATGCAAACTTGCAATATACTTGACAAACTTTGCATATTTGTGAAGTTTGGTATGGGTTCACAAGGATGCTTGTGAATATGCATATGCAAATAGTGAAATTGATTTGTTTTTTATGAGTAAATTGGGGTTTTGGTTTCCATTGGGCATGTGAATTTTAGTATGGATTCATAAGGATGCTTCTGAATATACATATGGAAATAGTCAAAATGATTTTGTTTTTATGATGAAATTGGGGTTTTGGTTTCCTTTATGCATGTAAATTCCTTTATGGGCATATAAATTAAAAAAAATGGTTTAAATTCAAATTAGGGCATAGAAATTATTGAATTTAGGGAAAATAGCATGAGAGGATTTGAATAAAATCCCTCACAAATAAGAGATTGATCCCAAAGTGGATTTTGTTGGCCTTTTCTCACCCAAAACGCATTCTCCCTAAATCATTTTATTCCACCCAAACTCCTTCCAATGCATTGTTGTGGAGAAAAAGATGGGCTCGACCTATTTCAACTATAAAACAAGTTTTACGAAACAAGCATGCGAGTTTATTAGCTAAAACGGGAGCACCTTTTTGTTCAATACAACATGTGCGTGTTGAGTTTAAATATCCTAATTGGCATGCATGTTGGCAACCTTGGGACTTGGCTTGGCAGGGTTTGGATTGCTTGGGATGATTTCTATTTTATGGATCAAGAGTGATTGACTTCACTCTACCATTGCATCTAAAAGGTCCCTCAACTTTCTGCACTCACCCTATATTCCCCTAAAATGGGAGATGGAGAGTAGAATCATAGCATTTTATAGCTTATGGAAGGCAAAGGATCATAACCACCATGACTTGGCATTAAAAAAATGAAATTATTTTATTTTTTAACACAAAACCCGATATACGTAGGTCAAAATAGAGCAAGATGTGTATATGTGAATTGCATAATTGTTCACCTCTGGGTATCAACAAAACTATGTTTTTTAGGGTTTAACTAAAGCATCAAAAATATACTGAGTAAGGGGGATGCAACAAGTCTACACATGAACAAGGGCATGCCATCAAGGCATGATGCATACATTGTGGCAAATAATGTCATAACAGTATGAACCTAATTATATGTAATTATTGTGGTTTATGTTTATCATTCCTATTATTAATGCTAACAATTATGTGCTTTAGTTTTCCTTTAGAATGCAAAAATAAAAGATATGATGAGGTACATGGATACCATTGTATGTTATAGTCAATTGAATGGATGAATGCCATGCACATGATAGATATATTAAATGGCTTACATGAATGGATGATTTCAATCGATTGATGATTGGTAGAGAAATATTGAAAGAATTTTATGTATATACCTATTTACTAAGTAAAACTAACCAATAGGTTATAGTGTTTAAGTAATAGCCATACACTTCCAATTATGGGTGGGCTAGTGTAGGTTTGTTGAGGAAACCAATTTCCCCAAATTGGTAATTTTATGACACAACTTGGATAACAACAATAATCATGGTGTGGTTTCTTATCATAGTGTTGACCCTAGTCATGTTGGGAGGGGTGGAGGTATTTCCCACCATGTGTCCTCCAATACTCAAATTTGTGAGAGGGTTATGCTGAGTCACACTCACCAAGTTGTGAGATGATAGTCATTGGTTTTGTGCTGGGGAGGTTAAGTCGATTTACTAGACACTTCCTCTTATGGGTTATAGTTGGGGTTAGGTTGATATAGTCGATGCTACAGAATATTCTAGCAAATGAATGGATAGGAATGGAAGTTTCCAAGTAGGTTAGGAAGAGAGTATGTTTACATTAACATTATTTGGCCTAGGGTTCAAGACAAGAACTAGTTTTAGTGTGTACTTTTCACTTGTAAATCATTGTTTAACTCATTAACATAAAACTAAGTGTAATGTTGATGTGTCCTGAATTAGTTATTGGTTAATGTTGATGGTACTTGTTATCTCCCAAAAACTACACCGTCATTTTGGGTGATAGTATGGGTTAAAATTTTTACTTCTGTGAGTCATGGCCTTCAAAATAAAAAATTTCAGCTTTCGGCAGTTAACTTAGTCTGTGGAAGTTTAGTTAGCTGCCGAAACAGGCTAATTTCGGCAGATATAAGGACGGTTTGTCAAAATGATTTTTAGCTGCCGAAAATGTTTTATGTGTGAAAAAATAAAATCGTGCTTCATCACTCATCAATCGATCCTGTTTCATCGTATCAATTGGTGGGTAAACGCCAAAGGTCAGCTACATGCCAATTCATCAAGTTTATCCAAAAGCATTGAGTTGTAATTTAAATGGAAGGCTATTCGCTTCAATATGCATGAAAATTACGCGTGGAGGATGGTTGATCAAGCGCATCACTACACATGTCAAATGCCCGAGATTACAAAGAGCAGTTAATAAGGAAAGGAGATCACGTAATCTTGCATGTTCGATTTGTTTTCAAATTGAAAAATTATAGCTATTCGCTAAGCCAAATCCAACCATTCCAATTAAGCCTTGATTGAAGGAGTTTTTAAATGTTCTCTCAGGTCTAAGAAACGCAGAAGGGTCTTTTCAGCCCAGCTACAATTAATAGTCTTTCGTTGAGCAGAGAGATGAACTATAGTTTGCACATGGCGTTTTTAATGTTGGGTGCGCCCTGCTCAAATCAAACTCATTAGCTCATTCATCATTTGGTGGAGCCTGGTCACAACCTAATGTACCAACGTTGTACCTTCCTGGTGGCAGTAGTGTTGCTCCAATTAATCGTGGGGATCTATTTGCTTCTGAGATGATGACTCTTAAGGCCCAGGTCTTGAATCTTCTTTGTTTTCTCAGCTAAGTACTCAAACGCAGCCTCAGAAGAAAACACTAATTAGCAACCAGATTTCTCAGATACATCAAATGCAACAAGGTGCAATAGATGCTCAAGGAAGCAGTCATCTACATTCTTCAGTTCAGCCATCACATTGTATGTCATCTCTTGGTCAAATGTCGTCCCTGGGTTTAGATGTGGAGCGACTGAATTCTAATGGGTTTTCTTTATTGCAAGTTTTTATGGCTACTATGAAATCAAGATCTGCTTCATGGGCACATTGGGGTTTCTACGGGTAAAGAAAATCGAGAAAGCCATTGGTTTTGGAAAACCCACAGATCATCCCTGTATTTGGCCATTTCGATTATGTTTTGCATATCAACGCATATTTCATATACTTTGCAGAGATACATCTTTTCGTTGCTTAAGTGTGTAAACGTGGAGTAAGGATCAGGAATAATATATAAAGTACCCATTACTATTGGTTCATAAAGCAGTATGGCAAGGAATCTTTTTCACTCTGAAGATGGTCACATTGTATGGTCACAGTCGTTTTTGCTTTCCAGAAATCAGAAGAATGTCAAGCTTTTTCTGTATTGAAGATCTTTTCTTGGCGGATCCATCACCAGCATGCTTTAAATGAGAGTCCAGCTTTCTGATTCAATGGAGCAACTGTCACAAAAATTCCAGATGAGGCGGTCCCCACACAAGCCAAATATGTTAACTCTTCTTGCTGAGTTTAAGGACAACAGTTTCCTCACCACTGATGATGGAAGTGGTTAATTGCCTAAATATAGCATTTGGATACATCCATTACCTATATAATCATACAATTGGTTGCAGCAAACTCACAGAATGCCTCTATGAAGAGTCAAGACAAGCAAAATCTTCTCTAGGAAGAAAGGAAGATGAGATTGGGCAGAGCATATGACAGACTATATGACAGCCTGTGGTCAGGATTCTAGGATGGGAAAAGATTTTATCAACTCTTGCAAAGGAGCACCAATACAACCACATAACTGGAAGCAGTCAGCTCATGGTTGCATTGCCTTCAATGGCTCTGTTATACAACTTTTATAACACTGAAAACAGGGTTTTCACATGTCAACAACAGACATTAGTCTATTACAAATCTCTGCACAATGTCAACAAGAGAATGATTACAAATTTCATTTTGGATAGATCTAAGGTCATCATATATGGCAGAAGCAGCCTGAACTATCTGTTGCAACCTATTAGTCGGATACATTCATGAATATCAGAAAGAATACATACCCAGCTGGTAGTCACAAAGTATTCATTTGCCTCGTTGTGCTCAAGAAAGTTCTTGCTTCTATATCATTTCAAACCTTATCATTAAAGAGGTTGTAAATTAAACTATCTCTACCCTTGTGAGCAATACCCATGAGACATTGTTAAAGTTAGAGGTATCTGATGCCACAACTTAACAGATGAAGCCCTAGGGCTGTTGACAGATTCTTCTTCTCTGCTACAGGAGTCTATATTGTTTGGTTGCAACCAGGTTACAGATAAGTTCCTTAAAGGATGTACAACAATGCCAACTATCATAAAAGACATTGTAGAGTTTCGACAGCATGTTATCTCCTGAAAAGATCAAGAATAGTATTAGATGGAATAGGGGCAGTTTTCTAACAGAGTACTAAAGGATCACAGGTGACAAGGAAATCATCACATAAAGAGATCAATCCCATATTTCAAGGAGCAATTGGTTCCAGATTTTTGTGCAGCCAACTAAGGATTCGATCCACTTTTTCAGTCTAGTGGTCCAATAGGAGGAGTGAATGCACATGTGGCAATAAATCAAGAGTATCTCTGTTTTGAGGCATCCTTTTAAAGACAGCTGGCAGCATTTGTGTGACTCAGGATTTCAAAAGCAGTTCGAGATCTATCCTCCAGATTTTTATCAGATCGCAAAAGGTAAACACATGTCAGGGTACGTAATCAACCTCAGGATTGAAAGGCAGATTTTCAGCCTTGATATAAGCAGTGCCACAGGTGACAAAGAGAGTCAGTCTTCCCAGCTTTCAAGCATCTTTTTGAGGCAGCAGTTCTAGGATCAAGTGCCACATCATCAAAGTCAAGTCTGCATGTACCAATCGAAGCCCACCGAGCCTTGGGGACTAACTCCACTTCATCGACTATCAAGCACAAGGAAGGGACAACACATTATCATTCCCTTGATTTGCGGGATCATTCCCTATGTTTTGCATTTGCTGTTTTAGTTTACTAGTGTTAACTCAAACAGATCCAGGTTTTTAGGATCTGTAGACTCTTTGTAAAGGCTATAAAGCCTAAAAGCTAAGACGATTGAAGGGTTCAAGTTTGGATAAATTTGGCCTATGTTTTGATTGCCTATTTTAATACAAAATCACAGTCTTCTTTTGTTGCTATAATCAGATTTTCTCATCCATCTTTATTCTGTACTCTATTTTAATTATCTCAGCTTATGCTCATGATTCGAATGGAGGAATTTCTTATTGTTTAGTATGACCTTGCATTATTTATGTACTTGGTTATTAAACCCCGCATTTCAATGTACTCGGTTGTCTAAGTAATATTCTTCATACCTTTTCTGTTATTGGCATATGATTTACAGTTCCTAAAAGCACTAGTTTATTAAGCTATTCTGACAGGTAATCTCTCCATTGTGCTATCTGGTATCCCATTGATCCACCTACCGAAAAGTATTCAAGACACAAAAAACATGATTTCTCAAGTTACCAGGCATACCTAGCCTATAACCCTAGGTAGTTTCCTGGAGTGCTAACAAAATGGCGTCATTGCCGGGGAGCGAGGTAAGAAGCTGATCTTCCTGGGAGACGACATAGATCTACTCTTTGATGATAGAAAAGGGGTAGAAATTTATTGGTTATAATCATCTATCTGGTGACTCCATGAAGGACGAATTCAGTGGCGACTCCACAATATTCAGATGTCAAAAGCATTTGCTTCTCTTTTGGCTCAGAGGTTTGCACCTATCGACTTCTCTTCAATTCCTGGTTTCCCACATGCAGTACCTGATATATCAGAATGGGGAGATTTTTTACCTATTTTCAAAGAGAAGAAAGATGATAATCTTGCTGAACACCTCCTCAAGTTTCATGAATGCATGGACCTATTAGATCTGCAGCATGAAGATGTTCATGTATTCGTTGTATGGTGATGCATGCGTATGGTATTCTTCTTTACCTCCTTCATGTATTTCATCTTTGAAATACTTTCATAAAGCATTCAATGAGCGTTGCAAAAAGTTCTTTCCAAATGAGCTTTTATTTGATAATTGTTGTCAAGAATTTAACTTGCATAACAAGGCTGAATATGTAAGGAAGGAAAGATGTCTCCATCATCTTTCTAATGATCTTCATGATACTGTGCCTTCTCATCAAGATAAACCACAAATGGATGATAAAGGAGCTGAAGATTCTCCTATTAATAGTATTTCTGTTTTTCATCAATCTGAAGAATTAGTTTCTTTAGATATCCATCATAGGGATCAGTTTTCATCTGAGGTTTATGAAGGTTTGGTTACTTCTGAAATACCAATTGTCCACCAAAGAGATGATCAGAAATGTATGCATGCTGTGGTTAAGGACACTCATAAAGAATATGTTGCTGTAGAGGATACTATTCATCATGATCAGGAGATCAGCGATTCACACTATGACAATCTTAGTGATGCTTTTGACATCATATCAAACGCATCTACTGTTGTTAGTTGTCATGAAGATCAGACCTTTCTCTCTGGAAATTTTGAAGATGTTGAGCAGATTGAAAAATTTGCAAGTGACAGTTTCAGATCTGCAGAGATTGAAGGATACAGCCTACAATTTCCAGATTTGCAGGGACTGTCTAAACTTCAGTTAGAACACATGAATCATGATCCCGGATGTGTTGATGTTGTATTAGCATATGTTATGAGCAGCCCATATTTTCCAGACTTGCAGAAAAGGGTCGATCACAGCACGTTTGAAAAGAGTGATGGAGACGAGGATCTAAAAGGTCCAGATCATCAATCAGTCTTATGTGTTTCTCCAACAGATCTCGAGCAGCCTGCATTCAACAATGAGATTATTAAAGGCAGTTTTCAGCATCTTTTGAATTTACAGTTGGATCAGCAGTCTAAAGAGGTATTGCTCTGTGATTTTAATGATCCTTTTGCTGACTATTTAAAGTCCATGAGCAGTATAGATCTTAAAATTTTTCTGCCAGAAGAAGATTGTCTTTATCCTCTGTTCAAACATCTTTTCTACATGATATGGCTTCCATTGTTGTTTGAGTCAAGATCAAAGATGCTTGTAAATCACAATCTGACATGGCTGCATTGGAAATCCAGTGTTCCTTGATCATGCTGCTCCTATTAGTTAGTGTAGGAGTAGATAGGAAAATAAGCTCTTTTATGAGCACGTAGATCATCTTCAGTTGATTGTTGAATAAGCAGAGCAGGCTGCATGTAATCTACAGGTGGGATACAGGTTTGCAGAGGGATCAGTGTTAAAGACTTGATGACTCCATGCCCAATGCTAAAGGCTACTAGAACTACTTGGTTCTGGGATTCTTCGGAACCTCACTGGGAGGATTCAATCCCCGAGTAGGAGCTAGATGTTATCTCCCAAAAGGTACACCGTCATTTTGGGTGATAGTATGGGTTAAAATTTTTACTTCTGTGAGTCATGGCCTTCAAAATCAAAAATTTCAGCTTTCGGCAGTTAACTCAGTCTGTGGAAGTTTAGTTAGCTGCCGAAACAGGCTAATTTCAGCAGCTAGGACGGTTTGTCAAAATGATTTTTAGCTGCCGAAAATGTTTTATGTGTGAAAAAATAAAATCGTGCTTCATCACTCATCAATCGAGCCTGTTTCATCGTATCAATTGGTGGGTAAACGCCAAAGGTCAGCTACATGCCAATTCATCAAGTTTATCCAAAAGCATTGAGTTCTAATTTCATTGGAAGGCTATTCGCTTCAATATGCATGAAAATTACGCGTGGAGGGTGGTTGATCCAGCGCATCACTACACATGTCAAATGCCTGAGATTACAAAGAGCAGTTAATAAGGAAAGGAGATCACGCAATCTTGCATGTTCGATTTGTTTTCAAATTGCAAAATTATAGCTATTCGCTAAGACAAATCCAACCATTCCAATTAAGCCTCGATTGAAGGAGTTGTTAAATGTTCTCTCAGGTCTAAGAAACACAGAAGGGTCTTTTCAGCCCAGCTACAATTAATAGTCTTTCGCTGAGCAGAGAGATGAACTGTAGTTTCCACATGGCGTTTTTAATGTTGGGTGCGCCCTGGTCAAATCAAACTCATTAGCTCATTCATCATTTGGTGGAGCCTGGTCACAACCTAATGTACCAACTTTGTACCTTCCTAGTGGCAGTAGTGTTGCTCCAATTAATCTTGGGGATCTATTTGCTTCTGAGATGATGACTCTTAAGGCCCAGGTCTTGAATCTTCTGTGTTTTCTCAGCTAAGTACTCAAACGCAGCCTCAGATGCGAACACTAATTAATAACCAGATTTCTCAGATACATCAAATGCAACAAGGTGCAATAGATGCTCAAGGAAGCGATCATCTACATTCTTCAGTTCAGCCATCACATTGTATGTCATCTCTTGGTCAAATGTCGTCCCTGGGTTTAGATGTGGAGCGACTGAATTCTAATGGGTTTTCTTTATTGCAAGTTTTGGTGGATACTATGAAATCAAGATCTGCTTCATTGGCACATTGGGGTTTTTACGGGTAAAGCAAATCGATAAAGCCATTGGTTTTGGAAAACCCACAGATCATCCCTATATTTGGTCATTCCGATTATGTTTTGCATATCAACGCATATTTCAGATACTTTGCAGAGATACATCTTTTCATTGCTTAAGTGTGTAAACGTGGAGTAAGGATCAGGAATAATATATAAAGTACCCATTACTATTGGTTCGTAAAGCAGTATGGCAGGGAAGCTTTTTCACTCTGAAGATGGTCACATTGTATGGTCACAGTCGTTTTTGCTTTCCAGAAATCAGAAGAATGTCAAGCTTCTTCTGTATTGAAGATCTTTTCTTGGCGGATCCATCACCAGCATGCTTTAAATGAGAGTCCAGCTTTCTGATTCAATGGAGCAACTGTCACAAAAATGCCAGATGAGGCGGTCCCCACACAAGCCAAATATGTTAACTCTTCTTGCTGAGTTTAAGGACAACAGTTTCCTCACCACTAATGATGGAAGTGGTTAATGGCCTAAATATAGCATCTGGATACATCCATTACCTATATAATCATACAATTGGTTGCAGCAAACTCACAGAATTCCTCTATGAAGAGTCAAGACAAGCAAAATCTTCTCTGGGAAGAAAGGAAGATGAGATTGGGCAGAGCATATGACAGACTATATGACAGCCTGTGGTCAGGATTCTAGGATGGGAAAAGATTTTATCAACTCTTGCAAAGGAGCACCAATACAACCACATAACTGGAAGCAGTCAGCTAACGGTTGCATTGCCTTCAATGGCTCTGTTATACAACTTTTATAACACTGAAAACAGGGTTTTCACATGTCAACAACAGACATTAGTCTATTACAAAGCTCTGCACAATGTCAACAAGAGAATGATTACAAATTTCATTTTGGATAGATCTAAGGTCATCATATATGGCAGAAGCAGCCTGAACTACCTGTTGCAACCTATTAGTCGGATACATTCATGAATATCAGAAAGAATACATACCCAGCTGGTAGTCACAAAGTATTCATTTGCCTCGTTGTGCTCAAGAAAGTTCTCGCTTCTATATCATTTCAAACCTTATCATTAAAGAGGTTGTAAATTAAACTATCTCTACCCTTGTGAGAAATACCCATGAGACATTGTTAAAGTTAGAGGTATCTGATGCCACAACTTAACAGATGAAGCCCTAGGGCTGTTGATAGATTCTTCTTCTCTGCTATAGGAGTCTATATTGTTTAGTTGCACCCAGGTTACATATAAGTTCCTTAAAGTATGTACAGCAATGCCAACTATCATAAAAGACATTGTAGAGTTTCGGCAGCATGTTATCTCCTGAAAAGATCAAGAATAGTATTAGATGGAATAGGGGCAGTTTTCTAACAGAGTACTAAAGGATCACAGGTGACAAGGAAATCATCACATAAAGAGATCAATCCCATATTTCAAGGAGCAATTGGCTCCAGATTTTTGTGCAGCCAACTAAGGATTCGATCCACTTTTTCAGTCTAGTGGTCCAATAGCAGGAGTGAATGCACATGTGGCAATAAATCAAGAGTATCTCTGTTTTGAGGCATCCTTTTTAAAGACAGCTGGCAGCATTTGTGTGACTCAGGATTTCAAAAGCAGTTCGAGATCTATCCTCCAGATTTTTCTCAGATCGCAAAAGGTAAACACATGTCAGGGTACGTAATCAACCTCAGGATTGAAAGGCAGATTTTCAGCCTTGATATAAGCAGTGCCACAGGTGACAAAGAGAGTCAGTCTTCCCAGCTTTCAAGCATCTTTTTGAGGCAGCAGTTCTAGGATCGAGTGCCACATCATCAAAGTCAAGTCTTCATGTACCAATCGAAGCCCACCGAGACTTGGGGACTAACTCCACTTCATCGACTATCAAGCACAAGGAAGGGACAACACATTATCATTCCCTTGATTTGAGGGATCATTCCCTATGTTTTGCATTTGCTGTTTTAGTTTACTAGTGTTAACTCAAACAGATCCAGGTTTTTAGGATCTGTAGACTCTTTGCAAAGGCTATAAAGCCTAAAAGCTAAGACGATTGAAGGGTTCAAGTTTGGAGAAATTTGGCCTATGTTTTGATTGCCTATTTTAATACAAAATCACAGTCTTCTTTTGTTGCTGTAATCATATTTTCTCATCCATCTTTCTTCTGTACTCTGTTTTAATTAGCTCAGCTTATGCTCATGATTCGAATGGAGGAATTTCTTATTGTTTAGTATGGCCTTGCATTATTTATGTACTTGGTTATTAAACCCTGCATTTCAATGTACTCGGTTGTCTAAGTAATATTCTTCATACCTTTTCTGTTATTGGCATCTGATTTATAGTTCCTAAAAGCACTGGTTTATTAAGCTATTCTGACAGGTAATCTCTCCATTGTGCTATTTGGTATCCCATTGATCCACCTACCGAAAAGTATTCAAGACACAAAAAACATGATTTCTCAAGTTACCAGGCATACCTAGCCTATAACCCTAGGTAGTTTCCTGGAGTGTTAACAGTACTGGATGATTATCTTGCATGTGTTGTAGCTTTGTCTTGTATATGTGGTTTTCATGTCTTGTATGTGTGGTTGTCTTGTCTTGCACAAGTGGTTGTTCTTAAATTGTCAGTTACAAGTTATGCATGAGAAGAGATGATGGTCACATATAGTACCTATGTGATCTTTGTGTACAATGGCCATGCATACAAACCTTGCACATGCATGATAGTACTAGTATGATGAATATTCAAACATGTATTGATGCTTGCAATATTATAATATGTAGAGCTGATTGTATGTGAAATATTAATTTATGAAGAATAATTCTAATAATAAATGTTTGGCAAACAAAAAAATGTCAATTCATAGTTAGTTTGCATAATAGGCACCTCACTTGAACACTTTTCTAAAATATTAACTATAAATGTGCATCCATTAAATTATCGGTGATTATAGCTATAGTAAGAAGCTAAACTCTAGACCAATTGCACCTAAAATCTGGCGAGTTTTCTTTCCAAAATCCGGTGGAAATTGTTCGAAGGGTAGTTTTCAATGTTTGGAAACATAATCTGGGTGTCCCATGGGCAATCGAGGGTCTTAAATCCATTTTTGCAATAAAAATTGCAATTTTAATAGTGAAAATCTCATTTTCAACAACAAATCGTGTTGCCAAATCCTGACCAAACTTACCTAAAAAGGTGCAAATGGTTTAGAGATTAGCCAACTCCATTATAACTCGTATGTATAAATTATTAATATTAAATTAGGTTAGGCAGACTCATGTAATGTTTAACCAATGTTTATGATGTGAATAACAACAAATGAGTGCTTATGAGGTGAAAAACAACAAATGTGGTGTGAATGATAGTTAGTGGATAAATTAATACATGTGAATATATTTTCCATATTTTTATAATATTTATCTTTTCGAGTTTAAATTAGTGTAATAGTATATGGAAGAGTTATAACATCTAGGCAAGTAGGTGGCAGGTAATATTTATGATGGATTGGACCATGAAAGAGGTGTTGGAAGGAGGAAAGGGGTATTTTAAGGATATTGTGGGGGATTATCATACTTTTTTAAATCAGCAATTGAGAATACTAAAGTAGTCTCACTCATTTAATGTGGAGATGCACTAATGATTGACATGTCACTTGAAATATATTTAGATTTGAGAGAGAGAGCGAGGGTTTGATGCCTACAGGTTGAAGGAGGAAGGTGGCTTTTGCAGTCTTCAGGAAGGATGGCGTCAGTTTATGCTTGCCTTCTAGGTACTGGCCGTTTCGTTAACTGTCTTTTATATGATTTTTTTGCTACGGTATGGATTTTTATTGATGGGTTACAGTCTATGGTGGTCTTCGTATTATTTGTTGGGTTTCTTGTCTTCGTTCTCCCTGCTTTGTCTTGGGTTTTTCTTGGATTTGCATGATAAGCCACTATCGGGTATAGGATTCGGCTTGGATTTTTTATTAATAGTCTTCGATGGTCTATGTATTGTCTAACGAGGTTGTTGTCCTTCACACCTTCAACCTTGTTTCATCTTGAGTTTTCCCTGGATTGCTTGACCCCTTGGATTAGCCACTATCGGCAAATGGAGTCCCTCCTCATGAATTGAGGACTAGTACCAACCAGTTTAAAAGAAGTGGGAATTGTACATATTTGTCGGTATAGATTCGGTCTTGCCTCCCGTCGTTTGACTGGTTCTGATTTTTGAGTTTTTTACCACCTTTTCTAGCGTCATCTACATTTTGATTCTCCTTCTCATGATTATGGGGGAGTTTGTTTGTCCTTGCACATGACTTTTCTTAGACTGAAAGTGACTGTCAGGACTTGAGACATAATTAGGGTTTAACTTCCTTCCTCAGGCTGTTCGGGGTCTCTAGTGTTACATGTGGTCTGTCCCGTACCCTTCGTGGCTGATGGTGTTTGTTGACTTCTGTGCCCACGTTGTCTTCCTGTCCGAAGGATCGAAGGATATGATGAGGGTTCTAACCCAGATTTACCGATGATGACACCCTAACTGGGGTTCGTATCTTGGGAATTTTTTGGTGTCTGTGGTACCTTCATCCTGTACCTTTCGTGGCTGATGATGTTTGTTGACTTCTGCGCCCACATTGTCTTCCTGTCCGAAGGCTTGAAGGTTTTAATGAGGGTTCTAACCCAGATTCACTGCTGACGACACCTAACGAGGGTTTGTCTCTTGGGAAGTTTATAGAGCATGTGGTACCCTTCTATTTTCTTTTTTGTTTTTCCCTGGCAATCGGTTGTGTTTTCTTGGTGGTTATTCCTATCCCTTTATCGTTTTGCTGGCATCTTGATGACTACTGCACCCTCGCTATTTTCTTGTCTAAAGGTATGAGGGTTTATTGTGGGTTATTAACCCTGATTTGTTGACGATGCCATATTAACCCGGGATTGATCTTGAGTCGTTTGTGATAATTGAGGTTTATTCGGGGTTCTTTTTCAATTAACTAAGCTTTTGTTAGGGATGGGATTCTTGAAGTACATCTATCTGTTTTGATGTCGGAGGCCCATGATGGGTCCCCCGACCCTCAAGCTGACCATGTTTACGCTTGCTTTCAGCGTCGTAGGAAGGCAAAGGCATATAAAATTATGGAGGGTAAGTTGCACTATGTGGTCGGCAGTGATATCTATATGGATAGAGTGGAAGCATTGAGAAGTCGTGCATTAATAGGAAGGTTGGAATATGTTTCTATGGAAAAAAAAGATTGGTTCTCTTGGGCTTCCAAGCATTGGAAGCCTTTTTTGTCCTACGTTCTTGCTATCAGCTTGCTAGTTTGGGGCTGGGTAGTATTTGTCTTCTTAGAGGATGCGTACGCTACAGAGGTATTAAGCCGTATTTGGAGAGTAGGTAATGGATCTTTGGTATTAGACCGTTGGCACGTAAACTTTGATCCTGCACGAGAAAGAATTCAGAAGAGGCATCTGTGGGCTATTCTCCCAGGGCTCCCATTCCCGCTTTGGAATCGATCCTTATTGGAAGGAGTCGGTAATACTATAGGTTGATTCGTCGTGCTAGAGGATGATTTCATGAATTCCTTTGATAAAAGGAAGGAGAAAATTTTAGTAGAAATGGATATCACAAAAGGCCTTCCAGCAAAGGTTGAGATACTCTGTCAAGATCGACTATTCATACAGCGTTTAGATTTTCAAGGAATCCCCTTTAGATGTAGTGTTTGCTGAGAGATAGGCCATTTACGCCATACCTGTCCGTCTTTGCGGAAGGATCCATTTAAGTGTTCTTTGTCTGAGGCTATTGTAAACTCCTCTCCTTTAAATTCTCCTTCCCAGGTATGTAAGACACCGATTCAAATTGTCTCCTCAATTGGAAACTGGAAAAATTCTTGTTCTTTATTTGAGGATGTGTCGGACTGTGATTTATCTCTAATTGATTCTATGATTAGTAGTAGAGGTGCTTCTCAGCTTCAGGGTGCCTCTTCTCCCCCAATTAGCTCTCCTCCTTGCTCCTATGATACTCTGAGGGAGCCTGACCTCGTTGACACTTCGAAGCTTTCATTATTGGAGCCCCTCCCTTCGTCCCATGTTCTTTTCCCTCTTCCCATTTCGGTTTCTCCCTCTCAAGTTCCTGTTGCTATTCAGTTAGAAGCCTCTACAAGCAGTTCCCCCTTGACTTCTCACCCCTTGGAAGGTGTCTCCCCCACTCCTTTTTTCTCTGAAGCTGACTTCCCACCATTAGTAACTTCTGGACCCTCAACTTTAGGAACGCCTCCTCATAGCCCTGTTGCATCCCCATCCTTTGTAGACCCATCATTGCAAAAATATCTGAGTATTTTCTTGGATAGGACGCCTCTTACCCCCTCGGTTCTCCCTCTCGACTCAATTCATTTTGAGAATGTTACTATAAGAAGGAAGAAAAAGTCAACTAAGCCCTCTCTTGACTCGATTGACTTAGCCCTCGCTCCGTGTACTCCATTATCCATGATATTAAAAACAACAGCACGTACTCACTCCTCTCCTACTGAACGGGTCCTTAGAGCTTCGACCCCTCAATTTCTAGATTCCTAATGCATATTCTTACCTTGAATATCCGTGGTTTGGGGGGTTTTGCCAAGCAAAAAAGCCTCCGTCGTTTGCTATTGTCTCTCTCTCCTGATGTAGGTCTTCTTCAGGAAACTATGACAAGTCCTTACCCTGCCTTATTTTCCTTTTCTAAACTCTTCCCGGGATGGGATTTTTGTGCCCTTAGCTCTAATGGCCTCTCAGGAGGAATTCTCTCTAGCTAGAACCCGAAACTCATTAAATGTAAACCTTTTCATACGGCTGCTGGTATTTTACTTAAAGCTTCGATCTAGGGTTCTTCTCTCAATCTCTCTATTCTAAAATGTTATGGTCCTTACCTCAATCGTGACTCTTTCTGGAATGTTGCAGCATCGGGTGGTCTCCTATCTCTGCCTAATCTCATCTTGGCTGGAGATCTGAATCTAACTCTGAATGCCTCAGAAATATGGGGCTCCAAAGCGCATCCTGATCCCTTCAAGGGTCCTTTTTTATCAAAGATTTTCTCTGATCATCATTTAGTGGATGTGGCACCATCCTGTGCTAGCCCTACCTGGAGGAATGGAAGGATAGGGGAAGATGGTATTTCTAAAAGGCTTGATCATTTTTTGATATCGGATCAGCTGGTCAGCTCACTGCCCAAGTATCGGGTCTGGGCTCATAGATGTGGGATTTCTGATCACTTCCCTATTGTATTTGAATGGATAGATCATCAAAGTCCTTGTGCCTATCCTTTTAAGTTTAATCAATCTTGGTTAGACAATGAGGATTTTATTCAGATGGTTCGTGCTGAATGGCCTCTTATTCAATCGAACTCCTCTTTGGATGCTATGAATGATCTCTCTTTTAGACTTCGAACTCTAAAAGAAAAGGTTAAAACTTCGACCAAAATTGAAGCTTTAAAGATGAAGGATAAGTCTGCTGCTCTGGAAGAGGAAATAAGTACTCTACTCCTTTCTTCTTAGTCAGCAATCTTAAATCAAGAGCAGCAACTGAAATTGAACTCTCTCAAAGAAGCTCTCCAAATGGTGACAGATCATGAACTTTATTCTGCAAGACTTCAAAGTAGGATTACCTAGGCTCAAAAAGGGGATGCTAATACTAAGTATTTTCATGCGGTGGCTTCAACTCAGAAAAATCATAATGCTATTTGGAGTCTTCAAGATGATTTGGGCAATTGGGTTTCAGATGATCAAAGTCTTAAAGCTCTCGGTATTCAATACTTCAAAACTATGTTTGAAGATGATCATTTGACAAACCTGGAAGCCCAGCTAAAGGTTATTCATCTTTTTTCTTCTTATATTAGTACGGAGGAAAAAGAAGCTTTTACAAGCCTTGTCACTATCATGGAAGTAGAAAAGGCTCTAAAACTCTTTAAAAAAGATAAGGCTCCAGGACCGGACGGCTGGCCTGTTGAGTTTTATTTGTATTTCTTTGATCTCTTGGGTCCTCTCCTTGTCAATTTGGTGGAAACTTCTAAAATCTCGAGAAGAGTGAATCCAGCCCTCAATTCTACTTTCCTTGCTCTCATCCCGAAGGTAGATCTGCCTGTCTCATTTGCTGATTTTCGCCCAATCTCTCTCTGTAATCTCTGCTATAAACTGATTTCTAAAGTTGCAGCTATGAGGCTTAAACCCTTCCTCGATGCTTCCATTTCTCCTCAACAGTTTCGTTTTCTAAAACATCACCAGATCCTCGAACCCATTTCCATTACTCAAGAAGTTTTACATACCGTTAATACCAGAAAAAGATGTGCTCTCATCCTTAAACTGGATTTATCAAAAGCTTTTGACAGAGTTAATTGGACCTTTATCCATCTCTTACTTATTCAAATTGGGGTTCCCCTTGTAGGGGTAAACTGGATAATGGGTTGTATCGCTTCAGCTAACTTTGTTGTCCTTATAAATGGGTCTCCTTCCTCCTTCTTTCCTGCCTCTCGTGGAATCAGGCAAGGATGCCCTTTATCCCCCCTCTTATTCATTCTGTTTATTGAAGGGCTTAGTCTATTGATTGAGGACGCCAAGAGATGTGGGAAAATTAAAGGAATCAAAATTTCCTCACAACTCTCCCTCACTCATTTACTATTTGTAGATGATGTGATTTTATTTGGTCTGGGTACTTATGAAGAGTGGATGTCTTTCAAAGTCATTCTAGATATTTTCTGTGAGGCATCAGGTATGAGAATTAATGTGAACAAATATTGTTGTATTCATAATGATCTGGATGAGGCACTTCTCCAAAGTATTACTAGTCTCCTCCCTTACAGATTTGATTATATTCATAAAGGTTTCGGTTACCTTGTCTATTTTCTGAAACCGTCGAGTTATTTGGTAAAGGATTTGCTCTGGTTGGTTTCTAAATTTGAAAAGAAAATTTCTGATTGGACTAACAGGTTACTTTCAATCGGGGGTCTCCTGGTCCTTATTCATTCTGTTCTATCAAGCATGCTAGTTTACTGGATGGCATTGGTTCCGATTCCTTCCTCAATCTTAGATAAGCTCAGAAATTTGATTTTTTCCTTTTTGTGGGGCTCTTCATCAAAGACTAAAAAATTCCATCTAGCTGACTGGCATCTTTTGGCTCGTCCTATTTCTCATGGTGGATGGGGAATTAAACATCTTCCTAGCTTTAGTCTTTCCCTGAGGATGAAAAGTGTTTGGCTAGCTTTAAATAGCAAAGGCATCTGGCATCTTCTTATTTCTGTTAAATATCTGAAAAATAAGCCTCTACATTTATGGTTTAGGGAAAAGATCTTCAATTATAGAAATGCCTCAATCATTTGGAGGGGGTTTCTCTCTACCTTACCATGGATTGGCAAAGGCATCATCTGGAATGTTGGTGATGGTGCTTCAATTAGCCTGGGTGCAGATCCATTAGTTGGTATGGGATCATCCTTTAACCTGCCAAGAGATTTGAGAGATTACTTGGAGGACTTTGGCATTTGCACCCTTGCTCAAGCTCAGAATCAAACTCCCTTTGCCTCAGGTTATTGGTTCTCAGCTGAAGATCTTGATCTAGTTGGTGATTGGAAAGTAGTCTAGAATAATTATATCAGAGGTTTGGAATATGGCCATATTTGTCTTTCTGATCAAAATGATTCTCTATTTTGGTCTCATAATAATTACATCGGCCCTTTAATTGCAGGAGAAGGTTATAAATGTGTATTCTTTGACAGCTGTTCAGAACTAAGTGATTCAATCTTGGAAATTACTTCGTCTCTGAATATTCCTCTGAAAATACAATGTTTTATTTGGCTAATGATCAAAAGGGAAGATTCTTACCTATGATCAACTCCAGAGTAGAGGTTTTAATGATCCCAGTCGTTGTGTTCTCTGCGAAGGAAATCTGGAGGATATCCATCAACTCTTTTTTTTCTGCCCATTTGCTGTGCGTATTTATTCTTATTTCGTGGATAAATATCGGTGCACCTTTCCTATTTATAACTCTATCCACTCCTTTCTGGATCAATGGTTCATTACCTTTGCGTGATGTGCTCCCTTCAGATATCTGCCTCTGTTCATTTTTTGGGGTATTTGGATTCTTCGGAATCACTGTTTATTTTGAAAATAGGAGACCGTCCTTCCCAGCTCTAATATCCAGGATTGAAGGTTTGATAAATTCATACCCTGTGCCTATAAAAATTCATAAAATTCAGAACATTGGCTCTAAACCCCTAAAAGCCTTTCCATGTGGATTCTTCGATGGAGCTGCTGCGGAAAAAATAGGTGGCGCAGGGTTTGTGATTTATATCAATGATTCTCACTTCTTCAGTTTTTCCTTGGGTTGTGGAAGAAGCTCGAACACTAGAGCGAAATTATTGGCTCTTTGGGCTATTCTTAGAGTAAGTTTAAAGATGGGAATTCCTATGTAGTTGATTTATGGTGATTCCATGGTTATCATTTCTTGGCTCAACAGAAATTCTGCACTTGATGTTCCTTCACTGATGCACTGGTGTAATGACATAAGAATTATGCTTCAACTGGCCCCTCTAGTGATCTTCAAACACACATTTCGTGAGCATAACAGGCTGGTAGATGAACTCTTAAAACAGGCCTTGAATTTGGATTTGGGACTTGGTTCTTTCACAGAAACCATGGATGGTTTGGTTTTAAATCATGGCAATATTGATCTTTTTTAAAGTAGCTGATTCTTATATTTTCTCAGCTTATATTTTTCAGCAGCTGATGGATTATCTTTATTTGTTCTGATTGAGTCCTTTCTGCCAGCATGTCTTGCTCATATTTGTCTTGTTTGAAGTTCATCTTCGATATTCTTAGCATTTTCTGACCTGATTTATCAGGGATGATGACGAAAGTTTGCTATGATCAGACTTTTTCTTCTGGTTTAAGTATTCTATTGTTATCATTAAAAGTGGGCATGTGATGGATCTAGATTTTTCAATCATCATGATGGTTTGTAAATGATGTCTTTTGATTCTTATGAATAACAAAGACTGGTATTTTTTCCTCTGAAAAAAAAAGGATATTGTGGGGGATTGGAGAGGGGTTTTTGAGAGGCAAATTAGGAGCTCTTTTATATTAAACATGGATTTTTTTATTTTTATAGGATTAGTTGGGACGGTAACATTTAAGAAAGTAGGTGGTGGTTAATTTTTATGATAGATTGGACCATGAAAGATGCCTTGACAGGAGGAAAGAGGGCATTTTGAGGATATTAGGGGATTTTGAATTTGAAATAGGTCAAATTTTCATGTGTGATTTGAGGATTAGTTAGAATGGTAACATTTAAGAAAGTGAGAGGTCATATTTATGGCAGATTAGTATGACGGATTGGACTATGAAAGAGGCATTGGAAAGAGGAAAGGGGGCATTTTGAGGATATTGGGGAGATTGGAGAGCGGTTATTGAGAGGGATAATAGGAGCTCTTGGATATTGAACTTGGAATTAGTTATTTTTCATGTGTGATTTGAGGATTAGTTGGGATAGAAAATTGGTTAATTGGATGTTAAGAAGTGTTTCTATTGTCGTTATTAGAATTGTAGGGAAGGAGAGATAGAAAATCCATAAGTTTCCTATAGCCTAATACCTAGTTGGAATGGACTACCTAATTCAATCAAAGGACACCTAAACCTATAGGAGAGGTATTTTGGGTTCTTATACTTCATCATTTTTTATATACATAAAAATTGGTTATTTATGCAAAAAGTAAATCTCCATAATTTCAAAGTGTAATTAATTTTCTTTTATGCATTTTAGAAATATATATTAAGATGCATAAAGAGATTTTTTTTCTGGTAAAATAATTGATAATTACTGTTAGTCATACTTTCTTGGGTTGGAAGAGTAAAACTAATTAACACCCATAAGTAACATGGGTGTTACAGAGATAACTATTTAGTATATAATGTGGTTATCCAAAATAAATTCATTGAACAATGTATAAACCATTTAATACTTAAGAAAATATTTAAACATAAGTTAATATATATCAAACATACTCCACTAAATTTTATTATGATTTTAAGGCATGTTATAATAATATTTAATATTCTAATCACCTCCGTACTTGTACTTAGACCACACTGCCCATGGCCAATTGTTACTATTGAGTAATATTTATTTAATATAAATAATCTATAATATTATAGTAACTTATTATTAATATTTATTTAATATAAATAATCTATAATATTAAAGTAACTTATTATTACTATTTATTTATTATAATTAATCTGTAACACTATATTATAATGTATTGTATTATATTAGTTATTTAATATAATCTTTATTCACGAACGATTAATGGTAGGGTGATTCACTTCACGTACCTCGAGCTTCTGATGGTCGATCTCGAGATAAACTACCACACTTTATTGTTGCTGCATCCTCGGTGTCATACCATACGTCGCATTCTTTGTTGGATAAAAAGCCAGTTCAAGCGAAAAAACAACCATAACCGTAATTACGTATATAACAATGAAACCCAAAACATAGATTCGTATAGGAAAGACAGAATGAGAACTCTTAGTATTCTCCGCTAAAATTGGCTGGTCGGGCGAGTCACAACAAGTACATCGTACCTCACCTTCAATGTCTGTCTGTTCGGGAAAGGTTGATCCCTCCGGTTGCACTGAGATCTGTCTGTGGATGCATTATATATGTTGCAGGAGAGATGGCAAAATCCATGTATGATGAAGCAAACGTTAAGAGCTATTTATTGAGCTGCAAAGCATTTAATGGGGCTGCAGCAGGCCTGCAGATTGTTGGATCTCGAGCAGCAGAGCATTTAATGGGGATGCAGTAGGCTTGCAGACTGTTGTATCAGACTGTTGTATCTCGAACTGCTCGAGATCCAACAATCTGCAGGCCTGCTGCAACCCCATTAAATGCTCTGCAACTCAATGGATAACTCTTGCCGATGCAAACATGCATGAATTTGTTCCTTGTTTTCTTAAAATGTGTAATATACGAATATTATACCTATTACGGTATTATGAGAGCCTAAAAAAATGTTATCTCTTCTGAGCTAACAATGTTTAAAAACACAATAAGTCAAACTAAAAAAAATCTCTTTTAATCCTAAGAGTGTACTTTTTCCATTCACTTCAGTAGTAAAGACTGACCATTAATTGTCGGCTTAGCTGTGGTCTAGCGGTTAAATCGGTGGGAGTTTCCATCACTGGCCCAGGTTCTATTCCCACAGGGGAGTCCTCAGAGTGACATCTTTCCCAGGAGTGATAAAAAATATAAGTCCCCGACTCCGGCCAAAAAATCAAGGGGTGTTCTGGTCAAAAAAAAAAAAAAAAGACTGACCATTAATCCTAAGAGTGTACTTTTTCCATTCACTTCAGTAGTAAAGACTGACCATAAGCTTATTCTGAAAATAATTGTTACAATAAACCAAATATAGTCTTCTAGAGCTAATATAAGAGTCATTTTTTATATGTAAATATGTATATTACCATTATAGATGAATCTTAAATTGAGATCTATATATTTTATAACCCAACATAAATTTTTTTAATTACTTTTCATATTTTTTATTTTGTGAGTGGATATAAATATTTTGTTTTTAATTTTTTGTGATATAACATTATGTTATAGTTACATAAATTATTTTATTTTTACTTGACTACATCTCTTTCATACTGAACTATAAAAAAATTTAGCTCCTCTTTTATACAAAAATATAATATAACATTATAAATAATATATATCATTTACTTTTTATAATATAATTAACATATTATGGTTGTTGAACATAAAAACATTTACAGATGCCAAAACCAATCTGCAACAGAAGCAAATGCATTTCATTCAACACATTCATGCTGTTCATACTCATAAAACAACCAACATTCATCATGTTCAAGAATTTAACATGTTCATGATAATTTACGGAGCAAATGCAATTGCAGAGTTAAATAAAAAATACTTATCTTGAAAATAAGCTTCCCCGCAACTAGCTATGTCGCTGCATGTTCCACCCAACCATAGGCTAGTGTGCTACTTAATCTCTCAGCATCACTGCCACCCTCGAGTTGGGCATGGTTTCCACAAGGAACTAGGGAACATAGGCTTACACACATCAAGGTGAGACACCCATAGTCAAGCTAATAATGTCATCCCAACACAATTAGCCCACTCACGGATGGATTCTTGGACTTACTCGGCCAAGCCACCACAACAAAATACAAGTTCTCAGTATGGACAAAAACACCATGAAACCCAAAATCGAAAATGACAAATGGGGAAAAACGACCCAAGTGATCAAATTGATTCAGGAAATGTTCTATGGGCTTCACGTGGGCAAACACGGCCCCTTCAATTCCTCAATTCGTGGATCTACTCTCCCTTTGATTATGAAACACCCAAAAACGAAATTCCCCAACAATGTGAAGGATGGAAGAACAGAAAAATGGCCAGGAGAGATCCCAGCCTCTAAACATTAACAAAACAATTTCCCATCCATGGGGAAAACACAGAAAAATGCTGGAAACGTGAGGAAAAACGCCCAGAGCTCCAGCCCATGCGTGAGGAGACAAAAACACTCCTAACAAATCCCCAAATCGTGAATCCTTGCTACACATTCACCCAGCAAGACCAACAAATTTCCAGCCATGGGAAAAATGTAGACTGCAAAAACGTGCCTGGGAAAATGGAGGACTGAGGAATAGAACGCATGTGTGAGGAAAATCAGCTGCTTGAGAGTAAGTAATCTGACTGCTTTCTTCTACATGAGGGATAATGGGTGAGAGATCTCCCCTTGGGCATGTGTGTGGTCAAAGGATTACGGCCCTTCCCAGAAATGATGACTCCTTCCAAATCTACGGCTGCCCATACCTCCCAATCCCTAAGGCAATAACTGCCCCAACTAACTCCTTAGAGAATTGAGTGTCTAGTTGAATAAGAAAAGAAGGTGGTTAACAGCTTGATGGGCTCTCCTATAGACATTTGGATTTTCTTCATTGGCTCAAGGGTTTGAATATCCCCCCATTCCTTGTGAAATCATACCCTCATCTCTTTAATGTTGCATTGACATAGCTCGTTGTGGGTATTTTATTAATTGCATATTTACCTAATGTAAAAATTATATTGTGCCGGCTAGCGCGATAACCATTGGCATGGAAACTTAGAACACTAAATCCATTGCAAGGCCTTTTCCTTGAGCTCCACACCACACCACGATTTATTAGCGCTATTTACATTATTTATAATTTAATGCAATAGGTATTACATGTTAATAATGCTTATATGTTTCATTCCGTAGATGTATTCTACATAAATAATAACAACTTCTAAAACTAAAACTAGAAAGTATGCTTTAAACTATTTTAATAATTAAAAAAGTAAAACTAAAACTAATAATTAGGAAAGTATAATATAATTAGTGTATATATCAGTATGGTTGTTGTTAATAATGTTTATATGTTTCATTTTATAGACATACTATACATGAATAATAACAACTTCTAAAACTAAAACTGGAAAGTATGCTTAAAACTGCAAACTGTAGAACTAAAACTGGAAGTATGCTTAAAACTACAAACGGTAGAACTTATTTTTAGTTAATTTTAGATGTTTGTGTTTTTTTAAATGTCATTCATCTTAAAGTACTTCATAAATCAATTGGATCTTTGGCAATTTTATTTTTGAAATTTACCAAAAGGTTTGGCAATTTTATTTTTGAAATTTACCAAAAGGTTAAATTAGCTTATTCGGTGGGTTTAATGTTAAGGTTGTCCATCAAGATTTAACGATAAGGTTGTACAACAAGCCGTTGGATCTTAAACAACAAAGATGCCTATAATATTAACGCACGCTGTTAGATCTTGAACTACTGTCTAATAAATCGTTAAATCCGAAACTGCTTTGTAGACAGCTTAAGATCCAATAGCTTGCTGTACGATTGCCATTGCATTAAAACCTCCACAGGCTGATTAAGCTGGTTATTGATCGCCCTAACAAAACACTACCAGTTCTTTCGAGTTCGTTAGTAGGAAAACGTTAAGGATACTCGAAATAGACAAGGTATTAACTTCACTCCATAACACAAATATGGAGAAAGACCTTCCGAGAGTTCCAATTACATAACGAAAAAGAAGATAGAAAGATTAAATCCGGTCTCTGGACCCCAGTATTCTCAACGCGTGCGCCACTGCCCTCACCCATGACTTTCACACATGGAGGCTCCAGGGTTCTGCATTCTTATCCTCTCGTCACTAAAATAAAGCTTCCATATGGTATTTTGTACACTATTCTGGTGGACGGTACAATTCTGAGTGACCCGCCCTTCTGGCCGCACTGCACTCTACTTGTTTTCGCGCTTTTCTGTCGGGACTCGGTAGGCGGTCAAGACTGGAGAGTGGAGTCTTTGCTGAACAACATCCTTTTTCTTACAGTACTGTGGGCTCTCTTCCCTTTAGACACAAAGCAAAACTTCTAAGTTCTGACTGGTAGGTATGGCTTGAAAATATTGATCAAGTTTTCGATATGATGTCAAGATATTATGGGAGGAGTAAGCTAGCTGTGGAGCAATCCTCCCTCATTGGACGGAGGAGGAGCAAAGTTAACGTTGACTTTGCTCCTCCTCCGTCGGATGGAGGGAGTTTTGCTCCACAGCTAGCTCACTCCTATTATGGGACGTACCCCTGCCTAGTCTTTTACCCATTAAAGTCTAATACTGTTCAATACTAGAATAACAAAAGTTGTCAGATTATCTAATGGATCATGTTCTAAGCATAAAGCTCAAATCCAAACGTATACCAAACAAACAAACAATTTCTGGCTCCGAGTTTCAAGAGCGTTCAAAGCTTGTGCGGTCGGCAGGTCAGAGATAGCTTACCCGGCGCAAACTCCCAATAATGATCTGAGTTCAATCGGAAAACCTCCTCTACCATAAGACTTTTAGTTAATGTTTGTTCATCGAGATTTGGATAAAGGCAGCCAGTCAATCATTAGCACCATAGGCAACGTCAGTCTTAAGATTAAATGGTTGTCATTTCACTAGGCAGTCATCTCAAAATTCCACTTTCTTAATGCATTCTTTTGAAATATGGAATTTTGATCAGATAAGAGGTTTACAGTGCAGCCTTGAATTGGCACTTAAACAAGCACAACAGTCAACAGTGCTGCCAACACCAAATTCAGAGCATAATGAAAATAAAAAGAAGACAATCATACATATAGAGGAAACGAATTTTACAAATCACATTTGTGGACGGTGAACCAGGATAAGCTATTGGCCAATTGCCACCTGCAGCATCCAAAAGCAAAACACTCTAATAAAAAACATTAAAATCAAGTTTAAACGATTTTCAGTTTGAACTTCCATCCACCATCTGCATTTGCTTTCTGGAATCTGAAATCTTGAATGATCAAAATTTGTTTGGTGGTACCACTCTTATTATTAGTCCCTGCCGTCCAAGCTCGCAGGGACTCTATGATTAGGGTTTCCGTCATTTTAATTAATCTTCACATAAATCTATGCAATTTTTTCTTAAATTTTTATTAAAAATTAATAAAAAACACTTTTCTCACTTCTTTGTATTTAATGCACTGATTTGTCCACAAATCACACCTCCTAATATTTAGTACACCGTTTGAATCACAAACTTCTACCTCTTACCTTTTATCGAGGTAAAGGAGAAATGGTGACCTTTAAATGATTGGATAAACATCCAAAACATCTTAAGCATATCCAAAGGTGAAGTAATGTTAGGGCTAGTTAACATTACCTCTCAAACATTTAATGTTTGGATCTTATAGCCTATTTTGGCAATCACAATACTACTATTTTATTTTGGCAGTCACTATACTACTGCTTTTTACTTCAAGTTACACGTCACCCTGAATTTTATTGCTTTTTACTTCAAGTTACATGCAACTGTGAATTTTATGGTGTGTGTTGGCATGTTGGCCAACTGCATAAATTTATATCACTGTACCGCCATATTTCAACACTGCACCGCCATATGTCAACACTAAGGCTTTCATCATATGATTCATACTATTATGCTCCTCTTAGTTCACAAGCTTGGACGAGTGGAATCCCTTACAACTGGAGCTATGGTGACACAGCGAAGAGTCCCTTTCAATTGGAGGAGGGGGAAATTGAAGAGATGGGAACGGGATGCAATAAAACATATAATAGGGTTCATAATGAGGTAGGAGGTTGAGGAGAAGGGATAATTTGAAAACATAGAAGAAGAAGAAGAGAGAGAGAGAGAGAGAGAGAGAAACAAAATGATGTGGACAGAGTGTGAGAGAGAATAAGATAGAGAGCGAGGAGGGGGGTGAGGGAGGGATGAAGATAGAGTGAAGGAAAGAGATATTGAGGGAGCGATAGAAGTTGTGTGTGTGTGAGGGGTGACGGGGGAACAGAAATAAGGGGAGAAAGGTGTAGGTTCACACATGTAGAGAGAGAGAGAGAGAGAGAGAGAGAGATGGATGGTGTCACCATCATCTTCATCATCATCATCATCATCATCATCATCATCATCATCATCATGTTGATTGTCATCATCTTCACCATCATCATGAACATCATCATCATCATCCTCATTACTATGAAGTTCATCATCACCGTCTCCATCATCATGATGATCAACATAATGATGATGATGAACACGATGATGAAGAAGATGATGATGATGATGAAAATGATGGTGATGATGATGATGATGATGATGATCAAGTCCTTCATCATCATCATCGTATTCATCATCATCATCACCATCATCATCGTCATCGCCATCATCATCATCATCATCACCATCATCATCGTCATCGCCATCATCACCATCATTATCATCATCATCATCATCATGTTGATCATCATCGTCTTCATCATCATTATAATCATCATAATAATCATATTCTTCTTCATCAGCATCATGTTAGTCATCATCATCATCATCTTCTTCTTCATTGTCATCATTTTGATCATCATCGTCTTCATCATCATGATCATCATCATCATGATCATTATCATCATCATCTTCTTCTTCATCATCATGATCATCATGCACAAATGCAAGGATGGCTAGTGAGTAAGTCATAGAGGGATAGTGAGTAAGGCACATGTGTCTTCATCATCATCGTTTTCACCATCATGACCTTCATCATCATCATCATCATCATCATCATGTTGATCACCATCGTCTTCATCATCATCATCATCATGACCCTCATCATCATCATAATCATCATAATCATAATCATCATCATCCTCATCATAATCATAATCATCATCACCATCATCATAATCATCATAATCATCATCATTATAATCATCATCATCATCATCATCATAACCATCATAATCATCATCGTCACTATCATCGTCATCACCATGATCATCATAATCATGATCATCATCATTGTCATCATCATCATGATGTTCATCATCGTCGTCGTCATCATCGTCATCATCATCATCATGACCCTCATCATCATCGTCATATTCATCATCATGATGTTCATCACCATCATCACCATCATCTTTATCATCATCATCTTCATCATCTTCATCATGTTGATCTTCATCGTCATCATCATCATCGTATTCATCATCATGATGTTCATCATCATCATCACCATCATCACCATCATCTTCATCATCGTCATCATGTTGATCATCATCGTCTTCAGCATCATGATAATCATCATAACCATTATCTTCTTCTTCATCATCATCATGTTGATCATCATCCTCATCATCTTCTTCTTCTTCTTCATCATCATTTTGATCATCATCGTCTTCATCATCATGATCATCATGGACAATGGAAGGGAGGTCTAGTGAGTAAGTCATAGAGGGATAGTGAGTAAGGCACATGTGTCTTCATCATCCTTGTCTTCACCATCATGACCCTCATCATCATCATCATCATCATCATCATCATCATCATCAAGACCCTCATCATCATCATCATATTCATCATCATGATGCTCATCATCATCATCACCATCATCATCATCCTCATCATCATCATCATCATCATCATCGTCATCATGACCCTCATCATCATCATCATCGTATTCATCATCATCATGTTGGTCATCATCATCACCATCATCACCATCATTATCATCATCATCATCTTCTTCTTCATCATTGTCATGTTGATCATCATCGTCTTCATCATCATGATCATCATCATCATGATCATCATCATCATGATCATTATCATCATCATCATCATGTTCATCATCATCATCTTCATCATCATGATCATCATGCACAAAGGAAGGGAGGGCCAGTGAGTAAGTCATAGAGGGATAGTGAGTAAGGCACATGTGTCTTATTCATCATCGTCTTCACCATCATGACCCTCATCATCATCATCATCATCATCATCATGTTGATTATCATCATCTTCATCATCATGATCATCATCGTCATCATTATCATCATCATCCTCTTCATCATCATCGTCATCATCATCATCATCTTCTTCTTCTTCGTTATCAACATCATGACCCTCATCATGATCATTATAATCATCATAATCATCATAATCATCATCATCATCATCACAATGTTCATCATCATCGTCTTCATCATCATCATCATTTTCTTCTTCATTATCATCATCATGACCCTCATCATCGTCGTCATCATATTCATCATCATCATCATCATCATCATGACCCTTATCATCATCATCATCATCAGCATCATCATCATCATCATCATCATCTTCATTGTCACCATCTTCATCGTCATCATCATCACCATCATCACCATCATCTTCATCATGCTGATCATCTTCGTCACCATCATCATCATCATGTCGATTGTCATCATCTTCATCATCATCATGAACATCATCATCATCATCCTCATTATCACAATGTTCATCATCACTATCTTCATCATCATGATGTTCATCATGATCATGATCATGATCATCAGGATCATCATCATCACGATGTTCATCATGATCGTGATCATGAACATGATCATATTATCATCATCATCGTCTTCATCGTCGTCATCATCATCATCATCATTATCGTCATCATCATTATGTTGATCATCATCGTCTTCATCATCATGATCATCATGCACAAAGGTAGGGAGGGCCAGTGAGTAATTCATAGAGGGATATTGAGTAAGGCACATGTGTCTTCATCATCATCGTATTCACCATCATGACCCTCATCATCATCATCATCATCATCATGTTGATCACTGTCATCTTCAACATCATGATCATCATAGTCATCGTCATTATCATCATCATCGTCTTCATCATCATGATGTTCATCATCATCATCATCGTCATCGTCATCATCATCTTCATCATCATCATTATGATCATCATCATCATCACCCTCATCATCATAATCATCATCATCATCATCATCATCATCACGATGTTCATCATCATTGTCTTCATCATCACCATCTTCTTCATTATCATCATCATGACCCTCATCATCATCATCGTAATCTTCATCATCATCATCATCATGACCCTCATCATCATCATCGTCGGCATCATCATCATCTTCATCTTCATAATCATCATTATCATCACATCATCATCATCATCATAATCATCATCATCATCATCATCATCATCACCATCATGTTGATCATCTTCATCACCATCTTCATCATCATCATCATCATCATCATGTCGATCGTCATCATCTTCATCATCATGAACATCATAATCATCATCCTCATTATCATGATGTTCATCATCACCGTCTTCATCATCATGATGTCCATCATGATCATCATCATCATCATGATCGTGATCATCATCATCATCATCATCATGTTCATCATGATCGTGATCATCATCATCATCGTCTTCACCATCATGACCCACATCATCATGATCATCATCATCATCATCATCATCTTCATCATCATCATCATGACCCTCATCATCATCATCATAATCATCATAATCATAATCATAATCATCATCATCATGATCATCATAATCATCATCATCATAACCATCGTCGTCATCATCATCATCATCATGTTGATCATCATCATCTTCATCATCATGATCATGATCATCATAATCATCATCATCATCATGATCATTATCATCATCGTCGTCTTCATCAGCATGATCATCATCATCATCAACAGATCATAATTGTCTTCATCATCAAGGTCATCATCATCATCATCACCATCATCGTTGTCGACGTCATGTTCATCGTCATCACCATGATAATCATCATCGGGATCATGATCATGATCATCTTCATCATCATCATCATGTTCATCATCATCACCATCATCATGTTCATCATTATCATCATCACCATGATGTTCATCATCATCATCTTCATCACCATGATGATGATCATCATCATGACCATCATCATCAACATCATTATAACCATCATAATCATCATCATCTTCTTCATCACCATCATGTTGATCATCATCGTCTTCATCATCATGATCATGATCATCATAATCATCATCATCATGTTCATCATTATCATCATCATCATGATGTTCATAATCATCGTCTTCATCACCATGATCATGATCATCATCATCATCATCATCACCACCATCATCACCATCAAGATAATCATCACCATCAGTATCATCATCATCGTCTTCATGGTCATCATCATCATCACCATCATCATGTTCATCATCATCTTCACCATCATCATTATCGTCATCACCTACACCATCATCATCATCATCATCACCATCATCATCACCATCATGATAATAATCATCATGATCATGATCATGATCATGATCATCGTCATCATCGTGTTCATCATCAGCAACACCATCATCATGCTCCTCATCATCACCATCATCATGTTCATCATTATCATCATCATCATCATCGTCTTCATCACCATGATGATGATCGTCATCATGACCATCATCATCATCATAACCATCATAATAATCATCATCTTCTTCATCACCATCATGTTGATCATCATCGTCTTCATCATCATGATCGTGATCATCATAATCATCATCATTATCATCATCATCATCATGTTCATCATCATCGTCTTCATCACCATGATCATCATCATCATCATCATCAACAGATGATGATCATCATCATCATCATGATGTTCATCATCATCGTCTTCATCACCATGATCATCATCATCATCATGACCATCATCATAACCATCATAACCATCATCATCTTCTTCATCACCATTATGTTCATCTTCTTGAACATTATCATCATCATCGTCGTCGTCTTCATCATCATGATCATGATCATCATCATCATCAACTGATCATCACCGTCTTCATCATCATGGTCATCATCATCATCATCATCGTCGTCGTCGTCATCATCGATGTCATCATCATCTTCATGATCATCATCATCGTCATCTTCATCATCATCATCATCATCATCATCATCATCACCATCATGATAATCATCATTGTCTTTATCACCATCAGTATCATCATCATTGCGTCCATCATCATCATCATCACCATGATCATGTTCTTCATCATCATCACGGTGAGAGAAAGAAACATATAGGGAGAAATGTAGAGAGAACGAGGGAGGTATATTTAGAAAGAGATAGGGGTATCTAGGGATTATTGGGGGTATAGAGAGAAACATTCATATGCATGAAAAGAAGGGAACACTAAAAACATTTGCTTTGTTTCTAACCATAGAAAACATTTGTTTTCTTATGATTTTATTTGTTGCCTTAGTCGTGCACCTAACCTATTAATTGTGCTTAAACTATCGCTTGTGCGTTTTTCTTCTACAAATCGCGTACACGTTTTTACTCTATATAACACGTGCATGTTTTAGGAATGTAAAAACAGTGGATTGTTTTTGTCTGAGAGAAACTTTACTCTGTCTTTACGAAAATCTGATTATCGCACATTTTTTTTCAAGAGCACGAGCCCGCCTGTGGAAACACTCACAATACACATTCTCCATCATTCTTTTTGTTATGTAGGTGCAGCATTGATGACATCTTTCATGGTTTAGGATCACACAGGATAAGATATCAAGCTTTAATATCATTTCATGGTGATGGTTGATATACACAATTGTACAAGAGAATCAACTTGAGGAACAATTTATGATTTAACTTTCATGTGCTTATTATTCAAGAGAACCAAAGGTAAATTTTCTCATTCATCATTGTTTTGATGAGAAATATGAACAATTCAGAAGGAAGATTGAAGCACCTTGAAGGATCAATAGTTATAAAGCAAGTTAAAGGTTTGAAAGTTTTTAATTGAGGAGCAACAAAAACAAACTATATTGAATTGATCATTGTGGTGATGGGGAATGTACGTAACCAAGGAAGAAAATCAGCAAGGAAGAAGAGGCATCAAGAAGTTATTGAAGAAGAGAAAGAAAAGAAAATAATAGACATGATGAATCAGAGGCTTTCTTTGGAAACTAATCCAAATCCAATTATAGAGGATACCATGGTTCATCCAAAAAAGGAAGCATTCACTAGAGGGACCTTCAATTTCCACAATAGTTGTTGAAGAAGCACCCCATGAAAGTATTGAAGAAGCAAAACATAGGTGCTCATTAGGGGATGTTTCAAATCCCACATCAAGTCAAAGTGATAAGTTACCATCTCAAGACGAAGATTATGAAGAGGCGTTGTACATGGAGCCTACTGTTGAAGAAGAAAATATTATCCGGACCATCGATGAGAATGTTGGACTTCCACCATCCAACTACCAGGAAGAGAATGAAGGACAACAAATTGCTATTGAAACGCCAGAGCGTATTGTTGATGCGCTAGATGATAGAATTCCAACCCCCTTACCTCCATTAGAAAGCACACACCGAAGAACTCCGAAGCGTATACAAGTTGATGAAAGAATCCTCAATTTCATTGAGGTATGTATCATAATTTTAATTTTCACGTGTATGTTTCTTATGAATATGTCAATTTTGTGTTCTTGATATGCGAAATTTTCCATAATGTTGTTTATAAATATGCCAAAAGTTCTCTTGTATGTCAAGTTAATGAACATGCCAAATTTTACATATAATCAATAAAACCTATATATCAATCATATGATTATTTCAAGATCTCATTCACATGATATACATAACATTAGAATACATACATGTACCTCTTTAGGTCATACTTGTCAAAGTTCTTTGTAGGCTCTCTTATAGGACTAAAACACTAATTTTTCAAGTAGGTAATATTGTCAATGTTTTCAGTTGATATATAGAACTAGGATGATGGAAACAAGATGCTACAACTATAACTTTATGTTTTAAGGTTTGTATAATTTCCTTCTTGACAACTCACCTCTTATACCATGTTAATTTTTTGATTATAACCATTAGTTCAATGCATAAAGGTAACCATAAAACATTTACATAAATAATTTAACATGTAGGATCTAGTATCTAGAGGTGACCTACAACTCTCCATAGATCGATGCTCAGGCCTCTGATCGACGAACCGTTGATCCCATTGGATTCGTGACGTGTGATTTTATCTAGGGGGGCCTTCTCGCTCCTATCCATTTCCCAGTGACAACCGTATACGGTGGTTTCTAAAACTAGGGTTTCGATCAATAGGGGATAATGCAGTCATGCCAATAAGGGACAAAGTTTGAAAGCCATGGAAGGTGGGGATGTAATTGGCATTGCCATATTTCCCATGCCCAAACACACTAGCAGGAGTTGACGAAATTCAAAATTGCGGCTCCATGATTTTTTTTGTGCACCAGGCACAAGTCCACCAAGTGTCCCTGAACGGTATCTGGAGGTGACCTACAACTAGCCACAGATCGATGCTCGGGCCTTCGATCGACGAACTATCGATTCCGTTAGATTTGTGACGTGGGATTTTAGCTAGGGGGGTCTCTCCCGCATGTCCATTTTCTCGGTGACCACCGTATACAGTGGTTTCTGAAACTAGGGTTTCACTCAGTAGGGGACAATGTTGTATTGCAAGTGAGGGACAAAATTGGAAAGCCATGGATGGTGGGGATGTGGTAGGCATTTCCATATTTCCCATACCCAAACACAATAGTAAGAGTTGATGAAATTCAAAATTGTGGCTCCATGACCTTTTTTGCGCATCGGGCACAAGTCTACCAAGTGTCCTTGAACGATATCTGGAGGTGATTTGCAACTAGCCATAGATCGATGCTCGGGCCTCTAATCGATGAAGCGTCAATTTCGTTGGATTTGTGACGTGGGATCTCAGCTAGGGGGGGGGCTCTCCCGCTTGTCCATTTCTTGGTGACCACTGTATACTGTGGTTTCTGAAACTAGGGTTTTTCTCAGTGGGGGACAATTTAGTTTTGCCAATGAGGGCCAAACTTGACGGAATTCAAAATTGCGGCTCCATGAGGTTTTTTGCGCACTGAGCAAAAGTCCACCAAATGTCCCTAAATGGTATCTAGAGGTGACTTGCAACTCGCCACAAATCGATGCTCGGGCCTTCGAACGACAAACCATTGATTCCGTTGGATTTGTGATGTGGGATTTTAGCTAGGGGGCCACCTCTCCCTCCTTTCCATTTCCCGGTGACCACCATATATGGTGGTTTCTAAAACTAGGGTTTCGCTCAGTAGGGGACAATGCAGTCATGCCAACGAGGGCCAAACTTGGAAATCCATGGAAAATGGGGATGCAGTTAGTGTTTCCATATTTCCCATGGCCAAACACGCTAGTAGGAGTTGACAGAATTCAAAATTGTGGCTCTGTGATGTTTTTTGCGTGCAGGGCACAAGTCCACCAAGTGTCCCTGAATGGTATCTGGAGGTGACCTGCAACTAGCCATATATCGATGCTAGGGCCTCTGATCGATGAGCTATTAATTCTATTGGATTTGTGACATGGGATTTTAGCTAGGGGGGGGCTCTACCGCATGTCCATTTCCCGGTGATGACTGTATACAGTGGTTTCTGAAACTAGGGTTTTGCTCAGTAGGGGACAATGCAGTCACGCCAACAAGGGCCAAACTTGGAAAGACATGGATGGTGGGGATACGGTTGGCATTGCCATATTTCCCATGCCCAAACATGCTAGCAAGAGTTGACGAAATTCAAAATTGCGGCTCCGTGAGGTTTCTTGCGCACCGGGCCCAAGTCCACCAAGTTTCCATGAACGGTATCTGGAGGTGACCTGCAACTCACCACAGATCGATGCTCGGCCCTCCGATCGATGAACCATCATTTTTGTTGGATTCATGATGTGGTATTTTATCTAGGGGACCCTCTTCTGCCTATCCATTTCCCAGTGACCACTATATACTATGGTTTCTAAAAATAGGGTTTTGCTCAGTAGGGGACAATGCATTTCACACCAACGAGGGCCAAACTTGGAAAGCCACAGACAGTGGGGATGCGGTTGGTGTTTCCATATTTCCCATGCCTAAACATGCTAGCAGGCGTTGATGAAATTCAAAACCCACTGAAGACAACATCTGAGGAAAGACCATAGCAGGGCCGACCACACGATGTGGACTCATGAGGCTCAAAAGTAGGCTGGGGATGTGTTGATGGTGCTGCACTAGATGTGGGTACTACACTAGTGGGTGGTACTGCACTAGAAGATGGTCCTGCACCATGATGACCTGGTGTATGTGCCACAGCAGGGATAGATGTCCCTTCCTCACCCATATGCTGAACCATAGAGCTATGACGAACAACTGACCGTGCCAAACTCAAATGTGCATCACGTGTCTGTAGAATAACACAATGTACAGGTGGGACATCTGGCCCAGGAAGCTGCCGACGAGGTACAGGGATAGGGCGATCAAGGTCTTGAAGCCTGGCATTGGGTCCATTTTGGGGCATCCGCCCACCGTTCCCCTGAAACTGCAATATGTGTTTACCCAACACAAACTCTACATACATCTTTCGAAGGAAATACAGGGGGATTTCCCTGTTGTTATGTGGTGGCATATCAAAAACCATATACCATCTGTCCATCCAGTTATCAACAAATGGATGAAATGTGCAAAACTCAATAGAGATATGAGGCCTATTTTCAATTGGGATTTCCCTCGTACGAGGGTCTCTAAACAATGAAAATATATGTTCTTTGGTTATTTTCAAATTTTTTATTGCATTGTAGTCAAGCCCATTAGCTTACTCTTGTCTTTTTCTTTCTCTATATGATGTAATATCATATAGTATGTTGCTTGACAATGAAATAGTCTCAACAATTGCATCCAAAGTGGATGCAAGTGAATGGGGAATCCTATCACCACCACTAAAAGCATTACTAAGTCCTCTCAAGTGGGCAAGCTCAATCAATATTTCAGCATTTGTGTCCATAGCCGCAACTGCAATAAAAACATCAATAAGAAAATCATTAGAAACATATACATGGTATATAATGACGTCTCTTTAAAATTGAAAATGTAAATTAAATCAAACTCAAGTAAGCAATTTAATGGCATTCACTTACATACATTTAAAACTTAAAATTAAACATTTAACAATTAAATAGTAAGTTTCGTTCAACTTATTTCTAGAAGTTAAGGCACTTCTTAACCCTCATTGGTGACTTTTGCATGCATACTTGGGTTTAAACTTCTTTGAATTTAGGAGTGCTATTTTAACATGTTTTGGCCTTTACGTCCCTTGGATATGTAAAATAAAGGGGCAAGGGACTATTAGGACTTGTGAGGGAAGAAAAGGGGTGATACAGGGCTACCACCATATCCTCTAAATATAATTGAATCGATCATGGTTGGGAACACTCTCACGATGCACTCTAGGTAGTTCATAGATATTCACCATTTCCATTGTTGAATAAACATGGAAAAATGGAGAATTTGTGGACTGGACTACAATTGGTTTTAGATGAGCTTAGAGACTCGACATGTAGAAATATATTATCCATTGTTCTTGTTATTTTAAAAAATAGTTGATAAAACTAGTGATGCAGGGGCATAGACTGTTTGAGTAAAGTAGTTTATGTCTTTGCTAGGTCAAGGGATCTTAGGGAGACCTAGGGTATCAAATGTTTCTAATTTGCTTTATTATGTTTATAGGATAAAAGAAGCATAATTCAAGTTCTATTTAGTTTAGGTGATGACCTTTAATTAATTAGCACTAGTCCCCCGATGAATACCGGGGTTGTATAAGGGTGCCAAGACGTGTTGACTTGTAATTCGATATCACATTGAGAAGGTTTGTATATTTGAATTTTTTTTGTCATTACAATAAGGCCAGGGGCTCGAAGGGTAAGTCATATGCGTAGAACAAGAGCAAATTGCCGAGGAAGGTATAATTAAAACATAAATGAGGTGGATGCTATAACCAAGAAGTGCAAATATTTTAGTGCAAAAATGGTGGTGGATGATAAAACTAGAGTAAGGAATAAAACTAGTCATAGTTACTAGTTTTAACTCTGTGTTTATATATATATTGTTGATTTTATATAATACATTGTTTTATGTTTCAAAGGGCAGGCTCGAGAGGCACTTTATTAATGTGTTTTGGAATTTAGTTGAGGGTGCTTAACTAAGAGGCAATGTATAACTACATATACGTGTGATGAAATGTTGATTATGTTCATGGACAAATGATTGTGATGAAATTTTGAGAAACCAATTTACTAATTTTTTATGCATTTTTTCTATTCATGCTTGTGCACATGCATTTCATGTAATACCCCATTTTTGACCCCATTTCCATTTAAATAAAATAAAGTAAATAATCATTGTGTGGAGCTATAAAAAAGACCCACCATCGATTTAGTATTTATGTTTCGACAATTATGGTTGAGCTGATGGTATTTTTTATGCTAGCTGAACATTATGTTAAAATTTCAATTTTAATTAAAACCCACAGCCTGCTATGTCAATGTAACTAAATCACATGGGGGCATGATCTTTTCCTAAGGATGAGGGAGTGGGGCGATTGGAAGAGAGGGGATATTCGAATTGGGTAGAGCCCCATTTTGGGAAAAACATTTTTAAAAATTTCTTGGGCAAGAAAACACCCAAAAACAACCACCTTTCCCTCATGCGGCAACGTTTCAGCTTCCCTCATGAATTGGAATGAACAAAATGTTTTTGGAAGACCAATTCAATATTCACGCAGCAGTAAGAAAGCAAAAAATATACTCTGAGTCTGAACCATCACGATTTTTCTCCTGTCCAGCAATCTGAATCCTTCACATTTTTTGTTTTTCCTTTGTGGATTGTTCTCTCCCACGTTTTCCCCTATCTGATAGTCTTTTTCATGAATACGATTTTCTCTGAATCTGATTTTGTATCTTTGATTTGAAAGACCGGCAACATTTTCGTTTTGGCATTTTTGCAGCAATCAGTCTAGCATCGACAATGTTCAGAAATTTGTAAATTTCTGTGTGTGTACGTAATCCTTGGCATCTACTACATTTGATAAATCCTAGGACTGAGATCCCTGTGTGTGCATCCACGTTTGGCATTTAAATTGATTGAAGGAATGGAAAATAGAGTCTAGCCAAGCTTGATAAACCTAGTGTGTGAAAGAACCTCGCAGACCAATCTAGAAGGTTGGTTTTCTTCTTTGCATGCCCTGAATAGAACTGGAAGGGAAGGCATCACCTGAGGGACTGTGTAGCAGAGAAGGGAATGATTCCTTGTGTTGGGTGTGTAATTGTTTAGAAATCGGGTTAGATCATGTGTGGGTGTTCATCGCTCTGGGGTTGAGCTCACTAGCTTAGCAGTCACTCTTTCCACCTCCTTGGTATCCTTATAAACCCAACTAGAAGGATGGCTTGGATGGTAGCATGATAAACCCATATGTTGGCTTGGCTGTGTCTCATGTGATTTTGGCCAAATGTAAACCACTTCCTGTGTAATTCTGATAAACCCAACTATGTTGGCTTGACTGAATTCTAATTGTATCCTTGGCTATGGGTGAAGTTTGCTAGTGTTCCTTATTCCTTGGGGAAGATCACACTCAGCTTAGGGCTGACAATGTTGCTGAGAGATTAAAGAGCACACTAGTCTACGGTTGGGTGGAACGTTGCAATGACATAGCTTGTTGCGGGACAAGCTTCTCCAATGATAAGTATTCTTGTTTATTTAAGTTCTACAACTGTATTTGGTTATGAATTATTATGAAATTATCATGAACATGTTGAATGCATGAATGTGTTGAATGAATGATTTGCTTCCACTATATATATCATGTACTTTTATTATGCATCTGTGTATTTATATCCTTTAAGTTCAATGCGTTTTATATATGTATTATGTTCATGGGGGCTTAGATTGCCCAAGATGTTAGATGTTAGTCGCGTCCTCTCCGCCGAGTAAGGGTTGGGGACGTGGCATTTCATCTTTTTATGGCCATTTCCGAGGAAACTTATTCAATTAGTGTCATGGGAAAATGTCCTTTGAGGGTTGGAAATTTGGGTTTCATGTGGATGGATACATTGTATAAAGGGAGGAGTTCTATATTTTTCGATTTTTTGTTGCATTAGGAATTTTTGAGTTCTTGAAAATGAATTCATTGTAATTATTCACTCATCTTGGTTGAGGGAGATGTGAATTTAATTAGTGACTCAGTTATTTCCAATTTGCTAAATAATACAAAATTTGGTTGTTTTACACTATTAAAAAATAGTATTCTAGGTTTATAATTGACGAAAAAGAATGCTATGGGTGATTAAATTACCTGATTCGATGATAACTCATCGGTGGATTTTCCTCCTCTCCTACTAAATTGGCTCCTCCAACAATCCACGGCATCCAATTTGCTCCAAATCGTTGCAGGTTTTCACGTTCCTCATGGGTAGAATAGGCTGTGGGTTTCAGGAGTGTCTATATAAATTAATTTTAATTTTACAAATCGCACACACATTTTATAACTACATATCACGTATGCATTTTGTAGTTATATAAAGCGTACATGATATGTTTTCCTATCCTACATGTCAGACTTGGGTTGAACCATAGCAAGTGCTATGTAGCAGAAATGCGTTGTATTTTTATGTAATGTGATCGTGTTTTTGAAAACTGGGATTGCATCTAAAAAGTCCCTCATCTTCTTGCACTGACCTAAGAATGGGAAATTTTTTTCCCAAAAGGCTATCTTAAATTTATAGGAATATGGTTAAGAAGAGAATGTGAAGATTATCCTAAATTTATAGGAAGATTGTTAAGAAGAAAATGCCAAATTACCTATGCAATGGAAGGAATTTTTCTAAGCACTACAGTTTTGACTAAATATTGGAGAGCTAGGTGTTTAAGGATTCATGTACAACTTCATCCTCGAAATCATATAGCTAACAAATAAAAGTTTGGAGAGTGCAGTGTAGGGTGGAAGACTAACCATTATCCAAAAACCTATCGCAACTAAACTTTGTTATCATTGTCCAAGAGCCTATGGTTATCATTTTCCAAAAACCTATGGAAACTAAAGATGTCATCTTCATACGAAAACTAAAGATGTTATCCTTTTCCAAAAATATATGGCAACTAAAGATGCCATCTTCATCACCAATGACCTAGACAATAGGCTTATCACCTATCATGTTGTTGCACTATCTGCAAAATTTTTTGCAGATCTTCCATAAGATTCCATAGCAGGCAATGCACAAATCCTATCTATCCCGGCAGAGGAGGCAATCATGCACCAGCATACAATAAAAAGATAGCAGAGGAGGCAATCATGCACCAGCATAAAAGAAAACGATAGAAAATTGAACAACGACAAAGATTGAAGCATGTCACATGATGATCCAACGTTGTTTAAAATTTATGTATATTTACCTACGATCTCATGTAAATTTATGTTATAATGGGCTCACTTCGAACCAGTATAATTCATTTAGATTCATTATGTATTCACCGGTCAAAGTAAAAATTGAGATATAACTCTCCAAACTTCAATGATTTTTAAAATATAAATTTTAAATTCTTTACATTTAAAAATTAATTTTATACTAAGTTAATTAATACTACATGTGATGTGATCATGACGATGATTGTTAACGTCTACTCAGACCAAACTTTGGTCTATCGAAACCAAAGAAATGCATTATTTAATTTGTTTTAAAATTGTATTTCTATGGTCAAAGATCTTTGAGATAAGTGTCCCAAGCTCACTATAATTTTGACAAGTTAAAAGGCTAGGAAAGTCAGAATTACAACACAGATTATGAAACTGAAATCTAATGTGGGTGTAAGTAGGGCATTATAAGAGGAAGTGTTTTTCATCCTCAATGTTCATATTCTCATAGAGATGGGAAATCCTTTCTACCCATGGTGTCTTAGGAAGTGCCCAATGACGAGTTTCACTATGAAGCTTATGAGAATTAGTTCTTATCTTGGCTATATTAATTTTTTTCTTTGAGCTAGATAAAACTGAGAGATACTTTTGATCTTCTAGATTAGGGTTGATGACCTCCTTATAATATCTTAATTTTCTTTTATCCTCTAAATATTTCTTACACCATATTTTCTCATTAAACTTAAAAGGCACAATATTTTTAATGTTATTTATATTTTGCATTGTAACATTTTCATCTATCTTTCAACTGTTTAACCAAGCCCTGGTATCTTTATACCAACCTCCCTTGAGCCTTAGGTGGTTTTTGTATCTTATTTTAATTTATTCTTAACATAATATATACACAATCAATTGTCTAAACCATAGGATAAAAGTAAATTAAAATATTAAAATTAGAAAAAGTTTAAAAAATTGTAAAGTAAAACAATAAATCATTTGGTTTTAATGTTATTTTGATTAACATTGTGTTTAAATTATCAAGTTTTTAAATGGAGGGAGGTGATATCTAAATCCAATCATACCAAGGGTTGGTCTCATTCAAAAGGGAGCCAATGATTTTGATGGATTTTGATGGCTTAAATGCCCTTAAATTGTAGTTTCTTAAACTAAAAGCTAACCAACAAATCCAAAAACATTGCAACAAAAAAAATATTATATTTAATTACTCACTAAATAATTATTTTTTCTCATCCATTCACTCATTCATTTACTAAATATGTGCAGCAATTTGGTCATAATATGAAACATTTAGACTAATGAATAGACAAATTTGCCAGAACACGAACACTTTCACAGGATTGAAAAACAATGTCAACTGAAGCAGAGATAATGGAGAATGATAGAAAAAAAAAAGACATGACACCTATCACCACTGGAACCTTCTTACATACCTACCGTCACTAACTGCTTCTTGCAGTGGGCAATCATAATCAATACCCATATCATGAAGCTCCTTTAACAAAAGGTGTTCTACTCTTTCACAATAATGCATCCATCAAACAATAAGGCTAATGATTATAATAGAGACTCCAAACTAAAGTTCGATATCTCTGTCATGAGTTTAAAACAATGTTTATATCACTAAAGATTTACATGTCCAATGAAAAAATATATTTATTAATGCCTCTAAATATCTTGGAAACTTAAAGCTACCAGAAATGCTTTGTGCATCGCTGAGTTCCCTGCAAAATAATCAATGGAAGAAAAAATGTATATGTATAGTACTGATCTACCATTCAACCAAAATCTCCAGCAAACAATGGAAAATGCAAAACATTCTACGGAAAGATCCGTAATCATGAGCACCAAGCGAAGCTAAGTCCTGGAATGTATGAAATTTGGAGAAAAATATGAAAATAATAATATACGCCTCCTAGGCAAACACAAAATATTGTAAATCAAAAGTCTACATTATTAGGAGCCACATAAACCTAATTATAAGTTAAATTGCATTGAGTATTAAGATTAATAATAAGAAGATTATGATCAATGATAGAAATCTTTGAGCTTATCCTCTGTTTCGTCCATCCAATCGGTAAGAAGCAGAGTCAATAGTTCACTCTGCTATTTGCCCGCCCGTTGGATCGATGGAATCGACAATCTGGATAAAGATGACTTAGTTATAATCCAATAAACTATAATTTGTCAATCACTATAAACTATAAACTAGTCAATCATTGTTGATCATTGTTCACTATACCTATAAATTGTAATACTTACATGAAATTGAGAACTTTTATTGATCTCTTAATGTGATTTCAATGGACTGATTGCTGATTCTATTCATCAACAGGCAAAGAGCAGAGTCAACTGATATTGTTGTTTTCCGATCTTAATATTGTTGTTTTCCGATCTCAACCAGTTTGTAGAAATATTTAGGTTTGACTGACTACATGAATGATTGAGAAAAATAAAAGAATAATTCGCAGATTCTTCTAATAGTCCGGCTTGTTTTCTCTTCTCACGAGGTAGTCTACTGGTTACAACCGTAGCACTCCAGACGGTATGTATGACGAATTTGTAACCTGTTTTTCATGCCAATTGTCCGTTCTATCAAGGGAATATGCTTATGCTTCGCTATCATTTTTTTTGTTTCAGTCTTTCTATATCATTCCATTGGCCTTATTGTGAGCTATCTATATCTCTTTGATTATTAATAGTTGCTGGATATATTATTATTATTAAGATTAATATAACAACTATATTATTAAGATTAATATGTTCTAAATAAGTTTAGAGGTATATATTTGGCATATTGATAATGTTTTTTTTCTTAAAAAATATGTATCTAAGAGTTAATCTAATATATAATATAATAAACACTTAATTTATGGTTATTTAGCTTATAGTTGAAGTTAAGCTCATAGTTGTACCATCCTTGGAATTAAGCTTATAGTTGTATCTAATATGTAATTTAAAAGTTAATATAAAGCTATTATAGTTAATATAACAAGTTCGAGTCGTCTCTTAGCCTCCCAATGAAGTTAGACTAAGCTTTATGCACATTAACTCGACTCCCAAGTGCGAGATAGAGTCTGCACATTACCAAATATTGTTCTCAGTGCATGGTTTCAGTGCAATGATGGTCTACTTCTCAAGAGATGGAGTTCATCTAAATTTAATTTAATAGTTGTATCACTATTGGAATAAGCTAATAGTTATCCAATATAACCACTATTAGAGTTGAAGTTAAGCTAATAGGTATAGAATCATTGCACTTAAGGTAATGGTTGTATCTACTAGTTAATCTAATATTTATCTAATATAACATTTATTAGAGTTGAAGTTAAGCCAATGATTGTATAATCATTGGAGTTAAGCTAATAGTTGCATCTAATAGTTAATTTGAAAGTTAATATACCGGCAATTGCAATTCAAGTAAAAGTACTGATTGGAATTGAAGTTACTCTAATAGTTTTATCTAATAATCTAATAGTTGAAGTGAAGTTTAATTTTTCCAACTATCACGAATTGTAATTATCAAATGTTAACTAAGCTATTTTTATTTATTTTTTTGAAATTGTTAATTATGAATTTTGGACCACTACACTTGTCTCATTCTCGTCCCTATGAAAAAGAATAGATGGTAGCCCAACCCAAAATTCTAAGATATATACGCCTATTGGTGTAACTATCCGCGTAACACGCAAATCTCCCCCATATCAATGGATTCAATTAGAGTATGTAGAAATACACTTTTTGTCTTACCATATTTAAGCATCCCAATTTCTGAAGTTAAGTTCTTAGGTAGAAATTAGTTACAGTCTTTAATGTTAGTATGTAGCTTCCAATAGAAGCAAAATTTAGTTCTTTGTATATGTAGATGAAAAATGAATGAAAATAGAGTCTTTGGGAGAAGAACAAAGTAAGAGAGAAAGGAAAAGAAGAAAAAATCTCAGAAGAGTTCGAGTGCTCAAAGTGGTAGTTTTGGAATGTGCTGAGAGCTCAATCTCTATAAAACATGAAACATCCAAGTAAATTTTCAAATATGTAAATGGCCTAGTAGTTTTCTTGTTACCTCCGATAATATATAAACCTATAGTTTTATACTTAATGCATGTTTTGTTTATGTATCACATGTTCTCCATAATTACTTCTGTGAATGTTGTTTACAGTTACGTTTTAAAATATAGAATTCTCAAATATTTCACACTGCAAAAGTTTAAGTTTTAACCTCGAAGTGATTGACACAAGTATTATTTAATATTTTGGGTATATGATATTGCCAATTTATTGCAGTAAAGTTGTGTGGAGATTCAATAAAGTTAATGAGTAGTTAAGTATGGACCTATCAAAGTGGAGTTGTGTCGAAGTTATGTAGAACTCTCAGCTGTAAAAATGTGCCAAGATAACCTTGTTGATCATTGTTCACTATACCTATAAATTGTAATACTTGTTGATCATTGTTCACTATACCTATAAATTGTAATACTTGCATGAAATTGAGAACTTTTATTGATCTCTTAATGTGATTTCAATGGACTGATTGCTGATTCTATTCATCAACAGGCAAAGAGCAGAGTCAACTAATATTGTTGTTTTCCGATCTTAATATTGTTGTTTTCCGATCTCAACCAGTTTGTAGAAATATTTAGGTTTGACTGACTACATGAATGATTGAGAAAAATAAAAGAATAATTCTCAGATTCTTCTAATAGTCCGGCTTGTTTTCTCTTCTCACGAGGTAGTCTACTGGTTACAACCGTAGCACTCCAGACAGTATGTATGACAAATTTGTAAACCTGTTTTTCATGCCAATTGTCCGTTCTATCAAGGGAATATGCTTATGCTTCGCTATCATTTTTTTTGTTTCAGTCTTTCTATATCATTCCATTGGCCTTATTGTGAGCTATCTATATCTCTTTGATTATTAATAGTTACTGGATATATTATTTTACTAGTAATAACTATATTATTAAGATTAATATAACAACTATATTATTAAGATTAATATGTTCTAAATAAGTTTAGAGGTATATATTTGGCATATTGAGAATGTTTTTTTTCTTAAAAAATATGTATCTAACAGTTAACCTAATATTTAATATAATAAACACTTAATTTATGGTTATTAAGCTTATAGTTGAAGTTAAGCTCATAGTTGTACCATCCTTGGAATTAAGCTTATAGTTGTATCTAATATGTAATTTAAAAGTTAATATAAAGCTATTATACTTAATATAACAAGTTCGAATCGTCTCTTAGCCTCCCAATGAAGTTAGACTAAGCCTTATGCACATTAACTCGACTCCCAAGTGCTAGATAGACTCTGCACATTACCAAATATTCTTCTCAGTGCATGGTTTCAGTGCAATGATGGTCTACTTCTCAAGAGATGGAGTTCATCTAAATTTAATTTAATAGTTGTATCACTATTGGAATAAGCTAATAGTTATCCGATATAACCACTATTAGAGTTGAAGTTAAGCTAATAGGTATAGAATCATTGCACTTAAGGTAATGGTTGTATCTATTAGTTAATCTAATATTTATCTAATATAACATTTATTAGAGTTGAATTTAAGCCAATGATTGTATAATCATTGGAGTTAAGCTAATAGTTGCATCTAATAGTTAATTTGAAAGTTAATATACCGGCAATTGCAATTCAAGTAAAAGTACTGATTGGAATTGAAGTTACTCTAATAGTTGTATTATGAGTGGATTTAAGATAATAGTTTTATCTAATAATCTAATAGTTGAAGTGAAGTTTAATTTTTCCAACTATCACGAATTGTAATTATCAAATGTTAACTAAGCTATTTTTTTTTATTTTTTTGAAATTGTTAATTATGAATTTTGGACCACTACACTTGTCTCATTCTCGTCCCTATGAAAAAGAATAGATGGTAGCCCAACCCAAAATTCTAAGATATATACGCCTATTGGTGTAACTATCCGCATAACAAGCAAATCTTCCCCATATCAATGGATTCAATTAGAGTATGTAGAAATACACTTTTTGTCTTACCATATTTAAGCATCCCAATTTCTGAAGTCAAGTTCTTAGGTAGAAATTAGTTACAGTCTTTAATGTTAGTATGTAGCTTCCAATAGAAGCAAAATTTAGTTCTTTGTATATGTAGATGAAAAATGAATGAAAATAGAGTCTTTGGGAGAAGAACAAAGTAAGAGAGAAAGGAGAAGAAGAAAAAATCTCAGAAGAGTTCGAGTGCTCAAAGTGGTGGTTTTGGAATGTGCTGAGAGCTCAATCTCTATAAAACATGAAACATCCAAGTAAATTTTCAAATATGTAAATGGGCTAGTAGTTTTCTTGTTACCTCAGGATAATATATAAACCTATAGTTTTATACTTAATGCATGTTTTGTTTATGTCTCACATCTTCTCCATAATTACTTCTGTGAATGTTGTTTACAGTTACGTTTTAAAATACAGAATTCTCAAATATTTCACACTGTAAAAGTTTAAGTTTTAACCTCGAAGTGATTGACACAAGTATTATTTAATATTTTGGGTATATGATATTGCCAATTTATTGCAGTAAAGTTGTGTGGAGATTCAATGAAGTTAATGAGTAGTTAAGTATGGACCTATCAAAGTGGAGTCATGTCGAAGTTATGTAGAACTCTCAGCTGTAAAAATGTGCCAAGATAACCTTTTAGTATTATAATCCTCCAAGAAGTAGGAGTTGGTAGTAGTTAAAAGTATGTCACACTGAATCTAAGTAGAAGTTAACAGAGTATCTCTCTAAGTAAAAGTATGTTAGAATAGAAGTCTCTAAAAATGTCAGACATGGAAGTGAAACTTCAGACTTGTAGAAGTAAAATTCACTAGAAAGTAAAACCTTTCAAAGTTAATTTGGTTGAACTTAAGTTAATTAACTAGATTAACTTCTGAGGAGCACAAGATACCCAAAGAGATTGAATGTCGTCCTATGCCTAGAAAACCAAAGACGAAAAGGAAGACTCCAACTCTACCCAAAGGTTTCTTTTTCGTTCATCAAAATTGGATTCTACGTTACCTCTATACAGAATGAGCTCACAAAGGAAACAAATGCTTTGTAATTTAATTTTAGAAAATATTCATTTTGTTCTCGCTGAGTGTTTTTGGTAAAGTTCTATGCCAATATAGTATTGAAGACTAAAAAAATAAGGCTAGAAGATGATATTAAAGAAATCTCATATCTATTTTATAATGTCTTCTACTGTATTTGAGTTAGTGCCATGAGAGATATTTAGGTTTGTCAATTGGATTGGTTTATATGACACGTTTGCAATAATATGATAAATATAGGTCTGATATACAGTAATCCCATCAAGGATATGTGAAAAGAACTATCATGTTGAATGTAATATATCTACACAAGACACTGATACTTCTGTTAAATATTATATGGGTTTCTTAATCTAATGTCTGGTTATGCATACATCTATGCTTTATTTCGATTTAGTGTTTCCATTTTTGTAATCATATCGGTCTGAAATATGATGTCATGGAATGGAATCCGCATTTGGGACAAGTACATAAGCCTCTGTGCCACTCCAAATCGAGTCCATGAAAGCTGAAAATGAAGGATACATGTCACATACATAGATAAATCTTATTGCGGGAAGATAGTTGTCACCTAGAATAATCACTCAAAAATTCGTAAAAATGTAAAATTTTTCAAGTGACATAAGATGTCTAATGTCGTCGTTAATCGAACCACTAACGATTAGCAGATAATAAAATAGTTTATAAGATAAACAAAGAGTTGATTCTCTATAATATTTTGTATTAACTAAAGGCTTCTCCTTGATAGCTGAGTTAATGTTGTTTTTGACTTAGCAGTTGTAATTCTTCCAGAATTAGAAAAATAACTTGTATTTTACTGTTTCTAGATATACTAATGATTTCTTTTGTCAAGTAGGGAAAGATTCCTATGTGTGATCGGGGCTTACGTAGCTTTAAGCTCACACAGTGGGACTCATGGTTCCTTACAGGTTTAGTAGGTAAACATAGGTTCTGGTAAATAATATTTATATTCAAGTCAAGAAGATACTTCTCTAGCATGTTTATTATGCTAGACTTAGAGTGTTTTAACTACAGCTTGTCTCTATAAGAGGTAATGTTAATATGTATTTCTATTGCTGTCAAAACTTCGTAATGATGTTATATCAAACCATCTATGCATAGGTTAAACTACATGATCACATATTGTCAAAAGATATCCAAAACCCTAGATGATTTGGAATCAACTTCTAAAAAGGTTATAATCTTGTTTAAAGTCACTGTGATTTAGATTTTTAGATGTAAATAATTTCAGTTCTTATCTTGATGCTTAAATACACTCCATGTTGTTTGGTGTCCATCACAATTATCTTCGTTTCACGGTTTTATACACAACAATCTCTCAAAGTTAACAAGATTACTTTTACTTTAACTATTAGCTTCTTACCATGTTGCTAGAATTGTTACTGAGACTCTGAAAATAGTCTGAGGACTGTATTTACTAGTAGTCCAAAAACACAATTTAATAAATGAACCGAACCATGAATTTCTTTTTAGCTGAAGTAATCTTCTTTCTTACTTTCCATTCCTTTACTTCGAGTTCTTAATACTTGTATCTTATACACTCAATCCTGTTTTATCCTTTAGTTATAAACTATACCCTTTTTTACATGTTGTTTATAAAAATCTCAAGATAAGTTTGTCAATTTTCATACTTTAAGATATCTTATAAATACTTAGTCTCATATACCTTTTTGTCCCTCAATTCTAGGTGTCATTGGATCTCATTCTTATGGTAGATTAACATGAAGTGAATATTTCACCCACATTTCAACTTATGTGGTTATGTAAAAGATCTACCCTACTTGTCCCATACCAAACCCTAAAAGGAAACAAATCCATAACTAATCATATAGTTGGCAAATGATACATCTAAAACAATAATATTAAACATGATTATCAATCATAGGATTTGCAATGTATAGTTGATTTAAGATTGGTTTATAATGATTTTTATGCAAGCTCCAATCAGCATCGGTGACTATAGAATCATCACCCATCACGAGGAAAATAATTTCATGGACATGTGGTGAGGTTTTGTCCACAGCTCGAGTTGACTTAAAAGGAAATACCCTAACCCTTCTTACAGAGTGAGGGTTCCTTCGTCCAATTTGTCTGAGCTGTGAGCTCGGGGCCATTGAATCTTGTTTACACCTCTGTTATTGCAGGTTTTCTTCTCGTGACCATCGAAATCCTGTATAACCCTCCATTGTTGCAGGTTTCCTTCTGAACAAACAGAGCTGAGGGTTGGTTTCTTGTGAGGACATGAGGTGGTTCCGAAGCTTTCTTGATTGCTGTGTAAGCTTCTGGTGTAAATAAGTCTGAGTCTAGTTGGCCACCGATTGTGAACAAAGATTTCGAGTTTAGAAGCACGTTTTATGTGCTTTTGTCTTAGGTTGGAGTGTTCCTCATTTTTCTTTGTCTTTGTGTTTCGGTGTCTTCTCAGTTTCTGGCAAGTTTCCAAACACAGTATCAGGTGGTCGGTTCCCTCAATTTCATTAAAAAACAAAGGCTTAACAGGTAACAACCTAACACAGGTTTTCATCTTAGTAAGTTTTGAAATGTTTGAATTCAATAAAAGGTTTGTAATCAAAGGATTGTTACTCTTTGCAGGTCCTCCTCCCGGCTCTGTAGGTTGGAACAAGCTTGCTACTTCAATTTTCAACTATGCAAACCTCCGGTAAGCCCCGTTTACACTGTGGGTTTTCTGCCGTGTTGGTATTACGGTGGTTATAAGATGAGGATACTTTCTTCTTAAATGAAATCGTCCTAGGTTTTCAATGGATAGGTTATTCAATGTGTTGTTTTGTTTCTGTAAAGAAAACCCTAATGGGTAATATGTGCAAGTTCTAGAAGGATATTATCGCCATGACCTGGGTTTTACTTAGCAGAGACTTTACGGGCTGGCCGATGTAAAAACTGTTTGGCTTATCTTTTTCTTTGAACTTGGCTCTAAGCCAAGATAATGTTATTTGACCTCTGCGTGGTTACTTAATATTTTTCAGTGGTTTTTAAAGGGAATGAGGTGACTACTCGCTCAGTCGAAAGTTGTAAACTGGCAAGGTTATTAGTAAAATATAATTTTTGGTTTACTATCTTATTGTTTTTAGAAGAAATTATGTGATTTGTTTTTGTAAAGATTTAATCCTCGACAGGGTTATAAGAGGCCCTCGGCCATTATGCTTATTCTATTTTGTTTATGTTTAGCTCGATTACAGTGTTATTTAATTTAAAATAAAACATTCGGTAAAAAGGGTTTATAGTGTTTGTTACTATTTACATTTTTGACAGTATTCTTAGGTGAATACAACACTCTGTTTCTCTTTCAATTTTGTTATTATTTGAAAAAAAACCTATAGTTCCGTAATGATATGGATTTCTACAAAAATGGTTCTTAGTTTTGTTTTCCTATTATTACTTTCAGTAATAAATAATTACAACTGTTAAATGTTATGTCATGGTTAAGATTGTAAAAGTTTGTCTTTAAGGATTTAAACCTACCTCTTGTAAACCCTAAGTATTTGAATTGCCGAACAGATAGTAAAATATGAACTTGAAGTAATTTATTAACAAGTCCTAAGGATTACTATCTTGGTTAAAATCCTAGTATTATCTTTAATTGTTCCTATGTTTATTTAAATAACTCTATCTATTATGTTGTAATCATTATTAGTACTAGAAATGCTTCCGTGAATAATATGCCTATAAATGATTATATATATATTCAGTTCTTTTCTAGATAATTAGTTAATATAGATACTTCTAGTAGCTAGAGAAAATACTATTATTTTCCATAATGATTCACATACAAACTCTAAAAGAAGTCATTTACATTTTTCAATGAGAGTGGATAAACAAATCTTCACATCTACTTGATCAACCCGTTGTACTAGAGTATTGCCTATTCAAGGCGTGAAAAAATACAGTGTGGTAATTTATTTCTAATTACTTTCATTTACTAATATTCCTACCATTCTAAACAAAATCTAATAATCACTAATATTATCAATACACAACATTATTTTCTGTATAAACCCTAATCAAAACAATAACATGCATTTCTTTGAAAACTAATGATCATTTGCTGAAAACAATAAACAAATTATAAATAACTTGAACAATAAACACCTGTCAAATGATGAGGTGACAACAACTTAAGGAGGCTGTTCCTCCCAACCAACTCTTGAAGAAAGCCTAGTTTGCACTTCTTCAGGACTCCCGAGCCTGTTTCCTGGTCCTCCTGGTAGAGTAATGGGTGAAGGATGTATCCTTAAGACCTTCTGTCACCTAACTGGTCAAATTAGAGTAGTAATCCAAACCTACTTACAGCAGTAAGAACTTTAGCCTAAGAGCTGTATAAGTTCAGTTCTCAGTAGTTAACCCCTCAAACACACTTCAATTAGTCACCTCCATCGAATTTTCTCATGTACCCTTCATTCACACTGAATGATCATCTTTCCAGAATGAGCAACCTCAACTGTCTTCAATGAGAAATTTTATAATAATGCCTAGGTCTTCTGGGTCAGTTTTTTTTACTTAATGAGCCACCTGCTCCAATTCCACTTTCTTGGGGAATCTTGACCACAAATATAGGGAAGTTGCCACATACAACAGTTAGAAGTAGTTTGAGGATGTTGCCACTTGTCAGTATACTCTCCACCCAGTATCCTCCACTAAGTGATGAGTTAACACTCTTTTAACAGCTTCTCTAAGCTCTTGTCTCATCATTTATTTATTTATAAATAAAATATTCTAAAATTACATTAATTATTATTGACCCTACTAGGTCATTAATTACAAACTTATCATAAAATATAACATAATGTTCCTCAATAAAATTAAATTGTTTTTGCAAATTGGGGAATGTGACATACACACCCCTTAATCTATAACATTGTCCTCGATGTTATTGATTCCTTGTCCTCAGAGTTCCCTCGAAATAGAATTGGATATGCATCTCGCATATGAATTTCCAATTCCCAGGTGGCTTCTTCTGGACTAAGGTGCTTCCATTGCACCTTCACTTGACCAATGGTGCGATTCTGAAGTAAGATCTCCTTCCTTTCAAGGATACAATCCGATTCCACCAGAAAATCTCCTTTGGGTTCCACCCGCACATCATTTCAATTAATAACATGAGTAGCATCATGTACATATTTTTTTAATATAGAAATATGAAAAGCATTGTGAACTCTTAGATTTGGTGGTAGAGATAACAGATATGCTATATGTCCTATCCTGGATAGTATTTCAAAAGGACCACAATATTGAGGTTGTAGTTTAGCACAACTACCCAAACTCAGAGAACTCTTTTTGGGTCTCACCTTAATAAAAACATGTTCGCCAACCTGAAACTCATTTGGAGTTCATTTAAGGTATGCTTGGCTTTTCTGTCGATTTTGCATAACTTTCAAGTTACCTTGTACCTATTTTACAATTACTTCCATCTCTTTCAATAATTCAGGTCCTAATACTAACCTGTCCACTAGATTACTCCAAGAGATGGGACTGTTGCATTTCCTTCCATACAGAATTTCAAAGATACTATATCTAACTGAAGCTTGATAATGATTATTGTAAGCAAATTCTACTAGGTGTAAATAATCTTCCCTTTTACCTGGCTGCTCCTTTACATACATTCTGAGTAGATATTCCAATACCTGATTTACTCTTTTAGTATGTCCATCAGTTTGACGATGAAAAGAGGTACTAAAGTTTAACGTAGTATTTAACCCTTTAAACAAAGATTTCCAAAATTTACCTATAAATTTAGGGTCTCTGTCTGAGATTATCACCTTCGGTATTCCATGCAACCGAAAAATTTGTTTTAAGAAAATATCAGCAATATTTGTAGCTTTATAAGTAGTTTTTACAGGTATAAAATGGGTTGTTTTACTCAACTTATCAACAACTACCATTATTGAGTCATTTACGTTCTGATTTCTAGGTAGTCCCATGATAAAATCAAGGCTAATTATCTCCCATTTATAGCTAGGAATAGGTAATGGCTGAAGTAGCCTAGCTGGATGCTGATGTTCAGTTTTTACTTGCTGACATTCGAAGCACCTAGCAATATATTCTGCCAATTCATTTTTCATGTTTGGCCAGAAATAATCCTTTCTTAGCATGGTTATGGTTTTCTGATAACCCGGATGCCCTGAATAAGGAGTTTTATGCACTTCATTTAAAATTAACAGCTTAATCTTAGGTACATTAGGTACATATAATCTATCTTTATACAATAATAATCCTTTTTCATTCAAGTTGTACCATGTACTTAGAATTTCTATTAAATTTTCTTTTACTTTTGCTTGTAATTTTCAATAATTTTCATCTTGTTCTATTCCAGCTTCTAGTTATTCTTCCAAGTCTATTGTATAAATGTTGATGGATGTTGTAAAATTCAGCTTTGCATTTCTACTTAATGCATCAACAACTTTATTCTCCTTTCCTTTAATATGTTGAATTTCAAAATCGTATTCACTGAGAAAAGCTAGCCACCTAGCTTTCCTAGCATTCAACTTAGGTTGATCCAACAGAGATTTCAATTCTTTATTATCCTTCATTAGTATAAAATTCCTTCTTATTAAATGATTATGCCACATCTTTAAGGCATGTATGACAACAGCTAATTCTAAGTCATAGGTCGCATAATTTTTCTCATGAATCTTCAGATTCCTAGGATCATAAGCAATGACGTGTCCTTTCTGAGTTAATACTCCACCTAAACCATCATTGCATGCGTTAGCACATACTATAAAATCTTTATTAGGGTCAACAATTCTTAGAATTAGTGCAGTGGTTAATAATTTTTTTAACTTTTTTAAATTGTCTTCACGCTTCTGATTCCAATCGAATTTCTTCCCCTTTTTCTGCAAAGAGGTTATAGGATTCACAATTTTTGAAAACCCTTCAATGAATCTTCGATAATAACTAGTAATCCCCATGAATGATCGGACGTCAGTTATGTCTTTTGGGACTCGCCAATCTTCAATTTCCTTTATCTTTTTGGGGTCAACATAAATTCCTTCCTTAGTCACCATATGACCTAAATACTGGATTTTATCTTTAAAGATGTCACATTTACTAAATTTTGCAAAAAATTGATGCTCTCGTAATCCTTGCAAGACAATTTTTAAGTGTTCTTTATGTTCCTCTTTATACTTTGAGTAAATTAAGATGTCGTCAATAAATACGACCACAAATTTATCTAGATATGTGTGCATTACATTATTCATCAGACACATAAAAATAGCTGGAGCATTAGTAAGCCCGAATGGCATAATGACAAACTTGTAATGTCCATATCGAGTCCTAAAGGATTTTTTAAATATGTCTTCATCCTTGATTCGGACCTGGTGGTATCCAAATCGTAAATCAATCTTTGAAAACACCGTGGATCCACGTAGTTTATCAAACAGATCATCAATGCGAGGTAAAGGGTATCTATTCTTGATAGTCATTTTATTTAATTGACGATAATCTATACAAAGTCTTAGAGTTCCATCCTTCTTCTTAACAAAGATGACAGGTGCCCCCAAGGGAGACACACTGGGTCTAATGTAATTCTTATCAATGGGTTCTTTTAACTGTGACTTAAGTTCATTTAATTCTAGTATATTCATCTGATAAGGGGATTTTGAACTGGGCACTGCACCAGGTACCAGCTCAATAGTAAAATCTAATTCCCGTTTCGGAGGCAGTCATGGAATTTCTTTCGGAAATATATCTGAATATTCCATTAAAATTGGAATATCTTACAATTTTAATTGATCTTTGTTGTTAGTGTTTTCTTCATCGATTACCATTACGGTAAAATCCTTACAACCTTTTCTAACATCTCTCTTAAGCTGCAAAGCAGAAATCTGCCCTACGACTGTTTTCCTAGGGATTCCCTTTACATTTATTAACTTTCCATCGCTATTTATGCAAGTAAAGGTTTTATCAAAGAAATTCAGAACCACCCTATGTTGTTCTAACCAATCCATACCAATTAATATATCATATGAACCTAAAGGTAGCACATTGAGCTTAACAGAGATTTCAAACTGATCCATATTTACTGCACAATTCTTAACAAAGATAATTACCTTTCTCTTTGCATTAGTAGCTAGTTGAACTAACCAAGATCTTGCAAATTTTTCAACTGAAAGCTTAAACTTTTCTACTAAACTAGGATAAATATAGTTTAAACTAGCTCCTGTATCAATTAAAATAGATATAGGTATTTGATTTATCTTACTTTCCACTTCCACCATGGAAGTTTGATAGTATGCTTGCCAGTTCTCTAATGCTACATTGATCCAGGGCATTGTCATGGCTAGATCAACAACAGTCATCTCCTCCTATATTGTGTATATGTTGCTAACAGTCTTCTTTCGATTGGGTCAAACTGATGCATAATGCGGACCATTACATTCCCAACACTTTATGGGTTCCTTTCGTTCAAAATTATTTGTATAATTACTCTGGTTGTTAGAAAATTCTTTATTCCTTTGATTATTTTAATTGGTTTTTAGAAAATTCTTTATTCCTTTGATTATTTCCCTTGGAAATTTTTACTAGGAAACTTCTTGGTGTTATTATTATTAAAATTTTGATTAGGAACAAAATATTTCTTTTTCCGTTCAAAGTTATTATTCCTTTTGGCCTTCTAGCTGGTCATACTTTCCTTTTTACGATTATGTTCATAATAGGAATTCACTTTTCTCATTACTTCTAATGTTTTCGAATTGTCATACTCAATTATGTCATTTATATGATAAGGTAAACAGCTGAGAAACTGTTGTACCTTAGGTTTCTCATCCACAATATATGGCGCATATCTGAGTAGACTTAGAAATTTACTATTCAGTTCTTTCATATTCATTGTTCCCAGTTTAACATCGTAAAATTTATTAGCCCTTTCCTCATAATACTATTCAGATAAAAATTTCTTCTTGAAATATTTCTTAAATGTACTCCAATTTATATTTTTATCGCTTATACCTTTTACTCTTTTTAGGTCCTGCCACCATATATCTGCTTTTCCTGTGAGATTATAAATAGCCATCCTGGCCTTTAGTTGATTAAAGTAGTTATAAATTTGGAAGTATTTCTTCATCCCGGATAGCCAGGATTCTGCTTCTTCCCCCCTTTTAGTTTCTCCATTAAAGATTGGTGGCTTGATCTTCTTGAATTCCCCAGAGATTTCTTCGTAAGGTTTAAACTTTATTTTCCTAGTATGGTGATTATCTTCACTACTGTCACTAGTATAATGAAAGTTTTGTTTATGTAAATCACCATATATTTCTGAAAATGAGCTACTTTCGTTTCTAACTTGTTTAGTCCTTTTATCTTTATGCTGGTAACCCATATATTCAGACTCAGATCTTTTTACATGTTGTTTATAAAAATCTCAAGATAAGTTTGTCAATTTTCATACTTTAAGATATCTTATAGATACTTGGTCTCATCTACCTTTTTGTCCCTCAATTCTAGGTGTCATTGGATCTCATTTGTATGGTAGATTAACATCAAGTGAATCTTTCACCCACGTTTCAACTTATGTGGTTATGTAAAAGATCTACCCTACTTGTCCTATACCAAACCCTAAAAGGAAATAAATCCATAACTAATCCTATAGTTGGCGAATGAGACATCCAAAACAATAATATTAAACATGATTATCAATCATAGGATTTGCAATGTACAGTTGATTTAAGATTGGTTTATAATGATTTTTATGCATGATCCAAATGGTATCACTGACTATAGAAACATCACCCATCACAAGGAAAATAATTTGATGGACACGTGGTGATGTTTTGTCCACAGCTCGAGTTGACTTACAAGGAAATACCCTAACCCTTGTTTTCGCAGAGTGAGGGTGCCTTCGTCCAATTTGGCCGAGTTGTGAGCTCAAGGCCATTGAATCTTGTTTACACCTCCATTGTTGCAGGTTTTCTTCTCATGACCATCGAAATCCTGTATACCCCTCCATTGTTGCAGGTTTCCTTCTGAACAAACAAAGCTGAGGGTTGGTTTCTTGTGAGGACATGAGGTGGTTCCGAAGCTTTGTTTATTGTTGTGTACAATTCTGGTGTAAAGAAGTCTGAGTCTTGTTGGCCACCGATTGTGAACAAAGATTTCGAGTTTAGAAGAACAATTTACGTGCTTCTGCCTTAGGTTGGAGTGTTACTCATTTTTATTCGGCTTTGTGTCTCAGCATCTTCTCAGTTTCCGCAAGGTGCCAAACGCAGTCTTCGGTGGTCAGTTCCCTCAACTTCATTAAAAAAGAAAGGCTTAATAGGTAACAACCTAACATAGGTTTTCATCTTAGTAAGTTTTGAAATGTTTTAATTTTATAAAAGGTTTGTAACCAAAGAATTGTTACTCTTTGCAGGTCCTCCTCCTGGCTCTGTAGGTTGGAATGAGCTTGCTACTTCAATTTTCAACTATGCAGACCTCTGGTAAGCCTCGTTTACATTGTGGGTTTTCTCTCGTGTTGGTATTACGGTGGTTATAAGATGATGATACTTGCTGCTTAAATGAAATCGACTAGGTTTTTAATGGATAGGTTATTCAATGTGTTATTTTGTTTCTGTAAAGAAAACCTGAATGGGTAAAATGTGCATGTTCTGGAAGGCTATTGTAGTCGTGACCTGGGTTTTACTTAGCAGAGCCTTTACAGCCTGGACGATGTAAAAACTGTTTTTCTTATCTTTTTCTTTGAACTCGGCTCTAAGCCGAGATAATGTTATTTGACCTTTACTTGGTTACTTAAGATTTGTCAGTGGTTTTTCAAAGGAATGAGGCCACTCAGTTGAAACTTGTAAACTGGCAAGGTTATTAGTAAATTATAATTTTTGGTTTACTATCCTATTGTTTTTACAACAAATTATATGATTTATTTTTGTACAGGATTTAAGCCTCGATAGGGTTATAAGAGGCCGCGGGACATTATGCTTATACTATTTGTTTCTGTTTAGGTCAATTACAGTGTTATTTAATTTAAAATAAAGCATTCGGTAAAAAGGGTTTATAGTGTTTGTTACTATTTACATTTTTTACAGTATTCTTAGGTGAATACAACACTCTATTTCTCTTTCAATTTTGTTATTATTTGAGAAAAAACCTACAGTTTCGAAATAATATCGATTTCTACAGAATTGGTTCTTAGTTTTTTTTTCCTATTATTACTTTCAGTAATAAATAATTACACTTGCTAAATTTTATGTCATGGTTAAGATTGTAAAAGTCTGTATTTAAGGATTTAAACCTACCTCTTGTAAACCCTAAGTATTTGAATTGCCGAATAGATAGTAAAATGTGAACTTGAAGTAATTTATTAACAAGTCCTAAGGATTACTATCTTGGTTAAAATCCTAGTATTATCTTTAACTGTTCCTATGTTTATTTAAATAACTCTATCTATTATGTTGTAATAATTATTAGTACTGGAAATGCTTCTTGTGAATAGTATGCCTATAAATGATTATATATATATTTAGTTCTTTTCTAGATAATTAGTTAATATAGATACTTCTAGTAGCTAGAGCAAATACTACTATTTTTTGTAATGATTGACATACAAACTCTAAAAGAAGTCATTTACATTTTTCAATTAGAGTTGATAAAGAAATGTTCAAATCTACTTGATCAACCCGTTGTACTAGAGTACTTCCTATTCAAGGCGTGGAAAAATACAGTGTGGTAATTTATTTCTAATTACTTTAATTTACTAATATGCCTACTATTCTAAACAAAATCTACTAATCACTAATATTATCAATACACAACATTCTTTTCTATATAAACCCTAATCAAAACAATAACATGCGTTTCTTTGAAAACTAATTTGATCATTTGTTGAAAACAATAAACAAATTATAAATAATGTGAACAATAAAAACGTGTCAAATGATGAGGTGACAATAGCTTAAGGAGGTTGTTCCTCCCAACCAACTCCTAGAGAAAGCTTAGTCTACACTTACTCAAGACCCCCGCAATTAACCCCTCAAACTCACTTCAATCAGTCCCGTCCATCGAATTTTATCATGTGCACTTGATTCACATTGAATGATCACCTTTCCAGAATGAGCAGCCTCAGCTGTCTTCAATGGGAAATTTTATAATAATGCCTAGGTCTTCTCGGTTAGTTTTTTTTACTTAATGAACCACCTACTCCAATTCCACTTTTGTGGGGAACCTTGACCACAAATATAGGGAAGTTGCCACCTGGAACAATTAGAAGTAGTTTGAGGATGCTGGAACTTGTCAGTATACTCTCCACCCAGTCTCCTCTACCATGTGACCAGTTAACACTCTTTTAACAGCTTCCCTAAGCTGTTGTCTCATAATTTATTTATTTATAAATAAAATATTCTAAAAATACATTAATTATTCTTGACCCCACTTGGTCATAAATTACAAACTTATCATAAAATATAACATAATTTTCCTCACTAACATTAAATTGTTTTTGCAAATTGGGGGATGTGACACCTAGTTTAAAAATATACATTTTACAATATCTTATACAACCAAGAAGTAGAAAAATTCAACGAATTTTGTGCATTCATAAATAAATGGAGGAAGACGTCGCGTTGAATGTTTTCAGTCTGAAAAGTGTTGGAAATATTAATTACAAGTATATTTGTATCAAATCTCAGCAAAGTCAGTTAGATTCTGTAGAAATGCATTTTCTTTCAGTTTGTTTGTAATGTCATCCAGTTCACCTATCACAATATTTAAAGTCTCACCATAATTAAGCAGCTAAATAGTATGTATAAAGTCAAGTTGTTAACCTGTCACCATATTTAAAGTCTTACGATATTTAAGCAGCTAAATAGTATTTTTGAAGTCAAGTTGTTAGGTAGAAATTAATTATAGTATTTAATCTTAGTCTATATCTTCCAAGAGGGGAAAAATTTAGTGTTTGTATATGCAGAAGAAAAATGAATGAAAAATAGAGAATAAGGAAAAACTCTCAGAAGTGTTTGAGAGATCAAGCTCTGTAAAAGGTGAAACATCAAGTAAATTTTCAAGTATCTTAGCTCTCTTGTTATGTCAGGATAATATATAAAACTATATTTTATGATTGAATGCATGTTTTATTTATGCCACACAATTTTATCAAAAATTACTTGTGTGAAAGAAATTAACATTTATGGTGTGTAAATTAAATCAAGAATCTCTCAAATATTTCATCATGTAAAAGTTTGTTTTAACCTAAGAGTGCTCGACACAAGCCCTATTTAATAATTTAGGTATATAATATTGTGAAGTTGTCCTGGTAAAGACATGTCAAGGTTCATATCAAGTTAATGAGTGGATTCATGTCGAACTTCCTAGGTGGTCGTGGTAAAAGCTAGTCGAAGTCAAGTGGGTGTCTATTGAGGTAAAAGTGTGTCGAGATAAAAGTTCATAAAGTTTGTGTCAAGGTTAAAGTGACTATTGAGTCTTTTCGAAGTTAAGTCTTTCATAGTAAAGTGTGAAGGCTTGTCAAAGTTAAATTTGGTCACAGTAAACCTCGTCCAAGTTATTTCGATTGAAGTAAACTTGTCAAAGTTAACCTATGGAAGAAAACGTTCGGTTTCCAAAAAGGTAGTGTGCTGCAGTCCAAAAATGTCAAGTTTACAAACTCCAATTTTCTCACAAAATAATTGTGAGTATTGGTATTCAGCCATGAAGGCTCTATTCAGAGGTAAGATGTATGGGATATAGTTCAAAATGACTATAATAAACCAGTAGACCGGGAAACATATAATAACCAGACACAAAACAAGAAAGATGCCTTGAGGGAACAGAGGAAGAAAGATGCAAAGGATTTCTTATACATACATAAATAAATGCATGAGGCATATTCCCAAGCGTTGCAACAATAACGACAGCTAAGGAGGCATGGGATACATTGGAAATTTCCTATCAAGGATTTTGACAAGGTAAAGACTTCTAAATTTCAAATTCTTAGAAGATATTTTGAATCTATGTGAATGAAAGATAAAGAGTCATAGGAATAAATTTACACTACTATTATTGGTTTTGATAAATCAATTAAAATCCCATGGGGAAAATGTATAAGACATCAGGGTTGTTGAAAAAGTTCTTAGAAGTATTCCCCCAAAATTTGATTATTTGGTTGTGACTCTGGAAGAAAACAAATATTTGAATAAATTTACCATTGATGAGTTGCAAGCCTCACTCATCAATTATGAACATATAATCAATAGATAAAATACATAATTAGAAGGTGCATTTGTAGCACAATCCTTAATAAGCAGTGGAAGAGGTAGGGAGATATCAAATTCTAGAGGCAGAGGAAGAAGTTTTTCCAGAGGAGGACACAACAACAGTCCTGCCAATGTTGTTGATAGAGGTCAAAATTAGAACCTCAGTCATTCAAGTGATCACAAGTTTGATAAATAAAAAATGCATTGTCATTATTGCAAGAAATTTGGACATTTTGCATATGAATGCAGAAAGAAGTAGTATGACACACTGTAAAAGTTTAAGTTTTCACCTCCAAGTGATTGACACAAGTATTATTTAAAATTTCGGGTATATGATATTGCCAATTTATTGCGGTAAAGTTGTGTGGAGATTCAATAAAGTTAATGAGTAGTTAAGTGTGGAGCTATCAAAGTGGAGTCATGTGAAGTTATCTAGAACTCTCAGTTGTAAAAATGTGCCTTTCGAGTCGAGTGATAAAATATACTTTATATGACAAGATAACCTTTTAGTATTATAATCCTCCAAGAAATAAGAGTTGGTAGTAGTTAAATGTATGTCACATTGAATCTAAGTAAATGTTAATGGAGTATCTCTCTAAGTAAAAGTGTGTTAGAATAAAAGTCCCTGAAAATGTCAGACATGGAAGTGAAACTTCAGACTTGCAGAAGTAAAATTCACTAGAAAGTAAAACCTTTCAAAGTTAATTTTGTTGAACTTAAGTTAATTAACTAGATTAACTTCTGAGGAGCACAAGATACCCAAAGAGATTGAATGTATTCCTATGCCTAGAAAACCAAAGACGAAAAGGAAGACTCCAACTCTACCCAAAGGTTTCTTTTTTGTTCATCAAAATTTGGATTCTGCGTTACTTCTATATAGAATGAGCTCACAAAGGAAACCAATGCTTTGTAATTTAATTTTTTTAAGTGTTCATTTTGTTCTCGCTGAGAGTTTTTGGTAAGGTTCTATGCCAATTTGGAATTGGAGAGTAAAAAAATAAGGCCAGAAGATGATATTAAAGAAATCTCAGATCTATTTTATAATGTCTTCTACTGTATTCGAGTTAGTGCCATGAGAGATATTTCGGTTTGTCAATTGGATTGGTTTATATGACACATTTGCAATAATATGATAAATATAGGTCTGATATACAGTAATCCCATCAAGGATATGTGAAAAGAACTATCATATTGAATGTAATATATCTACACACGAAAGGACACTGATACTTCTGTTAAATATTATATGGGTTTCTTAATCTAATGTCTCGTTATGCATACATCTATGCTTTATTTCGATTTAGTGTTTCCATTTTTGTAATCAAATCGGTTTGAAATATGATGTCATGGAATGGAATCCGCATTTGGGACAAGTATAGAAGCCTCCGTGCCACTCCAAATCGAGTCCATGAAAGCTGAAAATGAAGGATACATGTCACATACATAGATAAATCTTATTGCGGGAATATAGTTCCTAGAATAATGACTCAAAAATTTGTAAAAATTTAAAATTTTTCAAGTGACATAAGATGTCTAATGTCGTCGTTAATCGTACCACTAACGATTAGTAGATAATAAAATAGTTCATAAGATAAACAAAGAGTTGTTTCTTTATAAGATTTTGTATTAACTAAAGGCTTCTCCTTGATAGCTGAGTTAATGTTGTTTTTGACTTAGCAGTTGTAATTCTTCCAGAATTAGAAAAAGAACTTGTATTTTATTGTTGCTAGATATACTGATGATTTCTTTTGTCAAGTAGGGAAAGATTCCTATGTGTGATCGGGGATTACATAACTTTAAGCTAACACAATGGGACTGATGGTTCCTTACATGTTTAGCAATTAACATACATTCCGGTAAATAATATTCATATTCAAGTCAAGAAGATACTTCTCTAGCATGTTTATTACGCTAGAATTAGAGTGTTTTAACTACAGCTTGTCTCTATAAGAGGTAATGTTAAACTGTATTTTTATTGCTGTCAAAACTTTGTAATGATGTTATATCAAAGCATCTATGCATAGGTTAAACTGCATGATCACATATTGTCAAAAGATATCTGAAACCCTAGATGATTTTGATTCAACTTCTAAAAAGCTTATAATCTTGTTTAAACTCATTGTGATTTAGATTTTTAGATGTAAAGAATTTCAGTTCTTATCTTGATGCTTAAATACACTCCACGTTGTTTGGTGTCCATCACAATTATCTTCGTTTCATGGTTTTATACACAACAATCTCTCAAAGTTAACAGGATTACTTTTACTTTAACTATTGACTTCTTACTAAGTTGCTAGAATTGTTACTGAGACTCCGAAAATAGTCTGAGGACTAAATTTACTAGCAGTCCAAAAACTCAATTTAATAAATGAACCGAACCATGAATTTGTTTTTAGCTGAAGTAATCTTCTTTCTTACTTTCCAGTCCTTTACTTTGAGTTCTTAATACTTGTATCTTATACACTCAATCCTAGTGTATCCTTTAGTTATAAACTATAGCCTTTTTTACATGTTGTTTATAAAAATCTCAAGATAAGTTTGTCGATTTTCATACTTTAAGATATCTTATAGACACTTGGTCTCATCCACATTTTTGTCCCTCAATTCTAGGTGTCATTGGATCTCATTCTTATGGTATATTAACATCAAGTGAATATTTCACCCAAGTTTCAACTTATGTGGTTATGTAAAAGATCTACCCTACTTGTCCCATACCAAACCCTAAAAGGAAAGATATCCATAACTAATCCTATAGTTGGGAAATGAGACATCCAAAACAATAATATTAAACATGATTATCAATCATAGGATTTGGAATGTATAGTTGATTTAAGATTGGTTTATAATGATTTTTATGCAGGCTCCAATCGGCATCGCTGACTATAGAAACATCACCCATCATGAGGAAAATAATTTCATGGACATGTTGTGAGGTTTTGTCCACATCTCAAGTTGACTTAAAAGGAAATACCCTAACCCTTATTTTTGCAGAGTGAGGGTGCCTTCGTTCAATTTGTCCAAGTTGCGAGATCGGGGCCATTGAATCTTGTTTACACCTCCATTGTTGCAGGTTGTCTTCTTCTGACCATCAAAATCCTGTATACCCCTCCATTGTTGCAGGTTTCCTTCTGAACAAACAAAGCTGAGGGTTGGTCTATTGTGAGGACATGAGGTGGTTCCAAAGCTTTATTGATTGATGTGTAAGCTTCTGGTGTAAAGAAGTCTGAGTCTTGTTGGCCACCGATTGTGAACATAGATTTTGGGTTTAGAAGCACGTTTTATGTGATTTTGCCTTAGGTTGGAGTGTTACTCATTTTTATTCGTCTTTGTGTTCCGGTGTCTTCTCAGTTTCTTGCAAGGTGCCAAACGTAGTCTCAGGTGGTCGGTTCCCTCAACTTCATTAAAAAACAAAGGATTAATAGGTAATGACCTAGCATAGGTTTTCAGCTTAGTAAGTTTTGAAATGTTTGAATTTAATAAAAGGTTTGTAACCAAAGGATTGTTACTCTTTGCAGGTCCTCCTCCCAGCTCTGTAGGTTGGAATGAGCTTGCTACTTGAATTTTCAACTATGCAAACCTTCGGTAAGCCTCGGTTACACTGTGGGTTTTCTCCCGTGTTGGTATTACAGTGTTTATAAGATGAGGATACTTGTTGCTGTTGGATATGTTATTCAATGTGTTGTTTTGTTTCTGTAAAGAAAACCCTAATGGGTAATATGTGCAAGTTCTGGAAATCTATTGTAGCCATGACCTGGGTTTTACTTAGCAGATCCTTTACGACCTAGTCGATGTAAAAACTGTTTTGCTTATATTTTTCTTTGAACTCGGCTCTAAGCCGAGATAATGTTTTTTGACCTCTACCTGGTTACTTAATATTTTTCAGTGGTTTTTAAAAGGAATGGGGCGACTCCTTGCTCAGTTGAAAGTTGTAAATTGGCAAGGTTATTAGTAAAATATAATTTTTGGCTTAATATCTTACTATTTTTACAAGAAATTATATGATTTGTTTTTGTATAGGATTTAAGCCTCGACAGGGTTATAAGAGGTCGTGGTCCATTATGCTTATTCTATTTTGTTTCTGTTTAGCTCAATTATAGTGTTATTTAATTTAAAATAAAACATTCGGTAAAAAGGGTTTATAGTGTTTGTTACTATTTACATTTTTTACAGTATTCTTAGGTGAATACAACACTCTGTTTCTCTTTCAATTTTGTTATTATTTGGAAAAAAACTATAGTTCCAAAATGATATGGATTTCTACAGAAATGGTTCTTAATTTTGTTTTCCTATTATTACTTTCAGTAATAAATAATTATAGATGCTAAATGTTATGTCATGGTTAATATTGTAAAAGTTTGTCTTTGAGGATTTAAACCTACCTCTTGTAAACCCTAAGTATTTTAATTGCCGAACAGATAGTAAAATGTGAACTTGAAGTAATTTATTAACAAGTCCTAAGGATTACTATCTTTTTTAAAATCTAACTATTATCTTTAATTTTTCCTGTGTTTATTTAAATAACTCTATCTATTATTTTGTAATAATTATTAGTACTAGAAATGATTCTCTGAATAATATGCTTATAAATGATTATATATATATTCTGTACTTTTCTAGATAATTAGTTAATATACATACTTCCAGTAGCTAGAGAAAATACTGTTATTTTCCGTAACGATTCACATACAAAGTCTAAAAGAAGTCATTTACATTTTTCAATCAGAGTTGATAAACAAATCTTCACATCTACTTGATCAACCCATTGTACTAGAGTACTGCCTATTCAAGGCGTGGAAAAATACAGTGTGGTAATTTATTTCTAATTAATTTCATTTACTAATATTCCTACTATTCTAAACAAAATCTAATAATCACTAATATTAGCAATACACAACATTATTTTCTGTATAAACCCTAATCAAAACAATAACATGCATTTCTTTCAAAACTAATGATCCTTTGTTGAAAACAGTAAACAAATTATAAATAACCTAAACAATAAACACCTGTCAAATGATGAGGTGACAACAGCTTAAGGAGGTTGTTCCTCCCAACCAACTCTTGGAGAAATCTTAGTCTGCACTTCCTCAGGACCCTCAAGCCTGTTTCCTTGTCCTCCTAGTAGAGTACTGGGTGAAAGATGTATCCTTAAGACCTTTTGTCACCTAACTGGTGAAATTAGAGTAGTAATCCAAACCTGCTTACAACAGTAAAAACTTTAGCCTAAGAGCTACATAAGTTCAGTTCTCAGTAGTTAACCTCTCAAACTCACTTCAATCAGTCACCTCCATCGAATTTTCTCATGTGCACTTCATTCACACTGGATGATCATCTTTCCAGAATGAGTAGCCTCAGTTGTCTTCAATGGGAAATTTTATAATAATGCCTAGGTATTTTGGGTCAGTTTTTTTTACTTAATGAGCCACCTGCTCCAATTCCATTTTATTGGGGAATATTAACCACAAATATATGGAAGTTGCCGCCTACAACAGTTAGAAGTAGTTTGAGGATGCTGCCACTTGTCAGTATACTCTCCACTCAGTCTCCTCCATGAAATGACCAGTTAACACTCTTTTAACAGCTTCCCTAAGCTCTTGTCTCATCATTTATTTATTTATAAATAAAAAAAATTGAAAATACATTAATTATTCTTGACCCCACTTGGTCATCAATTACAAACTTATCATAAAATATAACATAATGTTCCTCAATAAAATTAAATTGTTTTTGCAAATTGGGGCATGTGACATACATAGCCCTTAATCTATAACATCGTCCTCGATGTTATTGATTCCTCATCCTTAGAGTTCCCCTGAAATAGAATTGGATATGCATCTCGCATATGACTTTCCAATTCCCAGGTGGCTTCTTCTGGACTAAAATTCTTCCATTGCACCTTCACTTGACCAATGGTGCGATTCCGAAGCAATATCTCCCTCCTTTCAAGGATACAATCTTATTCCACAAGAAAATATCCTTCAGGTTCCACAAGCACATCATTCCAATTAATAACATGAGTAGCATCATGTACATATTTGTTCAATATAGAAATATGAAAAACATTGTGAACTCTTAGATTTAGTGCTAGAGCTAACTGATATGCTACCTGTCCTATCCTGGACAGTATTTCAAAGGGACCACAATATCAAGGTGCTAGTTTAGCACAACTACCCAAACTCAGAGAACTCTTTTTGGGTCTCACCTTAATAAAAACATGTTCACCTACCTGAAACTCCTTTGGAGATCGTTTAAGGTCTGCTTGGCTTTTATGCTGTTCTTGCGCAACTTTCAAGTTACCTTGTACCTGTTTTTACAATTACTTCCATCTCTTTCAATAATTCAGGTCCTAATACTAACCTGTTGTTGCAGCTGCAACTGTTTTCCCCAAATTTCTAAAATTTTGGTCCCCTCCTTATGATTTAGCATTGTTTTTTAATCGTTTGATCCTTGAACATTTTTTGGTCATGCTTTAATTTTGAACGATTTGTTGAAGATTAACTCGCGTCCTGGGTTTTAAAAATTGCTCATGTTTGGAATTGTTGTGGGTAACAGATTTTAGAGTTTGTTTTTGCTAAGCTGAATACGAATTGGATCAATTATTTTGAATAGCAATCGTTGCCAAATTTTCAAGTTTTTTTTTTTAACACTTAGCAAGTTTACGTGACTAGAGGTTGTTGTTTGTTTCTTTTCCGCTGTTGCGGCTCCCAAATCGGCTAAGCACCCAATGTGTAAAGTGCTTCACCCGCCGATGCCTGTTGGCCTTCTAGTCGCATGTCTATAACTTTGTTGCATCCGCCGTTGCGGCTCTCAAACCAACTAGCACCCGAAATGTGAAGCGCTCCCCCTGCTGATGCGTATCAGTCCTCTAGTCGCTTGTCCATAGCCTTTTCTCTTTCGCCGTTGCGGATGTGAAAAGATTTCGTCTTCAGATGCCAATGTCCTTCCGACTTCTGGTTGATAACTTTTCCGCCTGCATCTTAGGTCCTATCTTTTCCGACTCCGATAGGCTTAAGTGGTTTCGCAGTGCTCGTCACTTGTAAGACCCTCTTCTGCGGCGATGGATATATCTACCCTTCCGATGTTAGTATTTTTAGCAGCCGTGAGTTTTCCATTTCCATCGTTGGTGATGTTTGTCGAGCCTGTAGGTGGACGAGGTAGTAATGTCGGCTTTGTTAAAATTCTCAGAACAAGTGGTGCACCTGGCCATTTCTTGTGGATTAGCTGTTTTAGTTGGTTTAATTTAACGTTTTGTTTGGAATGCAATCCCGGTGAATGATGCACATTGATTAACTGCAGGAAGATCCAAAATACTTTCCATATGGCCATGGCATGAAGGTATTGATAGGAGACAGGATCTCAAGGGGCGCGAGCAAAGTAAAAGACAAAATTGAAAGCAACAAAGGCTCAGATCTGAAAAGCTCGTCCGTTACTCAACCGATCATGAGCATGCACGGAAAAGATGTAAAAGAGGGATATGAAACGTTCAAAGAACCGAAAAGTCACGCGTTTGGGGGAAACCCAAGCGGTCTACTATTTTGTTTAAATATTTGAAAGTTAGAAGTTACAGGGTCTTTTTCCCTGGAAAAACTTGTAAACAAATGCTTGTAAGAGGAACTATTTCATCTTGCAACCAGAGACTACAATTTTTTCCTGTTGGAGAAAGTGTTATGTGGAATGTATCAATGTGATTAAATGAGCAATGTTGAATGTGAACTATTTCATTTTCAACTGTGTCTCAGTAACTGTGAGAGCATTCTAACTTCTTGAACCTATGTTATTGTATGAATGTTCTTCAGTACCTTTAATATGTTTTTCCACTATGAGTAATGGGAGTTTTAACTGTTGATGAGCTATCTTATCATGTATACTATTATTCATGTTTATATGTTTGGTTACAAGAACAGCTATCTATGATTTTCCATAACACATGAACAGTATTGCATTACTCATGAATTAATCCAACTCCTTAGAAATAGTTAGTTAGTATTTAATTTCTTGCATACATGTGATTCGGATGCTTGTGAGTTTTTAAGACGAGAGGTAAGAACCTGCGCATCACATTGTGACTGCTCTTTGCATCCTTATCCCCTTGCATGTTTAATTAGGAACGTACATATCATACTTAAGTCAAAAAATACAAAAATACATGGTGGACCAGGCCGCAATCGGTAAAATCTTTGTTTTATGTTAATTGACCTACGGTAGCCGGACCACAAACTGGACGGATTCTCTATACCAAAAAGTCACGGGATAGTTGGGAACATTGACTGGGGAGAATCCCTTGCTGTTGTTTCCTGTGAATTTCCAGTCCTGAATAGTTTTTTGGCGCTAGAAGGAGGGCCTCCAGTGCATGGTTGGCCGAGGAAACCCATTTTCCTGAGACTTTTCCACTGGTAACAGTTCTGAAAGTAGTGGACTTCATAATCCAATTCCAGAAGAAAGGAGTAGCGAACATTTGTTTTCTATCAACAACAAAGTTGTTAATAATTTGAGAAGACACACCAGGGCGTATGTGAAGAATATTGGAGGATTGCCGATCATCCCTGAATTGCCCAGAAGATAATATAAAAGGAAGGATTGTCTTATATTAGAAGACTCGGTGCTGGTTGGGGATTGGGAAGAGCTAGTAGAGACAGCTTTACAGGAATTTGTACTTCCTTTGAATCAGGAAGGCCCGGATACTCCTCACATTTCTCCTGCTCACACTCATGTTTGCTCACCCCCTCACTCTCCACCCAGACTCATGGCAGGAGTTAATGACAATCAACCACCCAACCCACCGAATCCACCACCTTCCTGGAGAGCCAGATCACCTTTAAATATAACACCTCCGCTACATGATTTACCTCAATCCTTTGAAAAGATACTGCCCAAATTCGACCCAAGTGAGAAGATACTAGTAGATGACCACCTGCAAATTATTTACTTGGCAATAGAAGGGTTAAAGGATGGGGAGCATGAAGATGTAGTTTGCAGACTATTCCTGCATACCCTTAAAGGAGCTGCAGCATCATGGTATTTTGGGTTGCCTGCTAACTCTATCCCTGATTGGGATACCTTCGAGAGAATTTTCAGAAGTAAGTATGCGACTCAAAAGACTCATGCAGCCCTCATGAAAGGACTATAAGCCTTGAAGAAAGAGAGAAAGGAGAGGGTGGACAAATTCACTCAAAGATTTGCAGCATACCTCAAGAATTTTTCTGAAGCTGACAAACCTTCGAACAAGGTCCTGATTGAATATTATACCTCAGCTTTAGGCCCTAAGTTGGCCATGTTTGCCAAAGCAAGGGCCAAGCCTACTTTGGCGGAAACCTATGAAGAGGCGGAAATAGTGGAGGTTGAAAGAGAAAGTATCGAAGATTATCCCGAATAGTCAGGAGAGAAAGGTGGGGGAAGAAAAGCCTTATTGTTTACTAAGCCTAAGGAAGAGAAATCACCAGATTATGAAAGTATGGCCAAAATGATGCAGAAGCTTTCTAATAAAATCATAGACTTGGAAAAAGACACGGAAACTCAAAAGTTCTACAAGCCCTATTATAAGAAAAGAGAGGACAACAATTAGTCCCAACCTCCTCCGTACAATTCAGCATCTATGAATTTAACAGAGGTAGGAATGGAAAATTTTTGCACTTTCGACCAACAACCCCACTCTGAAAAGAATTGTCCACAATGGATAAACTCAATGACGTTGTTCATGAATCAGCTATTGGATTCTAAATTAATAGAAGATGGAGATGAAGAAAGAAAAGAGAGTACCACTGCAACGAAGGAACAGGAAGAAGAAACCATGGTTTTGTGGAATTTTGTTTCATTATTTGATGCCGAAGAGGAAAAGAATCGGGGGTAAAAGGACATCATGGAAACCAATGTGACAACAAGGAGCCAAGGGTCGGTTAAATAAGGCAGTCTCATACTCCCAAAGATCAAAAGGCTACAGAGAAATGTTAAGAAATTTCAAAATAATTCCGCAGCTAATAAATCTCCTGAATTCACCATTACCAGTCAAGATCCTAGGAAGAATGATGTACTGGCCAAGCCCAATGAAGAAAAGATGAATGCTGATAAACTGCACCCCATTGAACCGTAGATGGATTATGACATCGTGGAAGATTTAAAGAAGGTAAAGGAAAATGTTTCACTTTTTGAAATGTGCAAAGTGCCGCAGCAAAAAGAAAGACTATTGAAAGCACTTGAAGCGTTGGATGAGAGGCTACCCACTGACAATCGGCCTAAATAAAAAGAAGAAATCAGAGAAACCAGCATTGGAGGTAAGTATAAGAGCAAACATCCACCTTTCCTCCTCACTTTTGAAATTTTTAATCACAACGTACATAATTGCCTGGTAGACTCAGGGGCGTCGGTTAATGTCATGCCAATATCAGTCTGTAAAAGGATAAATGGGAAGCCTAAGCAATCCACTTGGAGAGTTGTCCAGTTGGACAGGATGGATGTAAAGGTAATTGGTGAGATGGAGGATGTCCTGATCCGCCTGTTGTTAAATGATAAGGTGTGCCAAGTCATTAATATCGTGGTGGCCGATATACCAGACGCTTATGGGCTTGTCCTTAGCAAAGATTGGTCAGTGAAACTAAATGGATACTTTGCCTCTGATTGGTCACATCTGTGGTTGCCGTATAAAGGAAGTCCGAACCAAATTAAGATTTTGAGGGAGCCTCACATGAAATACAATGTTACTCGACTTGAAGAGAAGAATGAACCAGTGGATTCTGTGTTGGGAAATTATTTTATTGAGTTGGAACCAAGAAATTACCAAGCAGAAGAAGCTAGCAACACGTCAGACACCCAGCCTGATCTCCTTCGATTTTCACAGGCTGATGAAATTGACTGTAAAATAGTAGACTTAGCAGTAGGAATAGATTCACATACCGTAGTTAGTGATTTCTGGACTTTGTTTTTTGATGGCTCTAAGATGCTAGAAGGGTCAAGGGCCGGCTGTTTCCTAATTGACCCCTAGAATAATAAACATTTTCTTTCATGTAAATTAGAGTTTGAATGCACGAATAATACAGCTGAGTATGAAGCACTGGTGCAGGGCTTAAGGAAGGCAATCGAATTAAAGGTAAGTAATCTAAAAGTTTTTGGAGACTCTAAAATAATTGTAAAATAGATCCAGAATCAAATACATTGTGTTTCTTTTCACTTAAAGGATTATCAAAATGAGGTATGGGACCTACTCAAATGTTTTGATGCAGTTAATATTAGATCAGTTCCAAGGATAAAAAATGCAGCGGCTAACTTGTTAGCCACATCCGCTGCTAGGCTTGTGCCTACTAATAATCGATGCTCTGTTGAATTGCTTTTCAGACCATCTGTCCTTGATATGATCACCAACCTACGAGTGTTTGATGATGACCAACAGATTATAGAATGCTCAAAAAATGAAGAACATTAGGCCAAGCTGAAGTACAATAATCGATGAAGTATTTAAAGGGGTGAATATAGATGATGAAGAACATCAGGCCAAGCTGAAGTACAATAATTTCATCCCTAAAGGATTCAGAACCTTAGAAAGAATGTTCGATCTGAATGAAAAGTTTAGAAGACCTGCAAACGTGAAGACTCACAACTCATCTCTATAGTTCGAGCTGATAAATTTAGGGACTAAAACAAATCCTAAATATGTCAATCTAGGAAAATGTTGTTCACCAGCAGAAAGAGATAAGTTCATCAGCCTTTTTAAGCAATATAAAGATGTTATCGCCTGGACATACAAATATTTGAAGACATATGACACTAGCATCATCCACCATGTCATTCCCATTAAAGCTGGTGTTAAACCTTATCAACAACCCTTAAGGAAAATGCATCCAAAATTGGAACCGCTGATTCAGAGTGAAGTGAAGAAATTATTGGATGCTAGGATCATTTTTAAGGTTAAGCACTCTGAGTGGGTCTCCAATCGGGTACCAGTAAGAAAAAAATTTGGGGAAATCAGGCTATGCATGGATTTCAGAAATTTAAACTGCGCTTCAGATAAAGATAACTACCGTGTTCCACCTATGGAGCAACTGCTACAAATGGTCTCAGGTTCTGAATTTTTTTCTTTATTGGACGGTTTCTTGGGCTACAATCAAGTATTAGTAGCCGAAGAAGACAGGTTGAAGACCACATTCAGGACCAAATGGGGAACTTTCACTTACAGAAGAAATCCCTTTGGGCTTATAAATGCTGGAGCTACATTTCAGAGGGCTATGGACATAGCTTTCCGCGGTCTGATTGGCCGTAGTGCTGTAGTGTACCTTGATGATATTACGATATTATCGAAGAGGAGAGAAGAGCACGTGTTTCATTTAAGGTAGATTTTTGAACGCTGACGGAAATATGGCATATCACTCAACCCTAAGAAGTGTGTGTTCGCGGTCACAGAGGGAAAGTTGCTGGGTCACATAGTTTCAAAAAAGGGAATCTGTATAGATCCAGAGAGAATTAAAGCCATTGAACAAATCCCCTTGCCCCATAATAAAAAAGGGATGCAATCATTTATGGGAACGATAAATTTCGTACGAAGATTTGTACCAGACTTTGCTCATATTTTCAAACCTCTGAAGCAAATGGTGAAGTAGAATGCACAGTTCAAATGGACTGAGATTGAGAAGAATGCATTCAGCAAGATTAAAACTGCTCTTGCGCACGCCCCTTCCCTAAAAAGCCCAGATTTCGGTAAAGATTTCATTCTGTATAATTTTGCATCTGATGATTCACTGGCAGCCATGCTCACCCAAAAGGAAGATGGGGGGGGATGAATGCCCAATATCTTTGATGAGCATTGGTCTACAAGGGGCCGAATTAAACTACCCAGCTATTGATAAACAAGCTTATGTGGTATTCAAAGCAGTGAAACAGTTCAGGCCCTACATATTAAAAAATCGAACCAAGGTGATCGTCCCATACCCAGCTGTGAGATCCCTTTTTGTCCAAAAGGAGTTAGGAGAAAGAAGGGGCAATTGGGTAACCTCTCTTCAAGAGTATGACCTCGAATTCAAGCCAGCTTCTATAGTTAAAGGGCAAGGTTTTTGCAAACTGATGACTGAAAATGGAAGCAATGAAGAACATGCATGGGAAGATGAAGCTGAGTTACATCTGATAGATGTATGTCCTTTGTTTATGTTTCCTGAGTATTGGTATAGAGACCTCGTGCATTATATTCAAGCAGGATTGTTGCCCGAACATTGGAATTCTAAGCAAAGAAGAGCGATACGTCTCAAATCAGCCTCTTATCAAATTGTTGAAGGAGTATTATTCAGAAAAAATTACGATAGAGTCCTTCTTAGATGCTTAGAGAAAGAAGATGCGAAGAAAGTAATGACAGATTTGCACGACGGTCCTGCTGGGGGACATGTTTCAGGAGATACCACAGCTCACAAAATTCTCAGAGCCGGTTATTATTGTCCTACGCTTTTCAAAGATGCACACACACATGTCAGGAAGTGCGATATTTGCCAAAGGTGTAGTGGAATACAATCTAAGGCAGCAACACCACTGAAGCGTGTGATGATCACGGAACCGTTCGAGCAATGGGGGTTGGATATTATTGGTGAAATAAAGATGAAATCCTCCTTGCAACACAAGTAAATTCTGATCGCGACCGATTACTTCACTCGCTTGGTCGAAGCCGTCCTGCTGCACAAAATAAATGAGGACGCGGTCATCAGCTTCCTACAGGACCATATCATGACCAAGTTTGGAGTTCCAGTTTCTATAGTTTTTGATAATGCTACTTACTTTTCATCAATTAAATTAACTGCTTTTGCTCATGAAAAAGGAATAAAGTTGCATTATTCTTCCAACTACTATCCACAAGGGAATGGCCTAGCTGAGTCTACTAACAAAAATTTGATTAGAATTTTAAAGAATACTAAGATAGAAAACCAGAGGAGTTGGCACTCAACGCTACCAAATTACCTTTGGGCCGATAGATTCACCCCCAAGTCTTCAATAGGAGTGTCTCTGTATACCTTAGTGTATGGTAAAGAATCCATTCTTCCCCCCAACATCATGCTACCCTCTTCCATAATAGGTCAAGAGTCTAGAGGGTCAGATGATGAAGTTTTGCAAATGAGAATATATAATCTCCTGAAAGATGAAGAGGCTCGATCTAAAGGCAGAGAGAGCTTTAAGCAGTAGCAAGAGGTAATAAAGAGATGGTTCGACAAACATAAGGCAGGAACAAAAGACTTTGAGGTGGGATATTTAGTTCTCAAGTGGGATCACCCCCACGATAAGAAAGGAAAACATACGAAATTCCAGCAGTTGTGGGTAGGTCCTTTCCAGATTGCGGCAAAACTTGGCCCTTCCACTTATAAGTTACAAGATCTATAAGGGTGGAAAGAGAAATTAGAAGGAAATGGTTTAGTTCTCAAGCCTTATTTTTCCTGAGTTTCAGTGGTCTTCCTCTATCTTGTATATAAATAATCTGGCTTGGCCGTATTTTTGAGTCTTTGAGTCATGAATTTTAGTTTTGTTTTAGTTTAAATTTGCTGTTTGATTTCAATAAAAAGAAGCAAGCTTTGGTGGCATGGGGAGCATTAGAATTCTAGACTAACTAAAACCCTTGATTATAAGGCTGTGTATTATGGCTTTATCTGATAGAATTTCTTCTAGTTTAGTATTTTTCCTAAATGGCTATGAACGCATTGAAGTCCTGCTTAATCCCTGTAAAGTAACTCAAGATTAAAAGGTCTGGAATACTATTTCGAGGCTTCACCCATCTCACACTTAAAATGTCCTAGGGGGTGACAGCAAAAGACCCATGGAAAGGAAGCAAGGTAAACAGTATATTATATATAAATGATCCCATGCCAAGAATTGAAAGCCAAAAGTCTAAGAAGAGTCAAAACTCCTAAGAAAGAAATATGTATCAAAACAAAGTACTAAATCATATGAGTATAAAATTGCCAAAATTCCCTCTCCATCCGTGAGATGAAAATTCCATACATCTCTCCCACAAAAGGACACTATGGATAGAGGAGCCTGAATAAAAAATTCAGAAAGAAAGGCATGAGGAGGACTCAAAGGGGCAAAAGGTCCAAAAGCACAAAAAAGGTGCGAAATGGCATGGGAATGAGGAACAAATGAATATTTATGTTTACCATATGTGACGATCCTGTGGTGTCCAAGCTGGAAGCTACCCGAAGACAGAGGAAAAAAAATGAAACTCATATTTCTGGACTCGAAAGAGTTATCTTCACTTTAAAATCTTGGTCTCCATTTTCCTAAATTGGACTACCCTCAATGATTCAAAGTTCATATATCTTCCATTTGGGAAATCCATACATCTAGAAGAATTCAACATGTTGGTTTTATTGTTAAACAGTCTGTTACTTAAGGAAGAAATTGTCCAGAGATCTAGGTTCACCAGGTAGTCGCCAATTGTTACAGCTGCAACCGTTTTCCCCAAATTTCTACAATTTTGGTCCCCTCATTATGATTTAGCATTGTTTTTTAATTGTTTGATCCTTGAACATTTTTTGGTCATGCTTTAATTTTGAACGATTTGTTGAAGATTATCTCGCATCCTGGGTTTCAGAAATTGCTCGTGTTTGGAATTGTTGTGGGTCACAGATTTTAGAATTTGTTTTTGCTGAGTTGAAGACGAATTGGATCAAGTATTTTGACAGTAATCGTTGCCAAATTTTAAAGTTTTTTTTTTTTTAACACTTAGCAAGTTTACATGACCAGAGGTTGTTGTTTGTTCCTTTTCCACCGTTGCGGCTCCCAAATCAGCTAACCACCTGATGTGTAAAGTGCTCCTCCCGCCGATGCGTGTCGGCCTTCTAGTCGCATGTCTATAACTTTGTTGCATCCGTCGTTGCGGCTCTCAAACCAACTAGCACCCGAAATGTGAAGCGCTCCGCCCGCCGATGCGTATCAGTCCTCTAGTCGCTTGTCTGTAGCATTTTCTCTTCCGCCGTTACGGCTGTGAAAAGATTTCATCTTCCGATGTCAATGTCCTTCTGACTTCCGACTGAGAACTTTCCCACCCGCATCTTAGGTCCTATCTTTTCCGACTCCGATAGGCTTAAGTGGTTTCGCAGTGCCCGTCACTTTTAAGACCCGCTTCTGCGGCGATGAATATATCTACCCTTCCGATGTTAGTATTCTTAGCCGCCGTGAGTTTTTTGTTTTCGTCGTTGGTGATGTCTGTCGAGCCTGTAGGTGGATGAGGTAGTAGTGTCGGCGTTGTTAAAATTCTCAGAACAAGTGGTGCACCTGGCCATTTCTTGTGGATTAGTCGTTTTAGTTGGTTTAATTTAACGTTTTGTTTGGAATGAAATCTCGGTGAATGATGCACATTGATTAACTGTAGGAAGATCCAAAATACTTTCCATATGGCCGTGGCGTAAAGGTATTGATAGGAGACAGGATCTCAAGGGGCGTGGGCAAAGTAAAAGACAAAATTGAAAGCAACAAAGGCGCAGATCTGAAAAGCCCGTCCGTTACTCAGCCGATCATGAGGATGTACGGAAAAGATGTAAAAGAGGGATATGAAACGTTCGAAGAACCGAAAAGTCACGCATTTGGGGGAAACCCAAGTGGTCTACTGTTTTGTTTAAATATTTGAAAGTTAGAAGTTACACGGGATTTTCCCTGGAAAAACTTGTAAACAAATGCTTGTAAGAGGAACTATTTCGTCTTGCAACCAGAGACTGCAATTTTTACCTGTTGGAGAAAGTGTTATGTGGAATGTATCAATGTGATTAAATGAGCAAAGTTGAATGTGAACTATTTCATTTTCAACTGTGTCTCAGTAACTGTGAGAGCGTTCTAACTTCTCTAACCTATGTTCTTGTCTGAATGTTCTTCAGTACCTTTAAGATGTTTTTCCACTATGATTAATGGGAGTTTTAACTGTTGATGAGCTATCTTATCATGTATACTATTATTCATGTTTATATTCTTGGTTATAAGAACATCTATCTGTGATTTGCCATAACACATGAACACTATTGCATTACTCATGAATTAATCCAGCTCTCTAGAAATAGTTTAGTTAGTATTTAATTTATTGCATACATGTGATTCGGGTGCTTGTGAGTTTTTAAGATGAGAGGTAAGAACCTGCACATCACATTGTGACTGCTCTTTGCATCCTTATCCCATTGCATAGTTAATTAGGCACGTGCATATCATACTTAAGTCAAAAAATACAAAAATACACTGTGGACCGAGCCGCAACCGGTAAAACCTTTGTTTTTTGTTACTTGACCTACGGTAGCCAGCCTGCAAACCGGACGGATTCTCTATACCAAATAGTCACAGGCTAGTTGGGAACACTGACTGGGGAGAATCCCTTGCTGTTGTTGCCTGCGAATTTCCATACCTCAACACCTATCCACTGGATTACTCCAAGAGATGGGACTGTTGCATTTCCTTCCATACATAATTTCAAAGGGACTATATCTAGCTGAAGCTTGATAATGATTATTGTAAGCAAATTATACCATGTGTAAATAATCTTCCCATTTACCTGGATGCTCCTTTACATACATTCTAAGTAGATCTTCCAATACCTGATTTACTCTTTTAGTATGTCCATCAGTTTGAGGATGGAAAGAGGTACTAAAGTTGAACGTAGTATTTAACTCTTTAAACAAATATTTTCAAAAGTTACCTGTAAATTTAGGGTCTCGATCTGAGATTATCACCTTCTTTATTCTATGCAACAGAAAAAATTGTTTTAAGAAAATATCAGCAATATTTGCAACTTTATAAGTAGTTTTTACAGGTATAAAATGGGTTGCTTTACTCAACTTGTCAATAACTACCATTATTGAGTCATTTACATTCTGATTTCTAGGTAGTCCCGTGATCAAATCAAGGCTAATTATCTCCCATTTTCAGCTAGGAATAGGTAATGGCTGAATTAGCCCAACTGAATGCTAATGTTCAGTTTTTACTTCATGACATTGAAAGCACCTAGCAATATATTCTGCCAATTCATTTTTCATGTTTAGCCAGAAATAATCCTTTCTTAGCATGGTTATGGTTTTCTGATAACCTGAATGCCCTAAATAAAGAGTTTTATGAACTTCATTTAAAATTAACAGCTTAATATTAGGTACATTAGGTACGTATAATCTATCTTTATACAATAATAATCCTTTTTCTTTCAAGTTGTACCCTGTACTTATACTTTCTATTAAATTTTCTTTTACTCTTGCTTGTAATTTTCATTAATTTTCATCTTGTTCTATTCCAGCTTCTAGCTATTCTTCCAAGTCTATTGTATAAGTGTTGATGGCTACTGTAAAATTCAGCTTTGCATTTCTACTTAATGCATCAACAACTTTATTCTCATTTTCATTAATATGTTGAATTTCAAAATCATATTCACTCAGAAACGCTAGCCACCTAGCTTGCCTAGCATTCAAGTTAGGTTGATCCAATAGATATTATATTCCTTTATTATCTGTCATTAGTATAAACTTCCTTCTTATGAAATGATTATGCCACATCTTTAAGGCATGTATGACAACAACTAATTCTAAGTCATAGGTCGCACAATTTTTCTCATGAATCTTTAGATTCTTAGACTCATAAGCAATGACATGTCCTTTCTGAGTTAATACTCCACCTAAAACGTCATTGCATGTGTTAATACATACTATAAAATCTTTATTAGGGTCAACAATTCTTAGAATTGGTGCAGTGGTTAATAATTTTTTTAACTTTTTAAAATTGTCTTCACACTTCTGATTCCAATCGAATTTCTTCGCCTTTTTCTACAAAGAGGTTATAGGATTCGTAATTTTTGAAAACACTTCGATGAATCTTCGATCATAACTAGTACTCCCCATGAAAGATCAGACGTCAGTTACGTCTTTTGGGACTGGCCCATCTTCAATTGGCTTTATCTTTTCGTGGTCAACCTAAATTCCTTCCTTAGTCACCACATGACCTAAATACTGGATTTTATATTTAAAGAAGTCACATTTACTAAATTTTGCAAAAAGTTGATGCTCTCGTAATCCTTGCAAGACAATTTTTAAGTGTTATTTATGTTCCTGTTCAGACTTTGAGTAAATTAAGATTTCATCAATAAATACAACCAAAAATTTATCCAGATATTTGTGCATTACATTATTCATCAGACACATAAAAATAGTTGGGGCATTAGTAAGCCTGAATGTCATAATGACAAACTCGTAATGTCCATATCGAGTCCTAAAGGCTTTTTTAAAGATGTCTTCATCCTTGATTCGGACCTGGTGGTATCTTGATCATAAATCAATCTTTCAAAACACCATGGCTCCACGTAGCTGATCAAACAGATCATCAATGAAAGGTAAGGGGTATCTGTTCTTGATAGTCATTTTATTTAATTGACGATAATCTATACAAAGTCTTAGAGTTCCATCCTTCTTCTTAACAAAGATGACAGGTGCCCCCCAGGGAGACACACTGGGTCTAATGTAATTCTTATCAATGAGTTCTTTTAACTGTGACTTAAGTTCATTTAATTCTAGTATATTCATCTGATAAGGGGCTTTTGAACTGGGCACTACACTAGGTACGAGCTCAATAGTCAAATCTAATTCCCGTTTTGGAGGCAGTCCCGAAATTTCTTCTGGAAATACATTTGAATATTCTCTTAAAATTGGAATATCTTCCAATTTTAATGTATCTTTGTTGTTAGTGTTTTCTTTATCAATTACTGTTATGGTAAAAGCCTTATAGCCTTTCCTAACTTCTCTCTTAAGTTGCAAAGCAGAAATCTTTCTTATAGCTGTTTTCCTAAGGATTCCCTTACATTTATTAACTTTCCATCGCTATTTATGCAAGTAAAGGTTTTATAAAAGCAATTTGGGACCACCCTATGCTATTCTAACCAATCCATACCAATTAATATATCATATGAACCTAAAGGTATCACATTGAGCTTAACAGAGGTTTCGAACTGATCCATAGTTACTGCACAATTCTTAACAAAGATAATTACCTTTTTATTTGCACCAGTAGCAAGTTGAACTAACCAAGATCTTGCAAAATTTTCAACTGGAAGCTTACACTTTTCTACTAAACTAGTATAAATATAGCTTAAAATAGCTCCTGTATTAATTAAAATAGATATAGGTATTTGATTTATCTTACCTTCCACTTCCACCATGGAATTTTGATAATCTGCTTGTCGGTTCTCTAATGCTGCATTGATCCTGGGCATTATCATCGCTAGATCACCAACAGTCATCTCCTTTTGTATTGTGTATATGTTGCTAACCATATTCTTTCGATTGGGGCAAACTGATGCATAATGCAGACCATTACATTCCCAACACTTTATAGGTTCCTTTCGTTCAAAATTATTTGTATAGTTAATGTGGTTGTTAGTAAATTCTTTATTCCTTTGATTATTTCGATTGGTCTGTGAATTACTTTTGTTCCCTTGGAAATTTTTACTAGGAAAATTTTTGGAGTTATTATTTTTAAAATTTCGATTAGGCACAAAATATTTCTTTTTTCGTTCAAAGTTATTATTCCTTTTGGCCTTCTAGTTGGTCATACTTTCCTTTTTACGATTATGTTCATAACAGAAATTCACTTTTCTCATTACTTCTAATGTTTTTGAATTGTCATACTCAATTATCTCCTTTATATGATAAGGTAAATAGCTGAGAAACCGCTGTACCTTAGGTTTCTCGTCCACAATATATGGCACATATCTTAGTAGACTTAGAAATACTTGGTCTCATCTACCTTTTTGTCCCTCAATTCTAGGTGTCATTGGATCTCACTCTTATGGTAGATTAACATCAAGTGAATCTTTCACCCATGTTTCAACTTATGTGGTTATGTAAAAGATCTACGCTACTTATCCCATACCAAACCCTAAAAGGAAAGAAATCCATAACTAATCCTATAGTTGGAAAACGAGACATCCAAAACAATAATATTAAACATGATTATCAATCATAAGATTTGCAATGTATAGTTGATTTAAGATTAGTTTATAATGATTTTTATGCATGATCCAACTGGCATCGCTGACTATAGAAACATCACCCATCACAAGGAAAATAATTTCATGGACACGTGGTGAGGTTTTGTCCATAGCACAAGTTGACTTAAAAGGAAATACCCTAACCCTTGTTTTCGCAGAGTGAGGGTGCCTTCGTCCAATTTGGTCGAACTATGAGCTCGAGGACATTGAATCTTGTTTACACCTCCGTTGTTGCAGGTTGTTTTCTCGTGACCATCGAAATCATGTATACCCCTCCATTGTTGCAGTTTTCCTTCTGAACAAACAAAGCTGAGGGTTGGTTTCTTGTGAGGACATGAGGTGGTTCCGAAGCTTTGTTGATTTTGTGTAAGCTTCTGGTGTAAAGAAGTCTGAGTCTTGTTGACCACCAATTGTGAACAAGGATTTTGAGTTTAGAAGCACAATTTATGTGCTTCTGCCTTAGGTTGGAGTGTTACTCATTTTTCTTCGGCTTTGTGTCTCGGTGTCTTCTCAGTTTCTGGCAAGGTGCCAAATATAGTCTTAGGTGGTCGATTCCCTCAAATTCATTACAAAGGAAAGGCTTAATAGGTAACGACCTAACATAGGTTTTCATCTTGCTAAGTTTTGAAATGTTTTAATTTTATAAAAGGTTTGTAACCAAAGGATTGTTACTCTTTGCAGGTCCTCCTCCCAGCTCTATAGGTTGGAATGAGCTTGCTACTTCAATTTTCAACTATGCAAACCTTTGGTAAGCCTCGATTACATTGTGGGTTTTCTCTCGTGTTGGTATTACGATGGTTATAAGATGAGGATACTTGCTGCTTAAATGAACTCGGCTGGGTTTTTAATGGATAGATTATTCAATGTGTTATTTTGTTTTTGTAAAGAAAACCCTAACGGGTAAAATGTGCAAGTTCTGGAAGGCTATTGTAGCCATGACCTGGGTTTTACTTAGCAGAGCCTTTACAGCTTGGACAATGTAAAAATTGTTTTTCTTATATTTTTCTTTGAACTCGGCTCTACGCCGAGATAATGTTATTTTACCTTTACTTGGTTACTTAATATCCGTTAGTGGTTTTTAAAAGGAATGAGGTGGCTACTCGCTCAATCGAAACTTGTAAACTGGCAAGGTTATTAGTAAAATATAATTTTTGGTTTACTATTTTACTATTTTTACAACAAATATGGATTTCTACAAAATTGGTTCTTAGTTTTGTTTTCCTATTATTACTTTTAGTAATAAATAATTACAGCTGCTAAATGTTATGTCATGATTAAGATTGTAAAAGTCTGTCTTTAAGGATTTAAACCTACCTCTTGTAAACCCTAAGTATTTGAACTGTTGAACAGATAGTAAAATGTGAACTTGAAGTAATTTATTAACAAGTCCTAAGGATTACTATCTTGGTTAAAATCCTTGTATTATCTTTAACTGTTCCTATGTTTATTTAAATAACTCTATCTATTATATTGTAATAATTATTAGTACTAGAAATGCTTCTGTGAATAGTATGCTTATAAATGATTATATAT
>LPNX010477962.1:636947-660083 GCA_001517045.1 Pseudotsuga menziesii
TACAAACTCTAAAAGATGTCATTTACATTTTTCAATCAAAGTTGATAAGCAAATATTCACATCTACTTGATCAACCCGTTGTACTAGAGTACTTCCTATTCAAGGCGTGGAAAAATACAATGTGGTAATTTATTTCTAATTACTTTCATTTACTAATATGCCTACTATTCTAAACAAAATCTACTAATCACTAATATAATCAATACACAACATTCTTTTCTGTATAAACCCTAATCAAAACAACAACATGCATTTCTTTGAAAACTAATGATCATTTGCTGAAAACAATAAACAAATTATAAATAATGTGAACAATAAAAACGTGTCAAATGATGAGGTGACAACAGCTTAAGGAGGTTGTTCCTCCCAACCAACTCCTAGAGAAAGCTTAGTCTGCACTTCCTTAGGACCCCCGCAGTTAACCCCTCAAACTCACTTCAATCAATCCCATCCATTGAATTTTCTCATGTGCACTTGATTCACACTGAATGATCACCTTCCCAGAATGAGCAGCCTTAGCTATCTTCAATGGGAAGTTTTATAATAATGCCTAAGTCTTCTGGGTTAGTTTTTTTTACTTAATGAGCCACCTACTCCAATTCCACTTTCATGGGGAATCTTGACCACAAATATAGGGAAGTTGCCACCTACAACAATTAGAAGTAGTTTGAGGATGTTGGAACTTGTCAGTATACTCTTCACCCAGTCTCCTCCACCAAGTGACCAGTTAACACTCTTTTAACACGTTCCCTAAGCTGTTGTCTCATCATTTATTTATTTATAAATAAAATATTTTGAAAATACATTAATTATTCTTGACCCCACTCGGTCATCAATTACAAACTTATCATAAAATATAATATAATATTCCTCAATAACATTAAATTGTTTTTGCAAATTGGGGCATGTGACACCTAGTTAAAAAATATACATTTTACAATATCTTATACAACCAAGAAGTAGGAAAGTTCAATGAATTTTGTGCATTCATAAATAAATGGAGGAAGACACTGCGTTGAATGTTTTCAGTCTGAAAAGTGTTGGAAATATTAATTACAAGTATATTTGTATCAAATCCCACCAAACTCAGTTACATTGGAAATGTTAATTACAAGTATATTTGTATCAAATCTCGGCAAACTCAGTTAGATTCTATATAAATGCATTTTCTTTCAGTTTGTTCGTAAGGTCATCGAGTTCACCTATCACCATATTTAAAGTCTCAACATATTTAAGCAGCTAAATAGTATTTCTGAAGTCAAGTTTTTAACCTGTCGCCATATTTAAAGTCTTACGATATTTAAGCAGCTAAATAGTATTTCTGAAGTCAAGTTGTTAGGTAGAAATTAATCATAGTATTTAATCTTAGTCTATATCTTCCAAGAGAGGAAAATTTTAGTGTTTGTATATACAGAAGAAAAATGAATGAAAAATAGAGAAGGAGGAAAAACTCTCAAAAGTGTTTGAGAGATCAAGCTCTGTAAAAGGTGAAACATCAAGTAAATTTTCAAGTATCTCAGCTCTCTTTTTATTTCAAGATAATATATAAAACTATATTTTATGATTGAATGCATGTTTTATTTATGCCACACAATTTTATTGAAAATTACTTGTGTGAAAGAAATTAACATTTATGGTGTGTAAATTAAATCAAAAATCTCTCAAATATTTCATCTTGTAAAAGTTTGTTTTAACCTAAGAGTGCCCGACACAAGCCTTATTTAATACTTTAGGTATATAATATTGTGAATTCATCCTCGTAAATATGTGTAAAGGTTCATATCAAGTTAATGAGTGGATTCATGTCGAACTTCACAAGTGGTCGTGGTAAAAGCTAGACGAATTCAAGTGGGTGTCTATTGAGGTAAAAGTGTGTCGAGATAAAAGTTCATAAAGTTTGTGTCAAGGTGAAAGTGACTATTGAGTCTTTTCAAAGTTAAGTCTTTCATAGTCAAGTGTGAAGGCTTGTTGAATTTAAATTTGGTCACAGTAAACCTCGTCCAAGTTATTTTGATTGAAGTAAACTTGTCAAAGTTAACCTATGGAAGAAAAAGATCGGTTTCCCAAAAGGTAGTGTGCTGCTGTCCAAAAATGTCAAGTTTACAAACTCCAATTTTCTCACGAAAGAATTGTGGGTATTGGTATTCAACCATGAAGGATCTATTCAAAGGTAATATGTATGGGAGATAGTTCAAAATGACTATAATAAACCAGTAGATCGAGAAACATATAATAACCAGACACAAGACAAGAAGGATGCCTTGAGGGAACAGAGGAAGAAAGATGCAAAGGCTTTGTTCTACATACATAAATCAATGCATGAAAGCATATTCCCAAGCATAACAACAACAAAGACAGCTAAGGATGCATGGGATACATTGGAAATTTCCTATGAAGGATTTTGACAAGGTAAAGACTTCTAAATTTCAAATTCTTAGAAGATATTTTGAATCTATGTGCATGAAAGATAAAGAGTCATAGGAATAACTTTACACTAGGGTTATTGGTATGAAAAGTCAATTAAAATCCCATGGGGAAAATCTATAAGACATAAGGGTTGTTGAAAAAGTTCTTAAAAGTATTCCCCCAAAATTTGAATATTTGGTTATGACTCTAGAAGAAAACAAATATTTGGACAAATTTACCATTGATGAGTTGCAAGCCTCACTCATCAATTATAAACACATAATCAATATATAAAATACATAATTAGAAGGTGCATTTGTAGCACAATCCTCAATAAGCACTGGAAGAGGTAGGGGGATATCAAATTCTAGAGGTAGAGGAAGAATTTTTTCTAGAGGAGGACACAACAATAGTCGTGCAAATGTTGCTGGTAGAGGTGAAAATTAGAACCTCAGTCATTCAAGTGATCACAATTTTGATAAATAAAAAATCCATTGTCATTATTGCAAGAAATTTGGACATTTTGCATATGAATGCAAAAAGAAGTAGTATGACCAAGGAAAGCAAGTTCAAAACCAATCGAGTAACACCAACACTTTGATGACCACAATGTTTTTGGCAAGTGCATCCCCAATTGAATGCGATGTTGTCCATGAAATTCCATGTGACATAGGATATCTAGATTAAAGCTATAGCAATCATCTTATTGGTAATTTAAATTTGTTTTCCATTCTAGATAAATCAGTTCAATATGATGTCACACTTGGAAACAATATCCAAGTCATTGTTTTGGGAAAAAGAGTAGTTGGAATTCTAACCAAACAGGAGGAGAAAATACTATGTATGATTTCTATTATTTCGAAGGTATGAAACACAATTTGATGAACATTGGACATCTATTACAAAAGGGTTACATAGTGTACATGGGAGACCACCATTGTGTGATTAAAGACATACGTCGAAGTAACCAGCTGATAGCAAGAGTACATATGACAAGAAATCACTTGTTTCCTTTAAGGATAAGTTCAAACATGAAAGAAAAAACAAATCAAGTTGTTCATGAAGGACATAATGAAAATTAAGTAGCTACATTCAAGGTAGAAAGCAAAGAAGCAGACAAGCGCTGTGACAAATAAGAAAAATTCAATGCAGAAATACAAGCAGCATTTCAATCAGCGATTCAAGATGAGTCCTGGCTCTGGCATTTCATATTTGAAAATCTAAATTTTAATGGGATGAAGCTATTGCACATGAAGAATATGGTAAAAGGATTTCCATTTATAGAAAAACCGAATAAAATTTGTGAAGGATGCAATTTTTGCAAAAAAAATAGAGAGACTTTTCCATTTGGAAAGTCATATAGAGCACACATACCACTTGAGATTGTGCACTCTGATATTTGTCGGCCAATGCAAACACCATCCATTGGAGGCTGCAAATATTTTTTTACTTTTTATGGTGACTTCACAATAAAAACATGGGTATATTTCTTAAAACACAAATACGATGCATTTGGATATTTTCAGTAGTTCAAAGCACTTGTGGAAAAGTAAAGTGAATACAACATCAAAATATTAAAAAAAGACAAAGGTGATGAATATGTCTTAAATGACTTCCTAAATTTTGACAAGACTCATGCTGTACAAAAGTAATTCATTGCGCGATATACACCTTAGCAGAATGGTGTCACAGAGAGGAAGAACATAACCATTATGGAGGTGGCACATAGTATGATGGAAGCCAAGCATTTTTCAAATGTATATTGGGATGAGGCAGTGGAAGTTGTTGTATACATCATGAACCAGTGTCAGACAAAGAGTGTGAAGAACAAAGTTCCTTAAGAAGCATGTACATGTATGAAACATACTGTATCTCATCTAAAAATTTTTGTTGTGTCGCATATGTTCATGTTCTAGATGAGATGAGAAGGAAATTAGACAATAAAGGACATAAATGTATTTTTTTTGTTATTCTAAAGAGACAAAAGCATATAAGTTGTATGACCCTGTCACTAGGAAAGTAATTATAAGCCGCGATTTTCATTTTGTTCATAATGAAGCATGGGATAGAACTATAGAAGATAATAAAATATTATGTCAACGGTCGAGCATGATGACATGACGAAGGAAGTGGTTCAAACACCAAATTTAATCCAAAATCTCACATCCCCATCCACTCCCCGAACAACATGACATGTTTTAACACAAGGAAATTCAACACAAGTCACAACTCAAGCCACATAAACAAGAACACCAAGAGCTCATAAAACTCCATCAGGAAGTTTGATGAGGTCGACATTGACAAATCCAATAAAGAAAAGAATTCTGCATGATATTTATGATGCTGGTACAGCAAATTCATTCTCTATTTGTGCATTATTTTCTCAAGTTGATGATCCTCTAATATTTGAGGAAGCTGCCAAAGATGAAGTATGGGCACAAGCCATGGATGAAGAAATAGAATGCAATGAGAAGAACCAAACATGGGAGCTTGTAGATGTACCAAAAGATAAGAATGTAATCAATGTGAAATGGATTTACAAGACCAAGCAATATGTTGATGGGAATGTACAGAAGCACAATACAAGATTGGTTCCAAGAGGGTTCACACAACATCCTGACATAGAATTCAATGAAACTTTTGCACATGTTGCATGAATGGACATAGTCAGGACAATTTTGGCCATTTTTTCCAAAAAAAATGACCTCTTTATCAAATGGATGTTTAATCTGCATTTTTGAATGGATATCTCGAGGAGGAAGTGTCTATAGAACAACCACAAGGATATGAAGTTCAAGGACAAGAACACAAAGTATACAAAATAAAAAAGGAACTCTATGGTTTGATGCCAACTCCTAGAGCTTGGCATAGTCACATTGAATCCCATCTCACCGAGAATGGATTTCAAATAAGTGAAAGTGAAATGACATTGTACATCAAATTCAATGAGCAAGGTAACATGTTAATTATTTTCCTGTATGTAGATGATTTAATATTTACTGGTGATTTGGAATAAATGAATTTATAATAGTCATGGAAAGTGAATTTGAAATGAATTATTTGAAGATTATGAATCATTTTATAGGCATTGAAGTCCAACAATCTGAAAGTGGTATATTTATATCACAGTCCAAGTAGCAAATGTAGTTTTAAAAATATTTAATATGACTAATTATAAGGTAGCCCCAACACCAGTCATAAAAATATTAAAATTGAGCAAGGACGACGATGGATCAAATGTACATCCTATGATGTTTAAAAGGATGGTGGGAAGCCTTATGTATCTTACTGCGACAAGGCCATACATAATGCATGGAGTGTCTGATCTCAAGGTTTATGGAGTCACCAAAAAAATCTCATTGGAAAGTAGGTAACAACATTATGAGGTATGTAAGAGGCATAAAGGACCTTGGTATTATGGATTCAACCTAAGAAAATTTTAAACTCATTGGATACATTGACAGTAACAATGGAGGCAACATAGATGCCAATAAAATCATGCCTGGGTACACATTTCATTTTGATACAAGTGTTTTGTCGTCGGCTTCAAAGAAACAACCCACTTCAGCAAAGGTAGAGTATGTTGCAACTACAAGTGATGCATGTCAAGATGTTTGGATGTGAAGAATGTTAATGGATTTGTTGCAGAACCAACAAGAACCAACAAGCATTTACTGCGATGACATTTCATCCATTACACTGTTGAAGAACCATGTGTTCCATAAGAGAACAAAGCACATCAACACAAACTATCATTTCATAAGAGAATTGGTAAATAAAAAGGAAATTTTGTTCAAATTTTGCAGGCTTGAATATCAGTTGGTAGACATATTTACAAAACCATTAGCAAGGGACACATTCCAATATTTGCAAAGTTATTTAGGAGTAAGAAGTTTTTCTTAGTAAATTTTTTCATGCACGGAGCAAGTTCCATCTCGAAAAAATTTTGTAAAAATTTTGTTTTTAATTATCCCTGTCTGCTTATAATTAAAGGGGAGTGTTGGAAATATTAATTACAAGAAGATATACATCACATCTCATCCAACTCAGTCAGAGTCTGCATAAGTACATTTTTTTTTAGTTAGTCAGTGAGGTTATGGAGTTCACATCTCAGCATATTTAAGCATTCGAATAGTATTTCTAAAGTCAAGTTATTATGTATAAATTAATTACACTCTTTAATGTTAGTGGGTAGCTTCCATGAGAAGCAAAATATAGTGTTTCCATATGTAGAATAAAAATGAATGAAAAACAATGTCTTTGGGAGAAGAACAGAGTAAAAGAGAAAGGAGAATAAGGAAAAACTCTGAGAAGTGTTCAAGAGCTCAAGTTTTCGGTTTTGGAATGTGTTGAGAGCTCAAACTCTGTAAAATGTGAAACATCCAAGTAAATGTTCAAGTATGTAAATGCGGTCGTAGTTCTATTGTTATGTAGCGATAATATATAAACCTAGAGTTTTATGATTGAATGCATGTTTTACTTATTCCACATTATTTTCTCCAGAACTACTTGTGTGAAAGAAATTAACATTGATGAATCATGTCGAACTTACTGGGTGGTAAAAAGGTGTCTTTCATGTCGAAGTCAAAAAGATATTTTATATAATAAAGAAAACCTTTTAATATTATAACCTTGTTGAAGTTGGAGTTGGCGGAAGTCAAATTGCATAAAAGTGTGTCAAGATAAAAGTACGTAAAATATTGTGTCGAGGTTAAAATTAAAGTTGAGTCTTGTGGAAATGAAGCTTGTCGTAGTCAATTGTGAAGACTTGTCTAAGTTAAATTTTGTGGGTAGTAAACCCCATCAGAGTAAAATCCCATTGATGTTATTTGGGTTGAGGTAAACTTGTCAAAGTTGATTGTTGCAGTTTTTCCATGGAAAAAGTGATTTTGTGTATTCTAACAAATAAAGGAACATGCCTTTTCTTCTATAGAAGGAGTTGTGCATTTGGCTCAGCTAAAGTTTGTTGATATAGACAATTGAATTTTAAATTTGATTTAACAGATTTTTGCTAAATTTAATTTGGTGAGATATTAAATCAAAGTTAAAAAAGTTTTAGGCATGGATTATATTAATTCCAATATAAATTAATTGTAACTAGCAATAACCATATTAATAATGTTAATATGTTTGAATACTTTAATAAGCATAGATTTGACACTGCACATCAAATTACTTTCACTCCTTATGCCCACTCTACGAGATTAAGAGTTTACTTGGCAATCTTGTGAACTATACATTAGCTCGACTCACAACTTCTCGATGGAGGAGTTTATTAGGAGTTCAAAGGATCTTATTAGGAGTTCAATTGTTACACAAACTGCACATTAGCTTGACTCCTAGTTGCGATATGGATTTCAATTATCACATAAAGTGCACATTACCATTATTAGGAGTTTGAGTAAACCTTATGCACATTATCTTGACTCCAAGCTGCTAGATGGAGTTCCACTGTCACATAGCCTACATTTTACCATGCCATTAAGTGAAGTTATAACATGAGCTATTTTTTCCCAATTACCACAAAGGGTAGTTATCACATGACCTATTTTCTATTTATTATAATTGTTTATTATGATTTTTGAACAAGGACCATAGAATCAATCTCGAGAGTACAATTGTCCCAATCTCCTTCAATCGAGGAAAAACATAGGGGGGTATTTCACCCCAAAAATCTAATATATAAATGCCTATGAGCATAAGTATAATTATTAATTAAATGTACATTTAAATTTTGTAAATATAAATATATATTAATTCAAACTTTAAATCAATAATAAATATAAATTTTGTATTAATGAAATTGTTTTATTTATAATTTCAATTTTTAATAACTTTTATTATATTTTTAATTCTTTTATTATTTAGTTTAAATTTTTATTTTACTAAATTAATATATATATATATAATTTCTGAATGCTTTTTTTAAATTAATTAGAACATATATATCATTAATATCAAACTTTAACTTAGGGTTGGCTTTGCAAAATATTTATTTACATGTTTTTGTATTATTTGATTAAAATCAGACGCTGCACATTGAGCACAAAAGTATGCTTCTCTCTAATAATGGGCTCTCTAGCATCTTCGAACCATTAACCAGTTCAACATTGGCTTATGTGTTGGGCACTTCTTCCCTGCATGTCTCTATATAATACATGGTAAAAGCCATGATGCAACAATTACACTTACTCTCAAATCCTTTAGTGACTTTGTACCTACTAGGCACATCCAAAGTTGACGCAACAAAGCACACAATCAACACTAGAGTGGAAATTCTTTGTACACTTACGGACCACATGATTTTGGATCAAAACGAAATGAAGCAAAGATTAAAACATGAATCATGGGTTATATTAAACTTGAAACAAAAATTAACTTTACATCACTCATGCATCACATTAAAATTTATTTTGATTAAGGGTATCACATGTTTCTTAGTATCTAGCGACATGAGAAAACCTTTCTCAAAGACAAGGGCCACCAAGATCTAGTGCCATATTTCTACGGATCCTAGTAAATCCTCCTATGCATTGAATAAGTTGCTTACAAAGAGGTTCTTTCTAGACAATCAAGATCCACTTGCTTTTTCATGTATTTTATTTAAAGAAGATAGTGGGTCCAATTACCAAGTTAATAGCATCCTTCCCAAACATCATGAACAATGTTTCATTTGGTTACAATCATTAGTGATATGGACTATAAGGTAACGCTATCTACATCAATGCACTACTTAGGATATGTTAGTGGAAGGATATACAAATTAAAGACATTGATCGGAAACATAAAGCAATTTTATAGTGTTTTCCACACCTATTTCATTGTATGGTTTTTTTCATGGGAAAGGCATGTTAATTCCTTCCCTTAGATTCCTACTTCAAAGTACACATGAGTTGGTTAAAAATACATATGAGTCTATATTCTTTTAATAAGGCCTATTGAGTATTTAAGGGTTACAGAGTGTCTATCTATATGTTCATTAAAAGAGATAGAAGAGGAAATGAAGAAAGTTGTTGAGAAAATGACGAAGAAAGGAAGTTGAAGAAATGGAAAGGAAGAAAGATGGAAAAAGTTATTGAGAAAATAAAGAAGTCAAAGAAATTGCACAAGCATGAAAAGTTTAAGAGAAGATATCTATTTAAAAGTCCAAAGGTGTGATTAAACAAAAGAAATCTCTAATTTTGGGAGCCATTGAAAATACCTAAATGTGTATATAGCTTATTGTTGTAACTATTTCCTAAACACAATATAACTTTTCATTAAATGTTGGTGAACTCTCATTTAGCTTTCCAAAGTAAAATTTATGTGATTTATTATGTAATTACCTAACCATAGTTAAATAAAATTTATTTATGCCAAAAACTATAAAATAAGATATTTATGTGAGTTCTTATGTAATTAAATAAAATTTATTTATACCAAAAACTATAAAATAAGATTTATTTATGACCAAAAAAAATTAAATTTAAAAATACTTATTTATATATTCCATTCAATAGTGATACACAATATTATGTACACCTAAAATTCATTAACTTCAGTATTGATTTAACTAACATGTGATAATGAAAACATAATTATTGAATTAGTTAGCTAACATACTAAAACATTTTTACATCCAATCAATCAAACAGTAGATCATTTTAATGGGTTCATCACATATTCATTTAATCAATGAGTTTGAAATATATATATTTAATTTAATAATTAATTAACTTTATTAAATTTAAATGAGGTTCTTAAATATTTCCTTAGATAACTATATTTTAAATGGATAGTGAAATAGTTTTATTTCCATAATCATTGTACACATAATGTGTACTAAATGTCAACACAATACAATGTGTACATCTTGTATTGTTTTTACGTATATCATTATGGGATTTATTTATACTATTAACTTTAACTTTAAATTTAAACTTAAATATTATTTATGTTTTTTATTTAATTATCATACATAATATTATATATACTTAAAATTTATTGATTTGATTATTACTTAAATTAACTAACATATTATAACAAAACATGATTTATGAACTAGTTAACTAACATGCTAAAACATTTATGCATTCAACCAATTATTTGTGCATTCTAGTATATAAAACATTTATGCATTCAATCAATTATTTGTGCATTCTAGTATATAAAACATTTATGCATCCAATAAATCATTCATGCATTTTAGTATGTGATAAATTTAACCAATAAATGATTTTGATGGTTCATCACATGTTAATGGAGTTGTCTAAAAATTATTAGACTATTTAAAATATATATTTTTTGGAATCATTATTTTTTTTCACAAAATCTAAATGTAACTATGTTTTATTAAAATTAGAAATAGTATAAATAAATTCATCATCTTTAAAAACTCAAAAGTACCCAAAATTCCAAAACCTATAAAATGAATTTTTAAAAATTCTTACTAAATTTAATTAAAATCTTGAGTGAGCGCATCTCAATGAGTTTGCAAATTATGTTCCTTAAACAATACATGTTTAAGTTCTTTGTATATTTTGTGTGCACGCCCCTCATTTGATTGTTTTTTATATATATATTTGATATCATAATGTTCTAGTGAGAAAGGTAGGTAAGTAAATTACACATAAGAAGGAATCACTTTGAACAAGGTCTTTACATATTTTTTTTAAATATTTATTTATATTTTAAATGGGTAGTAAGATAGTTTTATTTATAAAATCATTCATAACATAATATTAACTTAAAACATTTATATATTTTGTATTTTGTATTTAGATGAGATTTATTTTTATCATTAACTTTAACTAAATAAATATTTATTTATTTTTTCTATTCAATAATAATACACAATATTATATACACCTAAAGTTCATTGATTTGATTGTAGATGTAATCAATTTAACCAATAAATGATTTTTATGGTTTATCACATCTTATTCACTTAATGGTTTGAAAAAAAATTCTTCCAACACTAAATGTTTTAGTTTCCTAGGCGTTTGAAAAACTATAGAAAACCATGGTTTGACTTTTCATCTTTTGCATGCTTTTTGTATGCACATTCCTTATTTTGATTATTTAAGTGTTTGTTTTATATAATATAATAATAATAATTTGTTATTTGAGTGTTTATATATATATATATATTATAATTTGTTATTATGAAAGATAAAAGAAATAAATATTTGAAAAAATAGTTTTTTATATGAATGATTGTGAAATATATATGTTTATTTTTATAATTAATTCAAATATTGGGCTTCAATGAGGTTCTTAAATATTGTTTTAAAATATTTATCTATATTTTAAATGGATTGTGAGATAATGTTTTTCCAAAATCATTGTTAACATATTGTGTTTATAATCTCAAGAGAATACAACTTGTACATCTTGTAATTTTTTTTACTTATAACCATATTTTGATTTACAATGTAGAATTGTATCAGTTCTTTCTAGAAAACAAATTTAACAAAAAAGTGTTGTTAGGTATATGTCAATTCACTTATATGGTATTTTGTATGTGTCAATTCAATTCAATTACACTAGTATTTTATCAGTATTTGGTGAAATGAGAGGTATGTGTCAATTCAATTACACTAGTATTTTATCAAAGGATCAATGTTGGTGAAATGAGCATGGTATAAGTCCATCATTTATGTATCATATTGGTATCATAGTGGTCAAAGTTGTGACATTAAAAGTATTTTATTAAAGGATAATGTTGGTGAAATGAGCATGGTATAAGTCTATCCTTTAAGTATCATATTGGTATCAGAGTGGTCAAAGTTGTAACATTAAAGCATTTATCATTATGGACAAAAAGTAATTATTATTATAAAGCAATAGAGAAAAGTTATAGTTATAAAAGTTAAGGAGTTTAAATTTGTAATCAAGACATGAAAAAATGAAAAAATTCCACTGTACACTTGGAAAACCACCTTTATACATTTACCAGGTTATTAACAATGGTCAAAAGAGGAAAGAAAAACAAACACTTCTCATTCCTAATGTAGAAGCTAGCATCATGAAAGAAACAGGGTAAAGTGGCCCTCCATACACCATTCTCAAGAGAAATTTGAGGAAGCTCATAAAACAATATATAAGTTGACTTAACTACTATAAATATAAGTTATAGCAATAAAATTTAAAATAGCTCGAATTCATTGTAAAACGATATATCAGTTGCAGTCAAAGTTTATTTGAATGCTATTTTCATACAAACAACATGTTAATCAAGTGGTCACTCGGTTAAATATTTTTGCACTTACGTCAATTCACCCAGCAAATGTGCGCAGCAGTTTGATGGTGTTAAATATAGGAAACCTGAACACTCTTACTCAGCATTTTGGAAATGTTAAATATAAGAAAACTGAAAACTAATGAATATAGCCAAATCAGTCATAACAGTTTCACAGGATTGAAATACAATGTCAACTGAAACAGAGAATCTACATTCACAGAAAAAAAAAGAGACAATACACCCATGATCACCACTAGATTCTTCTTACATGCATAACGTCAGTAAGTGCTTCTTGTAGTCATACCATGGACGCTGCTTAAAAAAACAAAGGTGTTCTGCTCTTTTTAAGATCTACTATTTCACAATACAGCAGGCATCAAATAATAAGGCCGGCTGGCTAATGAATATAAAATGTCCAGCAGTCCTAAATCATCGTATCATGTCTAGGATTCAAAAGTGTAGACAATAACTCCAAACAAAATTATGATATTTTTGTCATTACTTTTAAACAACATAAATAAACAACATAAATTTTATTGGAAAAGATTCACATGTTAAATATAACTACTACATTTAAGTAGTTTGTGGTTGGATCAGGTTGATAGAGAGATCAAATGGTTAAGAAATAGTTGTACTTTGTGGTTGGATTACATTGATAGGAATCAAATGGTTAAGAGATAGTTGTAATTTGTGGTTGGATCAGGTTGATATAGAGATCAAATGGTTAAGCAATAGTTATAGAATAGAAAATAGTTTGGAATTTATTTTTTATTCTTCATATTCTTCATATTTTTTATTTTTTATTTTTTATAATTGTTTATTTTGAATTTTGAACTAGTACTATAAAATCAATTTAGACCAGACACTTTTCTCATCCTCATTAGTAGATTAAAAAAGCATAGACCTTAATCCACCCCAAATCTCAAATAAAAACATCTATCAACTTAAATATATATTTATTAAAACCTCTATCTATCCTGGAAACTTAAAGATGACAGAAATAGCTCGTTCATCGCTTGGTTAGCTGAAAATTAAACAAAGGCAGAAAAAATGTACATGTAGAGCACTGAGCTAAAATTCAACCAAAATCTCTAAGAATCTAAACAAACATATAACATGCCCTTGTGTTTAGAGAAAACATTGGGAAAATGCAAAACATTTTTGGCTTTCTTACTGTACAGAAAGGTCTAGTAATCATGAGCACCAAGCCAAGCTACTGCCTCGAATGTATGAAATTTGGAGAAAAATATGAAAATAATAACATACGCATTCAGCTAGAAAACACAAAAGGATTGTAAATCATATCCTCTACTTCACATGGACCCACTCAAGCAAAATTATTGATGTGAAACTGAAGATTAAGATCAATAATCGAAAGATTAAGATCAAATATTGAAGTCACATTGAGGATTAAGATCAATAAAAGTTCTCACTTTCATGCAAGTATTATAGGTATAGTACTGAACAATGATTAATCAATTTATAGTTAATCGGACAGGGAGGGACTGCAGCTATTACAGCTGTTAGGTTGTCGTGTTCCGATTTGAACAGGTTTGTAGAACCATTTAGGTGTTGACTGACTGCGTGAATGATTGATTGAGAAAAATAAAGGATTAATCTGTTCTGATGTTCCATCTTCTTTTCTCTCTTCACCAGGTAGTCTACTGGTTACAAGCGTAGCACGCTAGACGCTATGTTGTATAACCAATTTGTAACCTGTTCTTCATGCATATTGCCCGTTCTATTAAAGTAATATGCTAATTATACTTTATCATCATCATTTTTTGTTTCAGTCCTCTCATTTCATTCAATTGGCTTCATTGTCGGCTATCTATATCTGCCTGACTACTGAATAGTCGGATGCGCTACATTCAATCCCCACTTCTTCCTTTGAGATTCAACTGATCGCATCCCTCAAATTCGATCTCGAAGCCATACACACACATGCTGCTGGATTTTACTGGATTTTTCTGGGTTTCCATTATAACGCCTATATCCCTGATCTGCAGAGTTTCTAGCTGATTCTTCTATAGAGACACGCTGTTTCCAGAAAGGTTATTATTTGACTCAGTGTCCTCTCTTATTTCATATCGAATTGTGAAAGCTAATTAGGACTTCTTTTAAGATCAGAATAATTCTATTATACTTGCAGGCTCAGGGATCATGAGTTCGGTCACTGTCGATCGATCCACCGCTCGCAAAAGCAAGGGCGACGATTCATTCGATATGGAGGGCATGGTTTTCCCTCTTTTGAAACCGATTGTTACATCTCACCGGCCTGCTTCGAGTGCTAAGATATTATGTTGTCACGAACAGCAGAAAGATGGTTTTCCACAGGATCTTGATGAAGTTACAGTGGAGACCGAGCTACTCGCGAAGCTGGAAGATCAAGATGGCTGCGAAACGCCCAAGTCCGAGGAGCACAAGATACCCAAAGTTCTTGAATGTCCACCTGCGCCTAGAAAACCGAAGATGAAAAGGAAGACTCCAACTCTTCCCGAAGGTTTCTTTTTCGTTCCTCAGGATTTGGATTCTGCGTTACTTCTATACAGAATGAGCCCGAGGAGGAAAAAGGTGCTTTGCTCTAAGAGAATATCGGCGCTTGCAGCAGGGCTGAATGGAGGAGACTACTACTTGTAGCTTTTCTTATTCTGTCTTGATATTTAATCTTAGCAAGTGCTGATTTTGTTCTAGCTGAGAGTTTTTGTTAAGGTTCTATAGCAATTTACTGTAGGAGACCAAAAAAATAAGTCCAGAAGATGATATTTAAGAGATCTAGGATCTATTTTTTAGTGTGTTCCGCTGTAGTCTAGCCGGTGCCATGAGAGATAATTAGGTTTGTCATATGGGTTGGTTTACATGACAAGTTTGCAATAATATGATTAATATACTCCTGATATATAGAAGTCCCATAAAGGATATGTGAGAAGAACTACCATGTTGAATGTAATATATCTGCGCAGGCTGCTGCTAGATCTGTTAAATATAATATGGGTTTTTTACTCCAATGTCTGATAATGGCTGCATCTATACTTTCCTTCGATTTAGTGTTTGCATTTCTGTAATCAGATTGATGTTAAATTTGTTGTCATCGAATGGCAGCCGCATTTGGGACGAGAAGGGAAGCCTCCAGGCCGCCCCAAATCGACTCTATGAAAGGTGAAAATGAAGGTTACATGCCACACACATAAATAAAGCTTACATTTTACAATATGTGATACAACAAAGAAGTAGGAAAGCTCAACAAAGTTTGTGCATTCATTAATAAAAGGGAGGAACACGCCGCGTGTTCAGTTTGAAAAAGTGCATTCATTAATAAAGGGACGAGGACGCCGCGTGTTCAGTTTGAAAAGTGCTTTTGTCTACTCCTACTGATAAAGGCACATTCTTTCCATTCTATAGAATCAAATTTTCCTCTCCAGGGATACCGTCACGACGGATACACTCACACCAGCAAATTTTCTCTGTGAAATAAAGTTTGTTAATATGGAAAATTAAAGTTTAAATTTGTCAAAGAGAGATTAATGGAGCTTTGCGAGATTTAATTTGGTGAGATAAGAATTTAAGTTTGAAGTTTTAAGAGATGGATTATATGAAATCTAATATAAATTAATTGTAACTAGCAACAATCATATGTTTATGTCAATAGGCATAGATTTTACACTACATATCAAATTATTTTCATTCTTTGAGATTGACAGTTTTCTTATGGAGTCCAATTATAACATGCACTATACATTACCATATTACTAATTAAAGTTATCATTGAATTTATTAAGAGTTTATAGGAGTTTAATAAGAGTGTTAACACAAAAAATTGTTTACATAATTTTATATGGTCAACACCATACTTATACACCATAACCCTATCATTATTAGCTCCATTTTTACCTTCACAATTAAATTCCCTCCAAATTGGTCCAAGTAATCATTATTACTTCCCTCATAAATACATAGAAGATGTGCAAACCTAAAATAAAAATGGGTCATAAACCATGGACCAATAACTTGCACTACATAAAACCATCCTCCAATACCATGGGAAACAAAATTTTGGATCATCCTATAAATACATTGTTAAGGTCTCCCCACAAACACTTTTAGTCACACTTTTTGTCCATACTGTAATGTCCCAAAAAATTTAAAAAAAAAATTTAAAATTTATTAGGGTAGTAAAAACTACCTCGGTGGAACATTATTTAACTTGCGGATTATAACGTACACTAGTTGTACACCATTATTTGGTCGTAAGTTGTTCTTATGTTCTAACATCTTACTTTCAATTGTGAATATTATTGTATTCTACTTACGATGTCCTAAGGCTTGTTACTACTTTGATTCTTATAGTTATACATTGTTGTGTATATGTCATTACTTGCTTATATATGCTTCGCTTATTTCTGCGTAGTCTTACTCGTTATTTATATGGTTCTAACTTAACTTTATTTCTGGAACTAAGTGGGGGAAGTGGTGGGACTTGTTCTCCCATGATGGTTTGAGAGGTAAAGTGTTCACTTGACTAGTAGGATTACTTAGTTCTTTGAACTAATGCACCTCTTTAATCTCGTATGCAAATTACACTTAGCGACAGAGATTTAAAGAGCACTAAAAATTTTGATCATTAACATACCTACTATTCGCTACTATGCTTCAAGCAAGGTAATTAAGATCTTCATTAATTACCTAACCTAGATAATTTTATCTATGTTATATCTATTAATCGATATATTTATATTTCATGTTTATTTTATTACAGCTATTAATATATCTCTTGTTTTTATTTCGTGACAGGTTGTAAATTGGCTAAAGCTCAAACTTGGATTTTATTCCTAGCAATGATACCATGGCATATTTCATATGCCATGGTTACTAAGTATTAAGCTTAGGGAAACATACAATGTATTCAGGTTTAAGCCTAAGGTCTAAACTATACATGCCAATAGTATGCATGGTGTTTGGACTTAGGGTTGGCGCATAAAGTGCATGGGCTATCATTATACTATACACCATACCTTGTATTAGTGCTTGGGGTGGCGAATGATAATATATGGTTTGGACTTTATAAGATGGGGTTTAAGACTTGCATGGAAAACGGAGACAACGACTTGGGGTTTGCGGTATCCCAAGCTTAGGGCTTGGCTTCATTATTCATTTGGTCATTTTTCTTGGTCTCTGGATGGTCTGGTCTTGGCTCTGCGCTGTGAATGGAGGTGACGGATTAGTTGACAGAGGTAAGTCTATGTTGAGTTTTAGCAGCGTTATGGTTTTATTGATTTGCTTGCTTAACCTTCATACTTCTCATCCGTTGTTCTTTTGTGGTTGCACGTGACAGGTTCAATGAGGAGCAACGTGGCTCAATTATTTGTGACTGGTTCGTGGGTGCTACCAAATGGTGCACGGTAAGCCTCTAAGACAAGTCTGCACTTGTCATCACTCGGCCTTATGGCAGGGCTGAGTTTCACCTTGTTGTTGGTTTGGGGTTTATACTGTGGGGTTTCGATTTTCCTTCAGGCTTGTATTAACAGACTTGGGTTCTTTTATTATTAGTAAGGCGTTTTGGCCGTGGAGCAAAACTTAGTGCTCTTACAGGCTCTGTGTATAAATTTGTGTTTATGTAATTCGTTTCCTAAATTTGGGGCTTTAAGCCAGGGTAACACCATTGCTTGCAATGGTGCCATGGCCCCTTGGCACGACTGTGTGAACTTGACTATGATTTTGGAAATACTGTGCATATCAATATATGTCCTATTTTGCGTTTTTGCAAAGGTTATTTATCTACACTATGTGTGACGAATTTATACAACGCTAATTGTTTATTACTCTGGGTTCATATGACATTTAGTCTTCACGATGAGTCTGGGTATTGTTACTCCATTATTGTTTTAGCTGTATGAATGGGAGATAGCGACAGCGTATGGCTTCAGGCCATGTCATGAATGGCCTGAGCACCCTTCCATGGCAGTTGCGACAATGTAGAAGAGGTTAAGATTTAAGATATGGTTTTTCATATGTGATATGGATTTATAAAAACACTTTGGTGTAAACCCTTGTGTTGACAGGGTTGTTGTAGATTTCGTTACTGTCCTGTTTATTATTATGTGATTTGGAAAGGTAAAGAAGCCATGGGTAAAAACCCACAAGGGCTATTGTCGTTGTAAGTTTACTTTTGATGGACTGTGTATTTAATTAAATGTGGTCGAGGCCAAGCTTACAGTGTGAGGGCAGAAATGTGGGTCTCATGATCTTGCTGTAGCGAAAGTAATACTATTGTGGTAGCAAGCATACATTAAGTGCATAGTGTGGCCTTGATAATTATAAAAGGACCCTACAGGATTCGAATCCTGGTGGTTGCTTGTGTGAAAAACCTTGGACTGTTTTTAAAATATTATAATGGATTTTGTAAAGAAAATGATTCTTTTGTATTACTGTAGTTACATGGCTTTAATCGTTATATGGAATGAATGCATGGTTGTTTAACACCTACTGTAGGTGTTTATATGATGGATTGTAGTACAGCTTGCGACTTGGATTTGTATACCCATAAGGGTCGATACTGCGACCTCTGTGTAAATTAAGGGTTTTAATATGACTTGGTTATTGTTTATGTGATGGCTGTGAGTGGATTTAAATGGGACCTTTAAATGATTTATGCATATGATTTATGATGTTGTTTAATTAAGTATTTTGGATTTTGGATTTTAAATAAGAAGAGAGAGATTTTGATTTTGGACCAAAGGATGGTCATTATACTTGTACTATGTTAATTATTTATGGTGATGTTATAATTTTAATGGAATTTGATTTATTAGTTCAGGTTATGTTTTAACTATATAGACCTTGAAAGGTCGTTACTGTTTTTTTATCTTTGATTTTAATGTAGAATAATTACAGCCTGTAATTTCTTAGTTTAAAGAGTACTAAACTAGGTTATAAACACAAAATTATTTATATAACACCTACTTCTGAAATGACTCTATTTAAATCTAAAACGTGGCTCTACTGACAAACGGAATATGTCAGTACAGTGTAAGGATCCAAAAGAACAGATAATTTGCAAGTCTGAAATAAAATCTAGTTTGTAAGTTAGCACAGTTTTAATAGGAAAACTATATAGGTAAAGGAAGCTAAGATACAAACCCTTGATAAACATTTATAAATGAATTAAAATTGCAGAAGCAAACTGATGAATAAACCCTAGATAAGTCTGGTATAAAAATTAACTTATAGCCTAGGGTTATTATTTAAAAAATGCAAACCCTAGCAGATTTTAAACAAAGAAATAAGTACACAGGGTTAGGAAATGAAATGTAATCATTTGCCTAACATAGCGAGCATTTATTATAAAAAAATGTAATAGGCAGTCTAGGGCTTCATACCTATAACTTGAAGCTCTTTTAATTGCTGAACCTGCACACTCAAATAACGAGCATTAACAATCCAAAGGAAGATCTGACCTCTATTTTTTATGACCAAATTATTTGGGAACTACCACGTTCCACCAAACCATGACCCATAACCATTCCTAGTTTAAATCTAGATCCCCCCGACTTGGACTTCGACATGCAAGTAGGTTAGAGCTCCTAAGGTGGGGTTTCCTATCTAGTATATCAGGTCTAGATCAGTTCTCCTTTTTCTTTCTAGGAAAATGTTCTCTAAGAATTTACTTCAGAGCAAAACAGGCAGAAAATGATTCCTCCTAATGATAGATTAGAACCCCAAGCCTTTCCTTGGATTGAGACTTTATAGACAGACTTTTCAGTCAAAGGGATAGTTAAATCAAGAAACCTTGGTTTCTTGATTTAACCCTTTTTAATTAATTTGGGTAATTTTTAATACTTTAACTTAGGAACTTTCAACTAGTTCCCAATTAGAATTTTGTAGGTATGGACTATTTATTATATTTAAATAATAAATAATAATGGATGGATCTTTTCTTTCTTTCTTTCGTCATTAATATTATTGTTATATTTATTCTGTATACATCCCATGTATAAAATACATAATAATATATCACTTGTTAACATTGGTCTGTGGGCATCATATACCATGATCCCTGGACTTAATGACACTTCTTCATTAAGGTCAAATAGGTAGATGGTTAGGTATACTAGGCTAGGCAACTCTAAAAATCCTTGCATGTTGGATTTCCCTCGTATAACATGGTAGTTCTTTAGTACTTGATGAGAATACAAAAATTCAAAATTTCATTTAATCACTTATAAATAAGTATGATGAGATCAATATTTTTCTCGAGTCGTTTTCACTCGGAAGTTATTAAACTCTTTTCAGTAATCCCTAGCGCTTACCACAGCCCATACTCAACGCTTAAACATGGAGTTACAAACTTAGTGCAATTTTAGAGCTCTTTTCTCAACACTAATGCTAGGATGTACTTGTACAATATGCCTAGGGATACAATGGCCAAGGATTCGATGCTCCAAATTTTATGCTCAACACCAACATGGAAGGCTCCAGGGATTATGCCCAACACTTCCAATTATCTTTTCATGTGTTCTAGAGCTTCTTCGCTCAACACAAAGGTAAGTACTCATGTGCTCCAGAGCTTTTCGCTCAACAAAAATCATCAATAGCTCATGTGCTCCAGAGTTCCTCACTCAACACAAATCATCAATCACTCATGTGCTCTAGAGCTCCTCACTAAACACAAATTATCAATCACTCATGTGCTCCAGAGCTTCTCACTCAACACAAAACCTCTCATCAATCATGTGCTTCAGGGTCCATGCCCAACACAAACAAGCATATATATATTTCTTATATTTTTCCAAGTGCCAATTTTTTTTCCATCTACCACAAATTGGACTTATGATGTGATCTATTTTCTAATTTTTTACAATTGTTTATTACAAATTAATATTGAGTGTATACTTCTCCCAATATCATGCAATATAGGAAAAGAAATGATGAAATTCCACCCCAACATTCTAAATATAAATATTAATTAAGTGTAAATTTAAGTTTTGTAAATATAAATATATTAATTCAAAATTTATATGAAGAGTAAATTTCAATTTTGTATTAAGGAAACTTTATTGTATTTATAATTTGACTTTTAGATAATTTTTATTATATTTTTATTTTTTTCATTATTATCTAGCTTAAATTTTACTTATATTCAACAATTACTTTACTAAATTTAGAAAAAAAATCCCTCAAAATCATTTAGTAAGAAGAAGTATGCAAGTTGCATTTTTTTTTAGTTTTAATTAATTGGAACACACACACACAATATCCACTTTAGCTCACGAATATTATAAAATGTTTATTTACATGGTATTGTCTTATTTTATTAAAATCACAAGCTCCACATTGAGTAAAAAATTCTAAAATTACACTTCTCCCTCATAGTGGGCTTTCCAACATCTTGGAACAATTACCCAATTCAACATTGACTTATGCGTTCAACACTTTTTCCCTACATGTATGTATATAACAAAATCTAAAAGCCATGACGCAACAATTATGGTCACCCTAAAATCCTTTAGTGATTTTGTACCTACTAGGAATCCAAAGTTTATGCACCAAATTACACCATCAACACTTAGTACACTTATGGACAACATTGTAACATCCCTCTCGCATACCCTAGAGATTTTGTAAATTTTGAATGTTATTGTACTTGTCTCCAAGTGAGGAGCTCAAGGCCAAGGCCCCACCGGAAACAAACCGTGCAACCTATATAAGTTAAAAACTTAGGAGGCACAAAGACAATGACATAACTTAACTACTAGAGATAAGAAAAAACGATTAAAAGATCCATAAGGGATACTGTGGTCCTACGTATTGGCAGTATTAGAGATAATATATGTGCCTACCAGGATACCTGCTTCGCTAAAACTTATTCTGACTCAGACACCATACCTAGTACTTGATCCTAATATGATTAAGTTCGAATAGATGAAGGTGCAATCACTCTTCTTAACATCGACATAGAAGACTTAAGGAGTTAAAGTAGAAAGAGGTAATTGTCAAGGGACTATAGGTCATAGTCTCCTTAAGAGAGATAGCACTGCTAGCATATCTCGTTTGATAAATACCATATATCTAGACTAATATCTATATATAGAGAGAAAGAGGGACTTATACTCGACATACATAAGGGTGAATCCACGGACCTGGGTAACACTTTTTGGCAAGCGCATTTCGGCAAAAACAGAAAAACGCACCTCGGTCGAGGGCTTGTTAAGCCCTTGACCGAGGTCTTAATATCTCGACCGAGGTTTTATCAAGCCCTCGACCGAGGTATTGCGGGCTTTACAAACCCTCGGTCGAGGTATTTAAATACCTCGACCGAGGTATTTAGATACCTCGGTCGAGGTTCATACCTCGGTCAAGGGCTTAAAAAAACAGACTTAGCCCACATTCAAACAAATGGAAAATTTCATGTTCCTTGCAGAGGTGTAAACCCTGCCATTCCTAGCACATAACTGAGCGGAGTTGATACCGATAGATTCACCAACGAATCTTCTATCCATTGAGGTATCATA
>LPNX010477962.1:660286-670726 GCA_001517045.1 Pseudotsuga menziesii
TATTCTACAAATTGTTTTTTTACTGCAAGTCAAAATTCACATGGCATATATGCGTTTTGAGGGCTTCTATTTAGCACATGAGTAAAAAACCAGGTTTTCATCGCCAAATTTGGCCAAAAAGTGTTACCCATCTTCATGGAATCACCCATAAGTTAATACAAGAAAATATGACAATTTCCTTCGACGACTTAGGTGTCATCCTAAGAGAAAATAAGTCATGGAAAAGACGATTCCTCGGTGGAAAAGAAATGGTATATTAAGTATTTATAAAGTACATGGACTATCATTATACGGAAAATAATGATAGATTTCATTCTTTATAAAAGACACGGATTGTTGTGAAAAGAAAAAAAACCATATATTAATTATTTATTAAATGGAATGGATTTAAGTCCTTTTGTAAAAAGGGCATGAATAATCATTATTTAAAATCCATCATGAGAAAAGAGAAAATGATGGATTATTAATGTATAAAATCTATCATAGAATGATAGATTAGGTCTTTACAAAAGACAAAGGTTATTTTAAGTCTTCTAAAAAGACATGGATTATATTAAGTATTTATAAAAATACATGGACTATTATTTTGTGAAGTCTAACATAAGGAAAACTGATAGATTTAGGTCTTTATAAAAGACACGGATTATTATGTAAGGAAAATGATAATTTTAGTCTTTTAAAAGGGACATGGATTATGATATGAAGCCTATCATAAGGGAAATATTTTGGTAAGGTGAGAAGACTATTCTTCTGTTGGACACATGCTGGGGAGGTGGTTCTTTGACAGCTAAATAAGAGGAGACATGCCTTGGCAAAAATAATGGCATAGGTGGTTGTCTGACAGCTGAATAAGAGGAGACATGCCTTGACAAAAGTGATGGTAGAAATACTGCCTTGAATGTCGGAAGCTGGGCGCACCTCAAGGAAATGACCATTCCTCTTTTTTTTATTTAATAAGTTGCATTTCTTGTTAAAAGGATCACTCTCCTTAATCCCCATTTCGCCTCATAGAGAGAGTTGTCATTGTCTATGGAGGAGGATCTTCATCGCGGAGATGGAAGTAAATTCCTTGGGGAGGAGTTTTCAGCAGTATTCCAAACGAGTGCTCTCGGTACAAGAATTCGATGATGATAGATCTTACTTTAGCCCCGATCAAAACCGTGGGTATGTTTTTCCTTTGAAATGTTTATTATAGATTGTTTTGGAAAAACCACTTTTTGATAGATCGGTTTTTAGGGAAGGTATGTGATTCACCTTGGTATCACTTGCACGCTAGTCTGGAATGGTATATTCCAAAAAAAAAATCTTGAGGGCATTATCTGGCTCTAATAGCTACACAATATGTGTTCTAACCCTCTGCACCTTTGCTGAATGGACCATTTCAAAATCTATAGGTGTGATACATGATCATGTTTTGTATGTGTTGTGTTATTAATTTATGCCGAGTAGGAACTTTTTCCTGCCAAGATTGGCGCAAATTGCCAAATAAAACCCATCGCTGATAAATTTATGCTGATAGACTACTGGTTAGATCTGCCTTAACGTGGCCATAATGGTGTCGATTCTATTCTGTGCTGTTAAGTTATGCTGAGTAGGAACATTTGATTGTTACTGATTTTTCTTTTTTAGATATAAGTGATTGTGGGCATGACTTCGTTTATCCTTTTCTATGGGAAAACATGGAATAGACTTAGCGTTGTTATGAATCATGCTTAGTAGGAAGAAAACTTTTCAGACCTAGCGCGGGTTCGGTTGGGAAGGCATGGTCCTTTTCAGGAGCACCAATATTTTTTTTTTATATTATGTTTTTTTGTTGTTTTGGAATACCAAGGATTGACAGATCCAATTTAGGGTATTGATTGTAATCTTGCATGAGCCTACCCAATGCTGGCTAATGCAAACATCGTGGTGTCCTTGATGCCCTTTTTATTCTATAATTTGGGTCAACCCCCAAGTCATCTTTTCGATGGATGAGACTTATAACGATAGTCCTATGCACAATTGTTTTCTGTCCAAAACCATGGCAGAATGCTTTTTGCCAGATGGTTGTAAGTGCTTCGCTCGCTCCAAAGTAGAGACCTAAATATAAGCATTGCACCCCATTGCGAGGTCCAATGTATGTATTTATTTGTCCTACATTTTTCCCATCAATGAAATGCTGCTAAATACACATTTCAGAAATATGTATAAATAAGGAGGAAGTGATCTAGTTACTTCTCATTTTCTGAAAGATAGCATACTGCATAGGAAAATAGATTTATGGTCAAGAATATATATATGTGTGTGTGTGTGTGTGTGCCTATTTCTGTATAAAGCCGCAAGGTTATTTGGTACATTCTATACATCTTTATCGTGGCTACTGATTAAAGGGATGGATGCTTGAAGGTAATTTTATACAACTACCACAAATTCCCTACTTTATATGGCGAAGACATTCTTGCGATATTGTTTTGAGTAAGGATTAAATTCATGGGATTGTAGGATCGGCAATTTATTTCTTTGAACACTGTCGTACATACATAATCAGTATATTGGGTGTAAGGGATATCCTTATCCTTTTAAAAATATGAAACCACTAATTGTTAAACCAGAGTAGCCTCATTTAATTGTTAGGTAGAAGTGACAAATTGTGGATTTAAAATCACTATGTACTCAAGGATCCGTTGGTGATTTATGAGCTAGTTACAAAGGCCTTCAATAGGGAAATTGGTATTTTGAAAATGTCTCTCTATGAAGAGACTTGAGGTAAGGAAAAGGGGAATGTATGTGCCATAGCATTGTAATTTCTTCTCTTCGATAAATCAATAGAAGGGACTAACAAACTTGGTGGATGTAGCCTCATCGATGAGGTGAACAACATATCCTGATGTCTCCTCTTTGTTTTTGCTTTATGTTGCTTATGCACATTTTATCAAAGGTGTTTAATGTATGGGGTACTACAATTGATTTATGCTACATTTGCTAAATTTGGGATAAGGCTTTATGAAACATATTTTATTGTTTTCTAAAGGAGAAACAAATTTACCCACCTTCCTCTCAACTTACAATCAGGTAGCACAAGTATGTTACATTGTTTCAATAATGCTTCATAAGGCGTTTGGGTGTTATTTTATCATTCAGAGTTCTTATCTAGATGATCTGATTGAGAGATTTTCTATTACTGTTTAAAGGCAAAGAAGATTGGTTACTCATGGTAAATATGTAAACATAGACTAATGTAGAATAAAGATTGAAGTTAATTGCCTAGTGTATTAAGTAAGAAGGACAATAGTAGGAAGGAATGAATGATTGATTTTAATTCGTAATAACTGATGCTGATTTATATCCAACATATTTTTAGATATTGTTGTTCAATGCGTGTAATGGTTAATGTCATTGATTTATTTGGACATACATTCTTGTAATGCCATGTAATATCTGCCACTAACATGATTGATTTGTTTTGTAGTGACAATGAAAAAAAAATTTACCCTTTTTTCACACATAATGGCATTGAGGTATAAGGGGTATGTTACAAACATGGTGTTGACTTAAAATCAAAAGAAGCAAAAACTAACTCAACATCAATCATTCATCACATTAAACTTGAATCAAAAATTAAATCAACATCAATCATGCATCACATTAAACTTTCTTTTGATTAAGTGTATCACATGCTTCTTAATCTCTAACCACATGAGGAAACCTCTCTCAAAGACAAGGGCCAGCAAGATCTAGTGCCATATTTATATGGGGCCTATTAAATACTCCAATACATTGAATAAATTTCTTACAAATATCTTCTTTCTACACACTTAAGATCAACCTATTTTTCATGTGTCTTATTTGAAGAAGGTAGTGGGACAAATTACCGAGTTTACATCATCCTTCCCAAATATGATGAAGAATGTTTCATTTGGTTACAATCGATAGTGATATGGGCCACGGGATAGAACCCTCTACCTCAATGCACTACCTAATATATGTTCATATAGTGGAAGGATTTGTGACTTAACAACATTGATTGGGAACATAAAGTAATTTTATTGTGGTATCCTCAACTACATCTTTGAATACAACAGTTCCTTTGATGGGGGTGGCATGTTAATTCCCTACCCTATATTCATATTTCAAAGTACACATGAGTTTGCAAAAAAATATATATGATGCCATATTATTTTGATAAGGCTTACTATGTAGTTTAGTGGATAATTAATCAAACTGTATTAAATAATAACTACTAGCAAGTTGATGTTTACAATATATGGGATCCAAGTACTTCATATTTTTCTAGTGAAAAACTATTTATAGAGATGAAATGCTATGTCATGTTTTTCCAGGTATTACTATTGTGTTAGAGATCTACTCAAATGGATGTCTCCCACTCAAAGAGACCTATATCTCTTTCATATCTCTCTTTATGGAATACTAATACAATGGTTATATTCTACATGATTAATATCACTATATATAATATCTATCCTTCTATAAGGTAACAATATTTTGAAAAAAAAAATTCAGTAGAAAAAAAACATGTAATTTTCTATTCGTTTAAGAATCAAAATTACATATATACCTGAATTTTGATCCATATGTACATACTTTCCTCCAAATAACTTAACAAAACATAAAAGTCGCACCCTTCAAAAAAGGCATACCTTCTCAACAACCTTCCCACCAAAAACTTTAAGAAGTCCATAAACAACCTATCAAACATGTAATTGCAACCTAAACTATCATACTAAAGAAAGAGCACCATCTTCCTAAAATCAATCCCATAGACAAATTAAGAGAAAGGATAGAAACCATTATCTATCATGTCTCCATCAACAAATTAAAAAAATTGGATAAATCTAGTCATATCCCCAATCAAATCCTTGGATTGAGAATCCACTGCAACATTGAATTCCATGTAGATGTCATTGAAAGAAATAACCTAAAATAAAATTTTAAGAATCTCAATCCTTCTCATCCAGCTGTAAAAACGTAAATACTGCAGAGAGTTCAAATCGTTTTTCAAAACAATTACGATATTTGAATCCTCGAAGACTTCAAGTTGAATGTAACCTCTTTTTTTAGAAAACAACAATAAATACCAAAGAGCGACTAGCTTCGCAAAACTGTTAGTTCCAACACCTACTCCCATATTTAGATTTATATGATGATTCTCTTTCAACCTTATCACCATACCCGCTCCACATTTTTCCTTCTGCTAAGCCCCATCAAAAATTCCATTAATAGCATCCACTTAAAAAAAGGATTGATATATTTTTTTCCTTTAGAAACATCTTCATTCTTCCATTCCTTAATATCAACCAAATATTTTGAAACAGTAAAGAAAACAAAAGGAGTAACATCATGAAAGATACTTCTATTTTGCATTTTCCAAAATTCCCATAAAAAAAAGGAAACTCCTTTATCTTCTCATTACTATAAAACCATCCCATCAAACTATATTCAATGTTCCCCTCATCCCACCTAAAGTGAACCGAGAGCAACTTTCCATCCTCCAACCAAACAACATTGAAAAAATAGCAATGATAAAAGAGATATTCCACTAACTCTGAATCAATTCTACAAGGAAGACATAATCCCGGACCAACAAAACCACTACTCTTAAGATTCTCCCACACCAGGATTTTGTCGTTCAATAACAACCAGCTAAAGCATTTTATCTTCAAAGCCATAAACCTTTTCCATAAAAAACTATACCACCATCTAAGAGAAGGATAACCTCTTTGTTTGACTAAAACCTCATAAGAAAATCTGGTTGTGACAATGCTTGTACTGATATTAGGTTCCCAAACTAAAACATATTCACTATATTCAAGGATAATTCCCTCCTAATAAACATAATCAATAAAATGTCTCCACTCTTCCACAAACTAATCCAACAAGCTTATTGCCTCCATAGAAAGCCAATAACCAATAGAATATTCCCTACCATTTCTAACCTGAGCTATAACTAAGATATTTCTTTTGTGAATATCATCAATAAGTTTCCTGGATAACAAGTCATTTCAATTGGATCTTTGCCAATAAATATATGGAACCCTCTCCCAACTTTCTAGCTCAGATGATTTTTAATAAGCAACACAGATTTAAGAAAACTCTTCCAAAGGAAAGAATTATTTGAATTCTTCAAAAGCAGGTTTATAATATAATGTATCAATGACTATAGCTTGATATATTTGGATTTAATGAATTTATTCCATAAACCTAGCAAAAAAAAAGATCTCCACAATCTCTTATCACAAAGAGACAAATTAAAGAGTTTTAAATCTTTTAAACCCCAACAAACTTTGAGTTTTGGCAATGCAATACTTTCCCATGTTATCAAGTGGAATTTTGAAACTTCCAAACCACCTAACCAAATGAAATTAAATAACTTTCTCCATAAGTGAGTAAGACTTAAGTGATTAGAGTTGAAGTTAAGCTAATATTTGTATCTAATATTTAAGCTAATAGTTATCCAATGTAACTGTGACTAGAGTTGAAGTTAAGCTAATAGTTCTAGTATCATTGGAGTTAAGCTAATAGTTGTATCTAATAATCGTTGAGTTAAGCTTGTAGTTGTATCTAATAATCGAATAGTTGAAGATTAATTTTAATTTTTACAACTATCACTAACTGTACTTATCACATTTCAATTAAGCTTTTTTTTATTTTTTTGAAATTATTAATTATTAATTTTGGACGACGCCCATAGAATTAATCTAGACAGTACACTTGTCTCATTCTCGTTTAATTTTGGACGACGCCCATAGAATCAATCTAGGAAGTACACTTGTCTCATTCTAGTAAATGGATGAAAAAAACATAGATGGTATCCACCCCAAAATTCTAAGATATATACGCCTATCGACGTAACTATCGATGTAACAAGCAACAAGGGAAATAATTAATCTAACTCAGTTCATCTTTGGAATAGGGGAAAAACATTTAGTGTATTCGATGCATTCTTGTTGAGAGAATCCCTTGTGTTTATGACTTTTTTTTGGCCATCAACATTACTTATCTAGAATAGTGTTTCGAAACCCCCTTGTGCTTCAAAACAACATGATCTTCACAATTTTTTTCCTATCATTTGCACAAAAGTCCACAAACCTAACCTATGTCTCTAGATGACTTGGCGTTGACTTTGGGGTTTCCATCATTAAGGAATCTTCAGAATGCTTAATGAAATTACTAAGACAACAATTTACAGTTTGATAGTTTGTGTTCAGGTTTCCGCACTAAGTTGTAGAGGTAACAGGTTGCAGCTCCAATCCAAAGGGTATTCAATGTTATTATTTGGCTGTTTTGCTTCAAAACATCATTTGAAAAAGTTGGTGTAAGATTCAGTTCGAGGATCTTAACTATGCATGATATTTTGCCTTGTGGCTTTTTTTTATCCTCCATCAATCTTTCACTATCACCATCAATTTGCATTCTATAAACTTCCTCATATAATTATGTAATATAATAAAATAAAAATTCACATGTTCACTTTTATATATATAATAAATTTTTAAACTTTTATAAATCCCAACCCCCACACATATATATATACCCTTTTTCAATCTCACATAACAAAATTTCATACATTTTTTCTATATTATATCAGAGACCGTACCCTTTTCGAACTTACAAACTTTGTGAATCGTTACTCATCTCCTCAAGCCAAGCCTCAAAGTTAAGCCATATGTCATGCACAACACATTAATTTGATTTCCAAAGGTTTATGGATTAAAAAAAGGGTTAACCACAAGCTTATGAAGCCTTGATAAAGTTCTATACTTTGAATCGAGGGGTATGGTATAAAAAAGAAGGTTAACCACAAGCTTATGAGGCGTGGATAAAGTTCTATACTTTAAATTGAGGGGTATGGTATATGTTGGCAATGGATAATAAAAGAGTTTAGATACAGAAGCACTGATCTGATTGCCGTAACTACAACGTAGTTGACATGCTTGCTTCGTGATTATGCTTTTAAATTTCATATTGATAAATTTGAAACATTGAGCTAATTATCATGGAACTTGGTTGAATGACACACAAAATTACACAGGCACAATCACGTTGTATGTGATTTCTGCAAGTTGATAGTACATGAAAGCTTTCAATGAATCAAAAAATTGGCAAAACAAAATTGATGGAGAAATGGTTGCGAAGGAAATGCCGCCTTCACCACTTCTTGTTTGTGCAACAATCAATCTTGAGGATGTTCCAATATTTTTGGAAGGACTACGATAAATTCTCTAGAGAAGAAGAGGTTGGAACTACTTCAATATCAGTACTGATCACCATTAGTCCTCAAATAAAAGGACACATTCAAGCCCAAAACAGTTATGAAGAAAATCATGAAAGAAAAGTATTAGATGTGTAACTTCTCACAAGTCTACAAGATCTTGTAAAGAAATAAAAAAATTATTAGATGATCTTTAAATTGAAATATCATTGTGTTAACATACCAAGAGGACATTCCTTCACCAAAACATTTGTTTTGAGCTAAATTCTCACTCTTAACCTTCTTTAAAAAGACTCAAAAACCTAATTAATATGTATATGAAAAACCTAAACATGTCATGCAAACTACATACTAGCTAGATGCTCAACTTTCACATGGAAGAGTTTATTAGGAGTTTGGAGGAGTTTATTAAGAGAATCAATGATTTTATTTGGAGTTCCACTTTACATGACTCGACATTAGCTAGACTCCTAGTGTGTCAAATGCAGTTAAACTAAGCCTTAAGCAATTAGACTTAAAGTTAAGCTAATAACTGTAGAATCATTGGAGTTAAGCTAATAGTTGTGTCTAATAGTTAAGCTAATAGTTGCCCAATATAACCATGATTAGAGTTGAAGTTAAGCTAATAGTTGTATAATAATTGGAGTTAAGCTAATAGTTGTAGCTACTAATGGATGGACTTAAGCTCGTAGTTGAAGATTAATTTTAATTTTTACAAAACTAATTGTACTTATCACATGTTAATTAAGTTAATTTTTATTTTTTTGAAATTATTATTTATTAACGCCCATAGAATCAATCTAGACAATGCAATTGTCTTATTCTCATTTAATCTTGGACGATGCCCATAAAATCAATCTAGATAGTACACTTGTCTTATTCTAGTCGGTGGATAAAAAGACATAGATGGTAGTCCACCCTAAAATTATAAGATATATAGGCTTAATTATGTTTAAATTATCAAGTTTTTAAATGGAGGGAGGTGATATCTAAATCCAATCATGCTTAAGAGTTAGTTTCATTCAAAAAGTGAACATGATTTTGATACCTTAGATACCCTTCTGTTATAGTTTCTTAGAAAAAAAACATTATATTTAATTACTCACTAAATAATTATCACTCACTAAATACATACAGCAATTTGATCATAATATATATATGAAACATGTAGACTAATGAATAGACAAATTTCTTCACAGGATTGAAAAACAATGTCAACTGAAGCAGCGATAATGGAGAATGACAAAACAAAAAAGAAAAGAAGAAAAGAAGAAGAAGACATGACACCTATCACCACTAGAACTTTCTTACATACCTACCGTCACCAACTGCTTCTTGTAGTGGGCAATCATAATTCACGCCCATATCATGAAGCTTCTTTAACAAAAGGTGTTCTACTCTTTCACAATAATGCATCCTTCAAACAATAAGGGCTGGCTAATGATTATAATAGAGAATAACTCCAAACTAATGTTTGATATCTCTGTCATGACTTTAAAACAACGTTTTTATCGCTAAAGATTTGCATGTCCAATGAAAAAATATATTTATTAACGCCTCTAAATATCTTGGAAACTTAAAGCTACCAGAAATACTTTGTGCATCACTGAGTTCCCCGCAAAATAATCAATGGAAGAAAAAATGTTTATGCATAGTACTGATCTACCATTCAACCAAAATCTCCGACAAACAATGGAAAATGCAAAACATTCTACTGAAAGGTCCGTAATCATGAGCACCAAGCGAAGCTAATTCCTTGAATGTATGAAATATATGAGAATAACTCTACTTAATCACTCTACTTAATTATGTAAACATTTATGGATCTGAAGCCTTCAATTGATAAACATTAAATAATGCAGCGGAATATATACAGCAAATTCGTAATACCTGGTTCCATCTTGACAGCCTGAGTTTGAATCCACACGCCTGTGCACCTGCAATGTATTGAGGAAACTTGATCCCAGACTAGAACAGAAAACGGTTTCTCTCTCTAGCCCTGCTGCCATACACTCTTTCAGATCGGTTGAAGATGGGTTTTCTGAAGGTCCATTTATAGGCAGAGAGAGGACCGGTTTCCCCAAGGCCGTTATTCTCCACCTGTCCATCAGAGTAGGAGATTTGAGACCGTTCCTGAATCCGTTACAAGAACTCAGGGAAAAACGTTTCTGCTGCCAGTATGCGCGTCTCTTCATATGGGTCATTCAGATTAAATCATAAAATTAATCTTA
>LPNX010477962.1:671778-849278 GCA_001517045.1 Pseudotsuga menziesii
ACAGATATCTCTTCCCATATTAGAGAAAACACGGATAGGGTTTAAAAATGTACCCAAGACTCGTATAAAACCCAGAACCCCAAAGATTGTTGATAGAAATCATGGATTTATTTCCTTTCCCCTAGGAGAGGCCCACGCCGAAACCAGAGTTCTGAAATTTAGTTTTCAACAAAAGAAAGACAGACATAATACAAGGCTCATATCGTGGAATACTAACAGGTCGAATAGAAAACACAGAATCCCGTACAATGGATGTCTACGTGGTTCAGTCAATCCCAGTCGCCTAATCTTAATCCATCTATAGTGCACAGGCATCACATACATTACATACTCATAAAAATCAGATCTGGAGATTTCTGTCAAAGCATAGGCACCCGCCCAATTCAGATCTTGAGTTTACACCAGAACACAGCATAAGCATTCACAAGAAAAGAGGTTCACGCCCCTTGCAAGCTGCCATTCCCTAAAAAAATCTCCCATCGCATGCCTCAATGCAACAATACAGGCATCTCTCAACACAACAAAACAACCATTCATCCACACAAATCAAAGGAGCAGAACCAGATTGCATTCTATCAAAGGAAGGTTTAAAAACTCAGGCTCTGATACCAATGTAAACATTTATGGATCTGAAGCCTTCAATTGATAAACATTAAATAATGCAGCGGAATATATACAACAAATTCGTAATACCTGGTTCCATCTTGACAGCCTGAGTTTGAATCCACACGCCTGTGCACCTGCAATGTATTGAGGAAACTTGATCCCAGACTAGAACAGAAAACGGTTTCTCTCTCTAGCCCTGCTGCCATACACTCTTTCAGATCGGTTGAAGATGGGTTTTCTGAAGGTCCATTTATAGGCAGAGAGAGGACCGGTTTCCCCAAGGCCGTTATTCTCCACCTGTCCATCAGAGTAGGAGATTCGAGACCGTTCCTGAATCCGTTACAAGAACTCAGGGAAAAACGTTTCTGCTGCCAGTATGCGCGTCTCTTCATATGGGTCATTCAGATTAAATCATAAAATTAATCTTACAAATTACATATTGGAGCCAAATAAGGCAAATTATTGAAGTTAAATTGAAGATTAACACCAATGATTGACGTCACATTGAGGATTACGATCAATAATAGGAAGATTATGATCAATGATTGAAATCACATGTAAGAGATCAATCAAAGTTCTCACTTCCATGCAAGTATTATAATTTATATGTATAGTGAACAATGATCAATAATGATTGACCAGTATATAGCTTATCGTGAATGACCAGTTTATAGTTTATCTGATTATAGCTATTAGGTTGTCGTTTTCAGATCTGAACAGGTTTCTAGAAGCATTTTGGTTTGATTGACTACTTGAATAATTGAGAAAAATCACTATAGATCCATCTAAAAGGATCTACCAAGCATCAAGATCAAATCTCTCAAGGTACAAACCTTTTTTAGAGATTAAAATATGTAATCCAATGTTTATGGTTTTAGTTTATCTAATTTATCTTGTTTTGTTTTGTATGCATGCAATGCTAAATAATTTAAATTTGATTTAAGATAAGAAGTTATTTTTAATAATATTTTTTTTTATTTTTTTATAAAAGATACCAACTCTAGGATGAGTACGAAAAGAATTACAAATATCTCCTCTATTGAACTGTAGAATGCACCTTTTCTGTGCAATAAAAGAATAATTCACAGATTCTTTTGATAGTCCCACTTGTTTTCTCTTCTCACCACGTAGTCTAACTCGTTAGAACCGTAGCACTCCAGTCTAATTGGTTACAGCGGTAGCACTCCACACAGTATGTATAACTAATTTGTAACTTGTTTTTCATTTTTCATGCCAATTGTCATTCTAGCAAGGAAATATGTTTATGCTTCATTATCATTTTTGTTTCAATCTTTCTATTTCATTCCATTGGCCTTATTGTGAGCTATCTATATCTCTTTGATTATTGAATAGTTCTTGGATATATTATTTTACTCGTAATAACTATATTATTAAGATAAATATGTTTTAAATAAGTTTAAAGATATATATTTGGTGTATTGATAATGTTCTTTTTCTTAAAAAATATGTATTTAATAGTTAACCTAATATCTAATATAACAAACACTTTATTTATGGTTATTAAGCTTATAGTTGAAGTTAAGCTCATGGTTGTACCATCATTGGAGTTAAGCTTATTCTTGTATCTAATAGGTAAATTAAAAGTTAATATAAAGTTATTATAGTTAATATAACAAGTTCTAGTGGTCTTGTCTCTTAGCCTCCCAATGAAGTTAAACTAGGCCTTATGCATATTAGCTCGACTCCCAGTGCCAGATGGAGTCTGCACACATGATTTCAGTGCAATGATGGTCTACTTCTCAAGCTAAGAGATGGAGTTCATCTAAATTTAATTTAATAGTTGTATCATTATTGGAATAAGCTAATAGTTATCCAATATAACCACTATTAGAGTTGAACTTAAGCTAATAGGTGTAGAATCATTGCACTTAAGGTAATAGTTGTACCTAATAGTTCATCTAATATTTATCCAATATAACCTTTATTAGAGTTGAATTTAAGCCAATGATTGTAGAATCATTGGAGTTAAGGTAATAGTTGTATCTAATAGTTAATTTAAAAGTTAATATACCAGCAATTGCAATTCAAGTAAAAGTACTGATTGGAATTGAAGTAAATCTAATAGTTGTATCATCAATGCATTTAAGCTAATAGTTGTATCTAATAATCTAATAGTTGAAGTGAAGTTTAATTTTTCCAACTGTCACGAATTGTAATTATTAAATGTTAACTAAGCTATTTTTTTTTTTTTGAAATTGTTAATTATGAATTATGGACGGCCACACTTGTCTCATTCTCATCTGGATGAAAAAGAATAGATGGTAGCCCAACCCAAAATTCTAAGATATATACACCTATCAGTGTAACTATTGACTTGACAAGCAAATCTCCACCATATCAGTCGATTCAATTAGAGTATGTAGAAATACATTTTTTGCCCAATAGTATTTCTGAAGTCAAGTTCTTAGGTAGAAATTAGTTACAGTATTTAATGTTAGTATGTAGCTTCCATTAGAAGAAAATTTTAGTTCTTTGTATATGTAGAAGAAAAATGAATGACAAATAGAATCTTTGGGAGAAGAACAAAGTAAGAGAGAAAGGAGAAGAAGAAAAAATCTCAGAAGACTTGGAATGCTCAAGGTGGTGGTTTTGGAATGTGTTAAGAGCCCAATCTCTATAAAAAATGAAACATCCAAGTAAATTTTCAGATATGTAAATGGGATAGTAGTTTTCTTGTTACCTGAGAATAATATATAAACCTATAGTTTTATACTTAATGCATGTTTTATTTATGTCTCACATCTTCTCCATAATTACTTCTGTGAATGTTGTTTACAGTTACTTTTGTAAAAGACAGAATTCTCAAATATTTCACACTGCAAAAGTTTGAGTTTTAACCTTGGAGTTATTGACACAAGTATTATTTAATATTTTGGGTATATGATATTGTCAATTTATTGACAGTAAAGTTGTCTAGAGATTCAATAAAGTTAATGAGTAGTTAAGTGTGGACCTATCAAAGTGGAGTCATGTAGAAGTTATCTAGAACTCTTAATTGTAAAAATATGGGTGATAAATTATACTTTATATAACAAGATAACCTTTTAGTATTATAATACTCCAAAAAGTAGGAATTGGTAGTAGTTAAAAGTGCGTCATAATTAATCTAAGTAAAAGTCAACTGGGTATCTCTCTAAGTAAAACTGTGTTGGGATAAAAGTCTCTAAAAGTGTCTCACATGGAAGTGAAACTTTAGACTTGTAGAAGTAAAATTCACTAGAAGTAAAACCTTTCAAAGTTAATTTGGTTGTGGTTAAGTTAATTAACCAGATTAACTGCCAAGTATGAGGAGCACAACATACCCACAGAGATTGAATGTCTTCCTACGCCTAGAAAACCAAAGACGAAAAGGAAGACTCAACCACCCAAAGGTTTCTTTTTCGTTCGTCAAAATTTGGATTCTGCGTTACTTCTATACAGAATGAGCTTGGAAAGGAAAAAAATGCTTATGTCTGGTAATTTAATTTTAGAAAGTGTTTATTTTGTTCTGGCTGAGAGTTTTTTGTAAGGTTATATGCCAATTTTGTATTGGAGACTAAAAAAATAAGGCCAGAAGACGATGTCAAAGAAATCTAGGATCTATTTTTAAATGTCTTCTACTATATTCGAGTCAGTGCCATGAGAGATATTTAGGTTTGTCAATTGGATTGGTTTATATGACACGTTTGCAATAATATGATAAATATAGGTCTGATATACAGGAATCCCATCAAGGATATGTGCAAAGAACTATCATGTTGAGTCTAATATATCTGCACAGGACACTGATACTTCTGGTAAATATATATGGGTTTCTTAATCTAATGTCTGATTATGCATACATCTATGCTTTATTTCGATTTAGTGTTTGCATTTTTGTAATTAGATCGGTGTGAAATATGATGTCATGGAATGGAATCCGCATTTGGGTCAGTACAGAAGCCTCCATGCCACCCCAAATCGACTCCATGAAAGATGAAAATGAAGGATACATGTCACATACATAATAAAGGTTATTGCTGGAAGATAGTTGTCACTAGTTTAAAAATTTACATTTGGTAAAAGCTAGTTTAAGTAAAGTGGGTGTCTATTGAAGTAAAAGTGTGCTGAGATAAAAATTAGTAAAATGTTGTGTCAAGGTTAAAGTGAAAGTTGAGTTTTGTGGAAGTTAAGTCTTTCATAGTCAAGTGTAAAGGCTTATCAAAGTTAAATTTGGTCGCAGTAAACCTCGTCCAAGTTATTTCGTTGAAGTAAACTTGTCAAAGTTAACCTGTGGAAGAAAAATGTTGGCCCTTCCCAAAAGGTAGTGTGTTGCAGTCTTAAAAAAAAAAAGTACTTATAACACAAGTTTGACTGTCCCATTTTTTCCTGGTTTAGGAAAGAAACATTTTCCTAAAAAGAGAAAAAGTAATTGTTTAAGAAAAATAAAAATTAAAAAAAAATGCATTCCACTTCTGGTGCAAAAATGTCAAGTTTACAAACTCCAATTTTCTCATGAAAGAATTGTGAATAATGGTCTTCAACCATGAAGGCTCTATTCAGAGGTCAAGATGTATGGGAGATAGTTCAAAATGGCTATATTAAACTAGTAGATCAGGCAACATATAATAACCAAACATAAGCCAAGAAGGATGCCTTGAGAGAACAGAGGAAGAAAGATGCAAATGATTTGTTCTACATACATAAATCAATGCATGAAATCATACTCCCAAGAGTAGAAACAACAAACACCGCTAAGGAGGCATGGGGTATATTGGAAATTGCCTATGAAGGATTGGACAAGGTAAAGAATTCTAAATTTCAAATTCTTGGAGGATATTTTGAATCTCTATGAATGAAAGATAAAGAGTCATAGGAATCAGAGGAATCATTTTACAATAGGGTTATTGTTTTGATAAATCAATTAAAATCCCATGGGAAAAATGTAGAAGTCATAAGGGTTGTGACTCTGGAAGAAAACAAATATTTGAACAAATTTACCATTGATGAGTTGCAAGCCTCACCCATCAATCATGAACATATAATCAATAGATAAAACACATAATTAGAAGGTGCATTTGTAGCAGAGTCCTTTATAAGCAATGGAAGAGGTAGGGGGAGACCAAATTCTAGAGGCAGAGGAAGGCGTTTTTTCCAGAGGAGGACGCGACAACAGTCCTGGAAATCTTGCTAGTAGAGGTCAAAATTAGAACCCTAGTCTTCAAGTGGTCACAAGTTTGATAAATAAAAAAATCCATTGTCATTATTGCAAGAAATTTGGAGATTTTGCATATAAATGCAAAAAGTACTATGACTAAGGAAAGCAAGTTCAAAACCAATCAAGCAACACCAACACTTTGATGACCATAATGTTTTTTCCAAGTGAATCCCCAATTGAATGTAATGTTGTCCATGAAATTCCATGTGACATGTATGATATCTAGATTCAAGTTGTAGCAATCATATTACTGGTAATTTAAATTTGTTTTCCAGTCTAGATAAATCAGTTCAAACACAATCTATTATGAGGAGGAGAAAAATACTATGTATGGTGTCTATTATGTCGAAGGTATGAAACACAATCTGGTGAGCATTAGACATCTATTATGAAAGGGTTACAGAGTGTACATGGGAGACCACCATTGTGTGATTAAAGACATACATCCAAGTAACCAACTAGTAGCAAGAGTACAAATGACAAGAAATTGCTTGTTTCCTTTAAGGATAAGTTCAAACATGAAAGAAAAAACAAATCAAGTTGTTCATGAAGGACAAAATGAAAATTCAGGAGCTGCGTTCGAGGCAGAAAACAAAGAAGTAAGCAAGCACTATGACAAATAAGAAAATTCAATGCAGAAATATAAGCATAATTTCAATCAAAGATTCAATATGAGTCTTGGCTCTGGAATTTCATATTTGAAAATCTAAATTTTAGTGGGATGAAGCTACTACACATGAAGAATATGGTAAAACAATTTCCATTGATTGAAAAACAAAAGAGAATTTTTTAAGAATGCATTTTTCGCAAGAAAAATCGAGAGACTCTTTCATTTGGAAAATCACACAGAGCACACACACGACTTTAGATTGTGCACTCTGGTATTTGTGGGCCAATACAGACACCATCCATTGGAGGATGCAATTATTTTCTTACTTTTTTTGGTGACTTCACTAGAAAAAAATGGGTATATTTCTTAAAACACAAATATGATGCATTTGGATATTTTCAGCAGTTCAAAGCACTCATGGAAACGAAAAGTGGATACAACATCAAAATCTTAAAAATGGACAGATGCGATGAATATGTCTTAAATGACTTCCTAAATTTCTGCAAGACGCATGGTATACAAAAGTAATTCATTGCACAATATACTTACTTAATGAATGTCTTAAGTAATTCATTGCATGATATACACCTCGATAGAGAGGAAGAACATAACAATTATGGAGGTGGCACATAGTATGATGGAAGCCAGGCATTTGTCAAATGCATATTGGGATGAGGCAGTGGAAATTGTTGTATACATCATGAACTAGTGTTAGACAAAGAGTGTGAAGAACAAGGTTCCTTAATAAGCATGTACATGTATGAAACATAGTGTATCTCATCTAAAAAATTTTGGTTGTGTCACATATGTTCATATTCTAGATGAGAAGAGAAGGAAATTAGACAATAAAGAATGGAAACATATTTTTGTTGGTTATTCTAAAGACACAAAAACATATAAGTTGTATGACTCTGTCACAAGGAAAATAATTATAAGCCGCGATGTTCAATTTGTTCATAATGAAGCATGGGATAGAACTATAAAAAATAATTAAAAGATTGTGTCAAGGGTCAAGCATGATGACATGACGAAAGAAGTGGTTCAAACACCACATGTAATCCAAAATGTCGCAGCCCCATCCACTGTTCAAACAACACGACATGTTTTAACACAAGGAACTTCGACACAAGTCACAACTCAAGCCACATCGACAAGCACACCAAGCACTCATAAAACTCGATCAAGAATTTTGACGAGGTCAACAATGAAAAATGCAATAAAGAAAAGAATTCAGCATGAGATTTATGATGTTGGTACACCAAATTCATTCTCTATTTTTGCATTATTTTCTCAAATTGATGATCCTTTAACATTTACGGAATCTGTCAAAGATGAAGTATGGGCACAAGCCGTTGATGAAGAAATAGAATGCAATGAGAAGAACCTAACATGGGAGCTGGTAGATGTGCCAAAAGATAAGGATGTAATCAATGTGAAATAGTTTTACAAGACCAAGAAATATGTTAATGGGAATGTGTAGAAGCACAATATAATATTGGTTCCAAGAAGTTTCACACAAAAACTCAACATAGACTTTAATGAAACTTGTCCACATGTTTCATGAATGGACATAGTTAGGACAGTTTTAGCCATCGTTTCCAAAACAAATGACGTCTTTATCAAATGGATGTTAAATATGAACTTTTGAATGGTTATCTCGAGGAGAAATTGTATGTGGAACAACCACAAGGCTATGCAGTTCAAGGACAAGAACACAAAGTATACAAGTTGAAAAAGGAACTCTATTGTTTGATGCCAACTCCTAGAGCTTGGTATAGTCGCATTGACTCCCATCTCACCGAGAAGGGATTTCAAATAAGTGAAAGTGAAATGACGTTATACATCAAATTTAATGAGCAAGGTAACGTGTTAATTGTTTTCCTGTATGTATATGATTTAATATTTATTGGTGATTTGGAATAAATGATTTTATAATAGTCATGGAAAGTGAATTTGAAATGAAGTATTTGGGGATTATGAAGTATTTTATAGGCATTGAAGTCCATCAATCTGAAAGTGGTATATTTATATCACAGCCCAAGTAGCAAATGTAGTTTTGAAAGATTTAATATGACTAATTGTAAGGTATCCCCAACACCATTCATAATAGGATTAAAATTGAGCAAGGATGATGATGGATCAAATGTACATCCTACGATGTTTAAAAGGATGGTGGGAAGCCTTATGTATCTTACTGCAACAAGGCCATACATAATGTATGGAGTGTCTGATCTCAAGGTTTATGCATTAGAGGAAATTTGGGGTCTAAAATGGGCCTTATAAGAAAACGTGCCAAAATAAGTTTTTGTGAGTTGGAATTCAAGAACCAATATAATTTCAATAAAATAATTCAACCATAATGGTTGAATTGACATATTTGTCATTAAAAAAAAACTACTTTTTTTGTTCGTATTTTCGACATATCTCCCTGTGTTTTTACTCAAATTTTGATCGGGAGATCTCGTTGGATGCAGAATTTGATTCTGCATCCAACGAGTACCCACACTGCATACTTTTGACGAACCCCGCTACCCCAAAAACAAGAAATACCTGAAAAAACGTGATGATGATGTCATCATCACATTTTTTCAGGTATATCTTGTTTTTGGGGTAGCGGGGTCTGTAAAAAGTATGCAGTGTGGGTACTCGTTGGATGCAGAATCAAATTCTGCATCCAACGAGGTCTCTCGATCGAAATTTGAGTAAAAACACAGGGAGATATGTCGACAATACGAACACAAAAAGTAGTTTTTTTCTTTTTTCCTCCAAAATTAATCAATATTATTTTATTATTTTAACTATTATTTTATTATTTTCCTTAGGAGGCCCATTTTAGACCCCAAAATTCCTCTAATGGAGTCACCAAGAAAATCTCATTGGAAAGCAGGTAAGAAAATTATGAGGTATGTAAGAGGCATAAAGGACCTTGGTATTATGTATTCAACCTAAGAAAATTTTAAACTCATTGGATACATTGACAATAACAATTGAGGCAACATAGATGACAATAAAATCACGTATGGGTACACATTTCATTTTGATACAAGTGTTTTGTCGTGGGCTTCAAAGAAATAACCCATTCTGACTCTGTCTTTCATAGAGTTGAGTATGTTGCAACTACAAGTGATGCATGTCAAGATGTTTGGATGTGAATAATGTTAATGGATTTTTCACAGAACCAACAAGAACCAACAACCATTTACTACGGTGACATTTCATCCATTGCACTGTCAAAGAACCATGTGTTCCATAAGAGAACAAAGCACATCGACACAAAGTATCATTTCATAAGAGAAATGGAAAATAAAAAAGAATTTTTCTTCGAATTTTGTACACCTGAATATCAGTTGGTAGACATATTTACAAAACCATTAGCAAGGGACACATTCCAATATCTGCAAAGTTATTTAGGAACTTAAGAATTTTTTCTCAGTAAGTTTTTCCATACACAGAGCAAGTTCCATATCTAAAACATTTTGTAAAAATTTTGCTTTTAATTATCACCATCTACTTATAATTAAGGGGGAGTGTTGGAAATATTAATTACAAGGAGATCTACATCACATCTCATCCAACTCAATCAGAGACTGCAGAAGTACATTTTTTGTTAGTTAGTCAGTTAGGTTATGGAGTTCACATCTCAGCATATTTAAGCAACCGAATAGTATTTCTAAAGTCAAGTTATTATGTATAAATTAATTACACTCTATAATGTTAGTCGGTATCTTCCATGAGAAGCAAAATATAGTGTTTCCATATGTAGAAGAATAATGAATGAAAAACAAAGTCTTTTTGAGAAGAACATAGTAAAAGAGAAAGGAGAATAAGGAAAAACTCTAAGAAAGTTTAGAGAGCTCAAGTATTTGGTTTTGGAACGTGTTGAGAGCTCAAACTCTATAAAAGGTGAAACATCCAAGTAAAATGTTCAAGTATGTAAATGCGGTCCTAGTTCTCTTGTTATGTCCTCATAATATAATAAACCTATAGTTTTATGATTGAATGCATGTTTTATTTATTCCACATTATTTTCTCCAGAATTACTTGTGTGGAAAAAATTAACATTGATGGTTAGTAAATTAAATCAACAATCTCTAAAATATTTCACCATGTAAAATTTTAAGTTTTAACCTGAGAGTGCTTGACAAAAACCTTATTTAATATTTTGGATTATATGATATTGTGAGCTTGTGCTAGTAAAGTTCTATCAAGGTTCATAACAAGTTAATGGATGGAATCATGTCGAACTTACCGAGTGGTAAAAAGGTGTATTTCACTCGAAGTGAAAAATATATTTTATACAATAAAGAAAACCTTTTAATATTATAACCTTGTTGAAGTTGGAGTTGGCCGCAGTCAATTCCAGTAAAAGTGTATTGGGATAAAAGTCCGTAAAATATTGTCTCAACGTTAAAGTGAAAGTTGAGTCTTGTCGAAGTAAAGTTTGTCGTATTCAAGTGTGAAGACTTGTCTAAGTTAAATTTTGTGGTAGTAAACCCCATTGAAGTAAAATCCCATTGATTTTATTTAGGTTCAAGTAAACTTGTCAAAGTTGACTATTGCAATTAAGTGATTTTGTCTATTCTGCTTATAAAGGAACATGCTTTTGCTTGTGTAGAAGGAGTTGTGCATTTGACTCAGCTAAAGTTTGTTGATATAGATAACTGAAGTTTAAATTTGTATTAATGGATCTTTGCTAAATTTAATTTGGTGAGATAACATATCAAAGTTAAAAAAGTTTTAGGATGGATTATATTAATTCCAATATAAATTAATTGTAACTAGCAATAATGATATTAATAATGTTAATGATATTAACAAGCATAGATTTGGCAGTGCACATCAAATTACTTTCACTCATTGTGCCCACTCTACCAGATTGAGAGTTTACTTGGCAATCTTGCGAAGTATACATTAGCTCGACTCACAAGTTCCAGATGGATGAGTTTATTAGGAGTTTGGAGGAGTTTATTAGGAGTTCAGAGGATCTTATTAGGAGTTCAATTGTTACAAAAACCGAAAATCAAATGGATTCCATGCTTCCAAATAGAGTTCAAGTAAACCTTATGCACATTGGCTTGACTCTGAGTTGCGATATGGATTTCAATTATCACATAGAGTGCACATTACGATTATTAGGAGTTTGAGTAAACCTTATGCACATTAGTTTGACTCCAAGCTGTTAGATGGAGCTCCACTGTCACACAGACTACACATTACCATCCCATTAAGTGAACTTATAACATGAGCTATTTTTTCCCAACTACTACAAAGGACAGTTATCACATGACCTATTTTCTATTTTTTTATAATTGTTTATTATGATTCTTCAACAAGGACCATAGAATCAATCTAGACAATACACTTGTCCTAATATCCTTCAATCTAGGAAAAGTATAGGTGGTATTCCACCCCAAAAATCTAATATATAAATGCCTATGAGCATAAATATAATTATTAATTAAATGTACATTTAAATTTTATAAATATAAATATATATTAATTCCAAATTTATATTAGTATTTTTTATTAATAAAACTTTTTTATTTATAACTTCAATTTTTAATCATTTTAATTATGTTTTTAATTCTTTTATTATTTAGTTTAAATTTTAATTACATTAAAAATTTATTTTACTAAACTAAAAGTATATATATTGTTTTTCTCTCAAAATCACACACTAAAAAGTATCCTAACTTTCTTTATTTTTTTCAATTAATTAAAACATATATATTATTAATATCAAACCTTAAGGTTGGCTTTGTAAAATATTTAGTTACATGTTTTGTATTATCTGATTAAAATCACAGGCTCCACATTGAGCACAAAAGCATGCTTCTCTCTAATAATGGGCTCTCTAGCATCTACGAACCATTACCCAATTCAACATTGGTTTATGTGTTGGGTACTTCTTCCCTGCATGTGTCTAGATGATATATAGTATAAGCCATGATGCAACAATTACACTTACTCTCAAATCCTTTAGTGACCTTGTACCTACTAGGCACATCCAAAGTGGACGCAACAAATCACACAATCAACACTAGACTGGATCATATTAATCTTGAAACGAAATGAAGCAAAGATTAAAACATGAATCATGGATCCTATTAAACTTGAAACAAAAATTAAATGAACATCACTCATGCATCACATTAAAATTTTTATTGATTAAGGGTATCACATGTTTCTTACTATCTAGCGACATGAGAAAACCTCTCTTAAAGACCAGGGCCACCAAGATCTAGTGCCATATCTCTATGGATCCTATTAAATCCTTCGATACATTGAATAAGTTGCTTTCAAAGAGGTTATTTTTACACACTCAAGATCCACTTGGTTAACCTCTCTTAAAGATAAGGGCCACCAAGATCTATTGCCATATTTCTATGGATCCTATTAAATCTTTCAATACATTGAATATGTTGCTTACAAAGAGGTTCTTTCTACACACTCAAGATCCACCTGTTTTTTCATGTATCTTATTTCAAGAAGGTAGTGGGTCGAATTACCAAGTTTATATCATCCTTCCCAAACATCATGAACCATGTTTCATTTGGTTAAAATAGCGATATGGACTACAAGGTAACGCCATCTACATCAATGCACTACTTAGGATATGTTCATATAGTGAAAGGATATATAAATTAAAGACATTGATTGGAAACACAAAGCAATTTTATGGTGTTTTCCTCACCTACTTGTTTGAAGACAATTGTTCTTTTTGATGGGAAAGGCATGGTAATTCCCTACCTTAGAATCCTATTTCAAAGTACACATGAGTTTGGTAAAAAATACATATTAGTCTATATTCTTTTAATAAAGCTTGCGAAGTATTTTAGTGGATAATTAATCGAACTTATTAAATATTACTTTAAGGTATTTTTAAGGGTTATACGTATAATTAAGTATAATATTTTAGGCCATTATTTCAAATACAAAAAAATAATTTATATAGATATCCAAGCAAATATTAAATATTAAACCCAAAGTTTCTTACTAAAATCTGTAGATTTTGGCCAATATTATATTAAAAACATATCTAACCTAAATATAGGTGACTCTAGAGTATAAAAATGACCAATTAAGGAATTTAATTTTTGAAAAAAAGTCCACAAAAGAGCCAAATTTCGCCCTTAAAAATTATCCATTATAGCACCCATTAACAAGTCCATGTTTACAATATATGGGATTAGTACTTAATATATTTCTAGTGAAAAACTATTTATAGAGATGGAAAGTTAGCCAAGTATTACTATTATGTTACAGCTCTACTCAAATGTATGCCCCCCACTCAAAGAGTTCTGTCTCTATTTCATATCTTCCATATGGAATATTAATACATTTAGGTTATATTCTACATGCTTAATATCATTATCTATAATATTTATAGTAACAATTTTTTTTAATATAGTTCATAATTTATTGTTTGTAAGAGTTAAATACATTGCAATTATCTTGCGATGAAATGAAGTTTGATGTTTTTTTAAGTGAAGTTGAGTTTATTTACATTTTTTTATTATTATTCCAAGTTATATAATTAAGAATTTTTTTTTTCTATTTGATTTTATCTATTGTTTTTATTTGTTATTATTTAAAATTAGATACCAAAATAAATATCAAATAAATTTATTTAATTTAATTAAAAAGTATCATTTTTTATATAAACATATAATATATATTTCATTTATTTTAAAATAAGAAAACTCCATATCTTATTTAAAAAAATATAATTATCACACTTTGCTTTTTTAAATTTCAAAATACATTTGTTTTTATTTTTAATATAATATACATGGGCATATTCCATTCATTTATATCTAAAACAAATGTGAAGTACATAATTTTACCTGTGAACTGAAGTGAAGTGTGAAGTGTTAATGTCACCCCGTTATTGAACCTGGAGGTATATATATTCAAATGTTTAGGAAATTTAATGCGTCCAACCAGAAAATCCTTTCTTCTTCGAATTGTTTCATCCTCTCATCTATCCACAGTAGATTCTTGATCCTCCTCTAATCTACTCCATTTCAATTCCACCAAGTTCTTCCATTCCATATGTGAACAATCTATAATCATTTGCAGATCTAGACCAGTTAGTTGTTCCTTGATAGCATCTCCCCCAGTAGCTATTTCTCTATCTCTAAATGTTCCAATCCCTCGAGCAAAGAGGTAATGAGAACGAGCAGAGAGGTAAACGTAATAACATGATAGTGGCCTATTTTCAAAATACATAAATTAGTTAAACCTAAAGGTATATATATTCAACATTATAACATGATAGTGACCTATTTTCAGAATACATAAATTAGTTAAAATATTTTTGATTAAATTGTAATATAGTTATTATTTAATGACAAGACAATATTTGTTTTGCATTTTATAGTATGTATATATACTAGTAAATTGTGACTTAGCATTGGTCAAGAAATCCCAAATCTCACATGAATAAAATTTTATATTTTAAAAATTATATACCATTCAAGATTTATTACAACTAGCCAATAAACAACTCTACCCCACTACTTTTAAAAGATGCTTTCATAATTATTATCCAACATCCATAAAAATATCTCTTTAAACTTAATAAATATAGAACACCAACTTCTTATGTTAGCATTTTTGTGAATCCCCAATAAAGAAGATAAACATTTATTTATACTTGTTAAATATAGAACATCAACTTCTTATGTCAGCATTTTTGTAGATCCCCAATAACGAAGATAGATATCTCTTTAAACTTTAAACTTGTGAAGTAGAGAACACCAACTTTTTATGTGAGCATTTGCGTAGATCCCAAATAATGGAGATAGTTTTATATTTAAACATAGATATTTTTATACCTTTATTTAATATTTTATAAACCTAAATTGCTTTGAAATATGTCCAAGTCGTTTTTCTCACTTTGCTGTTCTTACCTTTTATATATGGATTTGAAAATTTCATACTTAAAACTAGACAGTTTTAATAAATGCTTTAAATCCAAAACTTTGAGAATCAACGATTCATTTTGATGATTTGTTTTTTTAAGCAACTTTATTGAGAAGCTTACTTGAATTAAAAGAGATGGAAGAGCAAATGAAGAAAGTTGTTGAGAAAATGATGAAAAAAAGGAAGTTGAGGAAATGGAAAGAAATGAAGATGAAAAAAGTTATTAAGAAAATAAAGAAGTTAAGAAACTGAATAAGCATGAGAAGTTTAAGAGAAGATATCTATTTAAAAATCCGAAGTTGCGATTAAAAAACAAAATCTCTAATTTTGTGACCCATTGAAAATACGTAAATATGTATAACTTATTGTTGTAACTATTTCCTAAACACAATATAACTTTTCATTAAATGTTGGTTCTCTCATAAAGCTTCCTAAATGTAATATGACTTTTCATTAAAAGTTGGTTCTCTCATTTAACTTTATGTGGTTTATTATGTAATTACCTAATCAATAGTTAAATAAGATTTATCATTGCTGAAAAGTATCAAATAAGATTTATTTATGCCAAAAAATTAAAAAATTAAAAATACTTATTTATATATTCTATTCAATAGTGATACATAATATTATGTACACCTAAAATTCATTAACTTCACTATTATTTAACTAACTTACATGTCACAATGAAAACATAATTATCAAGAATTAGTTCGCTGACATGCTACATGATTATTTAACTAGTTAACTAATATGCTAAAATATTTATGCATTCAATAAATCACTGGTGCATTTTAGTATCTAATGAATTTAACCAATAAATGATTTTGATGGTTCATCGCATGTTAATGGAGTTGTCTAAAAATTAGACCGTTTGGAATATACCATTTTTTTTAGAAATTATTATTTTTTTCACAAAATCTAAATGTAACTATGTTTTAATAGAAATTTTAATGGTGTAAATGGATTCATCACCCTTAAAAACCTGGGTGTACCCAAAATTCCAAAACTTGTAAACTATAAAGTGGATTTTTAAAAATTCTTACCAAATTTTATTAAAATAGTGCCATAATCTCTCTATTTCAACTTAAGTCCTAGAATTTTTAGACTATGCATATCTAAATTCAATTAATGAGTTTGCAACTTATGTTCCTTGAACAGTATTGTTCAAGTTCTTCATATATTTTGCATGAACCTTGTTTACATGCCCCTCATTTTGATCATTTGATTGTTTATATATTTTTTTATATCATAATTTGTTATTGAAAAATGTAGGTAAGGAAATTAAACATAAGAAGGAATAGCTTTAAGCAAGGTTCTTAAATATTGTTTTTAAATATCTATCTATATTTTAAATGGGTAAAAAATAATTTTATTCAAAAAATCATTCATAACATAATGCATGCACGGTATTAACGAGAACATGTGTATATTTTGTATTTTTTTACTTAGTTAAGATTTATTTTTATCATTAACTTTAACTAAATAAATATTTATTTATATTTTCTATTCAATAGTAATACACAATATTATATACACCTAAAATTCATTGATTTGATTGTAGATGAATCAATTTAACCAATAAATGATCTTTATGGTTTATCACATCTTAATTTAATTAATGTTTTTCTAATGGTTTGAAAAAAAAAATCCTCGAACGCTAAATGTTTTAGTTTCCCAAGGGTTTGAAAAACTATAAAAAACCATGGTTTGACTTTTGATCTTTTGCATGCACTTTGTATGTATGTCCCTCATTTTGATTATAATAATAATTTGTTAGTGTGAAAGGTAACAAAATTAAATATTTAAAAGAATCACTTTTTATATTAATAATTGTGAAATATATACTTATTTTTATAATTAATTAAAATATTGGAACATTGTTCTTAAATACTGTTTTAAAATATTTATCTATATTTTAAATCGATTGTGAGATAAAAAAATTCCAAAATCATTGTTAATATAATGTGTTCATAATCTCAACAGAATACAACTTGTACATCTTGTATTTTTTTATTTACAATGTAGAATTCTATCATTTCTTTCTAGTAAACAAATTTAACTACAAAGTGTTGTGAGGCATATGCCAATTCATTTATATGGCTATTTTGTAAAAGGGTAAATGTTGGTGAAATGAGAGGTATGTGTCTATTCAATTACACTCTTATTTTATCAAAGGATCAATGTTGGTGAAATGAGCATGGTATAAGTGCATCATTTAAGTATCGTATTGGTATCAGAGTGGTCAAAGTTGTCACATTAAAGCATTTATCATTGAGGACAAAAAATAATTATTACTATAAAACATTTAAAATATTGAAAAGTTTAAAAAGTTAAGGAGTTTAAATTTGTAATCAAGAGATAAAAAATACCATTCTACATTTCAAAAATGGCCTTTATACATTTACCAAGTAATTAACAATAGTCAAAGAGAGCAATGAAAAACAAACACTTCTCATTCCTAATGTAGAAGCTAGCATCATGAAAGAAACAGGGTAAAGTGGCCCTCCATACACCATTCTCAAGAGAAATTTGAGGAAGCTCATAAAACAACATATATAAGTTGACTTAACTACTATAAATATAAATTGTAGCAATACAATTTAAAATAGCTCGAATTCATTCGAAAACGATACGTCACTTGAAGTCAAGGTTTATTTTGAATGATATTTTCATACAAACAACATGTTTGAAAACAGTCATTTACGTAGTAGCAATTCAAAATGAGGCGCTGTGTTGGATAGATTCAAACTCTCAACATTTTGACCCCTACTCTGGGATCATCATCAGGAGACTATCGAAGCGCGAGGGAAGTGAGTGAGATGCCCGTCAAATGCAAGATTTATGGGAAATCTTAATACGGGTAGTTTCCAGAAGTTTCAAGTCATTCAGAGCATCCCTTCCATGGAGGGACTCAACCTGTTTGAAAATAGTCATTTACACAGTGGTAATGGAAAATGAGGAGGAGCTGCTTTGGACATATTGAAACTCTCGACATTTCGACCCCTACTCTGGGATCATCATAAGGAGACTATTGAAGCGTGAGTGAAATGAGTAAGATGCCCGTCAAATGTAAGATTTCTGGGCAATCTTAATACAAGTAGTTTCCATAAACTTCAAGTCATTCAGGGTATCCCTTCCATGGAGGGACTTAACCTGTTTGAAAACAGTCATTTACGCAGTGGAAATTGAAAATGAGGAGGTGTTGTGTTGGACAGATTGAAACTCTCAATGTTTCAACTCCTACGCTGGGATCATCATTAGGAGACTATCGAAGCGTGAGGGAAATGAGTAAGATTCCTGTCAAATGTAAGATTTCTGGGCAATCTTAATACGCGTAGTTCCCAGAAGCTTCAATTCATTCAGGGAATCCCTTCCATGGAGAGACTCAACCTATTTGAAAACAAACATTTATGCAGTGGAAATTGAAAATGAGGAGGAGATGCGTTGGATAGATTGAGACTCAACCTATTTGAAAACAGACATTTATGCAGTGGAAATTGAAAATGAGGTGGAGATGCGTTGGATAGATTGAAATTCTCGACGTTTCGACCCCTACTCTGGGATCATCATCAAGAGACTATCGAAGCACGAGGGAAATAAGTAAGATGCCCATCAAATGTAAGATTTTTGGAAAATATTAATACGGTTAGTTTCTATAAGCTTCAAGTCATTTAGAGCATCCGTTCCATGGAGGGACTCAAACTGTTTGAAAACCAAGGGGGATTCACTTGTTGACCAATATCCTATCACATTAGTTGATATTGTGGGTTTTAAAATGATAAAAAATCGAACCAATATATTGCAGGTATTGGGGGGATGAGGGGTTTAAGGTGGGGGTGGGTAGGGTGGTTTATAACGATTGAGGTAAAAAGGGGTGGGGAGGATGTTTTAAGTATTGGGAGAGGGTTTCAACAAAAAGAGTTTGGGTTAATATCTCTCGAAATTAAGGGCATTCTTTAATATCCCATGATCGCAGGTGCTATGTGAGAGGTTCACTAAGTGAAGTCCCCGTGTTGAAAACAGTCATTTACGCACTGGCAATTGAAAATGAGGAGGAGCTACGTTGGACAGATTGAAACTCTCGACGGCTCGACCCCTACTCTCGGATCATCATCAGGAGACTATCGAAGCATGGGGGAAATGAGTAAGATGCCAATGTGTAAATGATTTTTTTCAAACAGGTTGAGTCCCTCAATGGAAGGGATGCCCTGAATGACTTGAAGCTTCTGGAAACTACCCATATTAAGATTTCCCCCATCCTTTGATAGTCTTCTGATGATGATCCCAGAGTAGGGGTCAAAACGTTGAGAGTTTCAATATGTCCAATGCAACTCCTCCTCATTTTCAATCGCCACTATGTAAATGACTATTTTCAAGCAGGTTGAGTCCCTCCACGAAAGGGATTCCCTAAATGACCCTAAGCTTCTAGAAACTACCTGTATTAAGATTACCCATAAATATTACATTTGAAGAGCATCTTACTCATTTCCCTCATGCTTCGATAGTCTCCTGCTGATGATACTAGAGTAGGGGTCAAAACATCGAGAGTTTCAATCTATCCAATGCAGCTCCTCTTGATTTTCAATTGCCACTACGTAAATGATTATTTTCAAATAGGTTGAGTCCCTCCATGGAAGGGATGCCTTGAATGACTTGAAGCTTCTAGAAACTACCCATATTAATATTTCCAAGAAATCTTACATTTGACGGGAATCTTACTCATTTCGATCACGCTTCGATAGTCTCCTGATGATGATCACAGAGTAGGGGTTGAAACGTCGAGAGTTTCAATCTGTCCAATGCAGATCCTCCTTATTTTCAATTGCCACTATGTAAATGAGTGTTTTCAAATAGGCTGAGTCCCTCCATGGAAGGGATGCCTTAAACGACTTGAAGCTTCTGGAAACTATTCCTATTAAGATTGTCCAGAAATTTGACAGGTATCTTACACATTTCCCTCACGTTTCGATAGTATCCGAATGATCATCCTAGTGTAGGGGTCGAAATGTCGAGAGTTTAAATCTATCCAGTGCAGCGATTCCTCATTTTCAGTTTCCACCGCATAAATGACTGTTTTAAAATAGGTTCATTCCCTCCATGCAAGGGATGTCCTGAATGACTTGAAGCTTCTGTAAACTACTCGTATTAAGATTCCCCAGAAATTTGATGGGCATCTTATTCATCTCCCTCATGCTTCAATACTCTCCTGATGATGATCCCAGAGTAGGGGTTGAAAGGTCGAGAGTTTCAATTTCTCCAATGCAGCTCCTCCTAATTTTCAATTGCCACTACCTAAATGAATTTTTGCAAATAGGTTGAATCCCTCCATGGAAGGGATGCCCTGAATGACTTGAAGCTTCTGGAAACTACCCATATTAATATTTCCCAGGAATATTACATATGACAGGAATATTACTCATTTCCCTCATGATTAGATAGTCTCCTGATGATGATCACAGAGTAGGGGTCAAAACGTCGAGAGTTTCAATCTGTCCAATGCAGATCCTCCTCATTTTCAATTTCCACTACGTAAATGATTGTTTTCAAAAAGGTTGAGTCCCTCCATGGAAGGGATGCCCTGAATGACTTGAAGCTTCTGGAAACTACCTGTATTAAGATTGACCAGAAATTTGATTGGTATCTTACTCATTTCCCTCATGCTTCGATAGTCTCTTGATGATGATCCCATAGTAGGGGTCAAAACCTTGAGAGTTTCAATCTGTCCAACGTAGCTCCTCCTCATTTTCAATTGCTAATGCATAAATGACTATTTTCAAATAGATTGAGTCCCTCGATGGAAGGGATGCCATGAATGAATTGAACCTTCTGGAAACTACCCATATTAATATTACCTAGAAATATTACGTTTGACGGGCATCTTACTCATTTCCCTCACGCTTCGATAGTCTCCTGATGATGATCCTAGAGTAGGGGTCAAAACGTTGAGAGTTTCAATCTGTCCAATGCATCTCCTCCTCATTTTCAATTGCAAGTGCATAAATGACTGCTTTCAAACAGGTTGAGTCCTTGCATTGAAGGGATGCCCTGGATGACTTGAAGCTTCTAGAAACTACCTGTATTAAGATTGCCTAGAAATGTTACATTTGATAGGAATATTACTCATTTCCCTCATGCTTCGATACTCTCCTGATGATTATCCTAGAGTAGGGGTTGAAACATCGAGAGTTTCAATCTGTCCAATGCAATTCCTCCTCATTATCAATTTCCACTGTGTAAATGACTGTTTTGAAACAGGTTGAGTCCCTCCATGGAAGGAATGCCATCAATGAATTGAAGCTTATAGAAACTACCCGTATTAATATTGCCCAAAAATATTTCATTTGACGGGCATCTTACTCATTTCCCTCATGCTTTGATAGTCTCCTAATGATGATCCCAGAGTAGGGGTCGAAATGGCGAGAGTTTCAATCTGTCCAATGCAGGTCCTCCTCATTTTCAATTGCCATTGCATAAATGACTATTTTCAAATAAGTTGAGTCCCTCCATGGAAGGGATGCCTTAAATGACTTGAAGTTTATGGAAACTACCCGTATTAAGATTGTCCAAAAATCTTACATTTGACAGGCATCTTAACCATTTCCCTCATACTTCGATAGTCTTCAGATGATGATCCCAGAGTAGGGGTTGGAACGTCGAGAGTTTCAATCTATCAAATGGAGACCCTCCTCATTTTCAACTTCGACTGCATAAATCACTGTATTCAAATAGGTTGAGTCCCTCCATGGAACGGATTCCCTGAATGACTTGAAGCTTCTAGAAACTACCCGTATTAAGATTTCCCATAAATTTTACATTTGACAGGCATCTTACTCATTTCCCTCACACTTCGATAGTCTCCTGATGATGATCCTAGAGTAGGGTCGGAACTCACAGAGTTTCAATATTTGCAACGCAGCTCCTCCTCATTTTCAATTGCCACAACCTAAATGGCTATTTTCAAACAGGTTGAGTCCCTTCATGGAAGGGATGCTCTGAATGACTTGAAGCTTCTGGAAACTACCAGTATTAAGATAGCCCAAAAATCTTACATCTGACGGGCATCTTACTCATTTCCCTCAAGCTTCGATAGTCTCCTGATGATGATCCTAAAGTAGGGGTCAAAACATTGAGAGTTTCAATCTGTCCAATGCAGCTCCTCCTCATTTTGATACAAATAACATGCTTATCAAGTGGTCAATCAGTTAAATATTTTTGCACTTACATCAATTCACCTAGCAAATGTGCGCAGCAGTTTGGTGGTGTTAAATATAGGAAACGTGAACACTCTTGCTTAGAAGTTTGGACATGTTAAATATAAGAAAACTGAAAACTAATGAATATAGACAAATCAATCAAAACACTTTCATAGGATTGAAATACAATGTCAACTAAAAATGAGATAATCTGCATTCATACAAAAAAAAAACAATACACCCATGATCAAAATAGAATCTTCTTACATGCATAACGTCAATAAGTGCTTCTTGTAGTCATACCATCGAAGCTGCTTTAAATGAGGTGCTTTGCTATTTTCAAGATCTACTCTTTCACAATACACAATACAACATAAATATAAGATTCGCAATTGCCACTGTATAAATGACTATTTTCAAACAGGTTGAGTCCCTCCATGGAAGGGGTTCCCTGAATGACTTGAAGCTTCTCAAAACTACCCGTAATAAGATTGCCCAAATATTTTATGGACATCTTAGTCATTTACCTCACGCCTCGATAATATCCTTATGATGATCCAAGAGTAGGGGTCTAAATGTCAAGAGTTTCAATCTTTCCAATGCAACTCCTCCTCATTTTCAATTGCCACTACGTAAATGACTATTTTCAAACAAGTTGAGTCCCTCCATGGAAGAGATGCCCTGAATGACTTGAAGCTTCCGGAAACTACCCATATTAAGATTGCCCAGAAATTTGATGGACATCTTACTCATTTCCCTCACTCTTCGATAGTCTCCCAATGATGATCCCATAGTAGGTGTCAAAACATCGAGAGTTTCAATCTATCCAATGCAGCTCCTCCTCATTTTCAATTTCCACTGCGTAAACGACTATTTTCAAACAGGTTGAGTCCCTCCATGGAAGGGATTCCCTAAGTGACTTGAAGCTTCTGGAAACTACCTGTATTAAAATTGCCCCGAAATCTTACATTTGACGGGCATCTTACTCATTTCCCGCACACTTTGATAGTCTCCTGATGATGATCCCAAAGTAGGGGTCGAAATGTCAAGAGTTTCAATCTTTCCAATGCAGCTCCTCATCATTTTCAATTGCCACTGCGTAAATGACTGTTTTCAAACAGGTTGAGTACCTCCATGGAAGGGATGCCTTGAATGAATTGAAGCTTCTGGAAACTGCACATATTAATATTTCCCATAAATCTTACATTTGACGAGCATCTTACTCATTTCCTTCATGCTCTGATAGTCTCTTGATGATGATCCCAGAGTAGGGGTCGAAAAGTCAAGAGTTTCAATCTATCCAATGCAGCTCCTCCTCATTTTCAATTGCCACTACGTAAATGACTGTTTTCAAACAGGTTGAATTCCTCCATGGAAGGGATGCCCTGAATGACTTGAAGCTTCTGGAAACTACCCGTATTAATATTTCCCAGAAATATTACATTTTAGGGGCATCTTACTCATTTCCCTCACACTTCAATAGTCTCCTGATGATGATCCCAGAGTAGAAGTCGAAACATCGAGAGTTTGAATCTGTCCAATGTAGCTCGTCCTCATTTTCAATTGCCACTACGTAAATGACTGTTTTCAAACAGGTTGAGTCCCTCCATGGAAGGGATGCCCTGAATGACTTGAAGCTTCTGGAAAATACCCGTATTAATATTGCCCAAAAATATTACGGGTGAATCCACGGACCTGGGTAACACTTTTTGGCAAGCGCATTTCGGCAAAAACAGAAAAACGAACCTCGGTCGAGGGCTTGTTAAGCCCTCGACCGAGGTCTTAATATCTCGACCAAGGTTTTATCAAGCCCTCGACCGAGGTATTGCGGGATTTACAAACCCTCGATCGAGGTATTTAAATAACTCGACCGAGGTATTTATATACCTCGGTCGAGGTTCATACCTCGGTCAAGGGCTTAAAAAAATAGACTTAGCCCTCATTCAAACAAATGGAAAATTTACTGTGCCTTGCAGAGGTGTAAACCCTGCCATTCCTAGCACATAACTGAGTGGAGTTGATACCGATAGATTCAACAACGAATCTTCTATCCATTGACGTATCATACACACATTTTGGCATTCATATGATATTTATTTTTTAATTGCTTCTAAAACTTATACTTAGAAAACCACACTGCAACTTCGAAGCAGCTCAAAGAAAAATCTGTAAAGTTAAAAATACACAGCCAAAAAATTCTTGAAAATGCACACATCACATATCGACGTGTCCTCTTCAAAAGGGTATCTTTGGTTTTTCAATTTTTGAAAAAATAGAAAAAATTCCTTTACGTGGACAAATATGTGTTTAAAACGATGCTGAAATTGAATGTGGTCACTTTCGAAAAATAATAAATAATTGTATAATGTGAAAAAAATTAACAAAAAAATATGCACATCACACTGCATTTTATGTAGATCATGCTCATATATTTATTTTTTTTAAATTATTAATGCAAGATTGAATTACTCTATGTGGACACGAGCCACTTATTAGCTTCTTCAAATTTTTAAGGTCACACAGTTCATTAAATGCAAAAATTCACACATTAAATGACATCGGAATATTTTTTAAAAAATATCACTATGAAGCCAACATAATATTATACAATTTGTTTTCTTACTGCAAGTCAAAATTCACATGGCATATATGCGTTTTGAGGGCTTCTATCTAGCACATGAGTAAAAAATCAGGTTTTCATCGCCAAATTTGGCCAAAAAGTGTTACCCATCTTCATGGAATCACCCTTACATTTGGTGGGCATCTTACTGATTTATTTGACGCTTTGATTGTCTCCTCATCATGATCCTAGAGTAGGGGTCAAAACGTTGAGAGTTTCAATATTTCCAACGCAGCTCCTCCTCATTTTCATACAAACAACATGTTTATCAAGTGGTCAATCGGTTAAATATTTTTGCACTTACGTCAATTCACCCAGCAAATGTGCGCAGCAGTTTGATGGTGTTAAATATAGGAAACCTAAACTCTCTTGCTCAGTAGTCTGGACATGTTAAATATAAGAAAACTGGAAACTAATGAATATAGCCAAATCAGTCATAACACTTTCATGGGATTGAAATACAATGTCAACTGAAACAGAGATACACTACATTCACAGAAGAAAAAAAAATACATCCATGATCAACCTAGAATCTTCTTGCATGAATAATATCAATAAGTGCTTCTCGTAGTCATATCATGGAAGCAGGTTTAAACAAAGGTGTTCTCTTTTTAAGATCTACTCTTTCATAATACACAATACAACGTAAATGTAAGATTTTCAATTTCCACTGCATAAATGATAGTTGGTTGAGTCCCTCCATGGAAGGGATGCCCTGAATGAGTTGAAGCTTCTGGAAACTACCCATATTAAGATTGCCCAGAAATTTGACAGGCATCTTACTCATTTCCCTCATGCTTCAATAGTCTCCTAATGATGATCCTAGAGTAGGGGTCGAAACATCATGAGTTTCAATCTGTCCAACACAACGCCTCCTCATTTTCAAATTCCACTGCGTAAATGACTATTTTCAAACATGTGTAGTCCCTCCATGGAAGGGATGCCCTGAATGACTTGAAGCTTCTGGAAACTACCCATATTAATATTTCCCATAAATCTTACATTTAACGGGGGTCTTACTGATTTCCGTCAGGATTCGATAGTCTCCTACGATGATCTCAAAGTAGTGGTTGAAAATTCAAGAGTTTCAATATCTCCAACGCAGCTCTTCCTCATTTTCAATTGCCATTGCGTAAACGACTGTTTTCAAACAGGTTGAGTCCTTGCATGGAAGGGATGCCCTGAATGAATTGAAGCTTATGGAAACTACCTGTATTAATATTACCCAGACATCATACATTTGACGGGCATCTTACTCATTTCCCTCACGCTTCGATAGTATCATGATGATGATCCTAGAGTAGGGGTCAAAACATGGAGAGTTTCAATCTGTCCAACGCAACTTCTCCTCATTTTAAATTTCCACTGTGTAAATGACTGTTTTCAAACAGGTTAAGCCCCTCCATGGAAGGGATGCCCTGAATCATTTGAAGCTTTTGGAAACTACCCATATTAAGATTGCCTAGAAATCTTACATTTGATTGCGTAAATGTAAGATTTTAAATTGCCTTTTCCTAAATGACTGTTTTCAAACAGGTTGAGTCCCTCCATGGAAGGAATTCCCTGAATGACTTGAAGCTTCTAGAAACTACCTGTATTAAGATTGCCCAGAAATTTGAGAGGCATCTTATGTGTTTCCCTCATGCTTTGATAGTTTCCTAATATTGATCCCAGAATAGGGGTCTAAACGTCGAGAGTTTCAAACTATCCAACATAGCTCCTCCTGATTTTCAATTGCAACTACGTAAATGACTATTTTCAAACATGTTGAGTCCCTCCATGGAAGGGATGCCCTAAATGACTTGAAGCTTCTGGAAACTACCCGTATTAAGATTTCCCTAAAATTTGACGAGCATATTACTCATTTCCCTCACGCTTCGATAGTATCTTGATGATGATTCTAGTGTAGGGGTCGGAATATAGAGAGCTTCAATCTATCTAATGCAAATCCTCCTCATTTTCAATTGCCACAGTGTAAATGACTATTTTCAAATAGGTTGAGTCCCTCCATGGAAGGGATACCCTAAATGACTTGAAGCTTCTGGAAACTACCCGTATTAAGATTTCCCAGAAATCTTACATTTGACAGGCATCTTACTCATTTCCCTTACGCTTCATTAGTCTCCTAATGATGATCCTAGACAAGGGGTCGAAAAGTTGAGAGTTTCAATCTATCCAACGCAACTCCTCATTTTCAATTGCCCCTACATAAATGACTATTTTCAAACGTGTTGAGTCCCTCCATGGAAGGGATGCCCTGAATGACTTGAAGCTACTAGAAACTACCCGTATTAAGATTTCCTAGAGATCTTATATTTGATGGGCATCTTACTCATTTCCATCATGCTTCGATAGTCTCCTGATGATGATCCCAGAGTAGGGATCAAAGCATCGAGAGTTTCAATCTATCCAATGCAGCTCCTCCTCATTTTCAATTGCCACTGCATAAAGGACTATTTTCAAACATGTCAAGTCCTTCCATGGAAGGGATGCCATAAATGAATTGAAGATTATGGAAACTACCCATATTAAGATTGCCCATAAATCTTACATTTAATGGGAATCTTACTCTTTTCCCTCACGCTTCGATAGTCTCCTGATGATGATCCCAGAGTAGGGGTCGAAATGTCGAGAGCTTTAATCTATCCAATGCAGCTCCTCCTCATTTTCAATTAGAAATTTGTAAAGGATTGTTTTCAAACAAGTTGAGTCCCTCCATGGAAGGGATGCCCTGAATGACTTGAAGCTTATGGAAACTACACATATTAAGATTTCCCAGAAATCTTACATTTGACGGGAATCTTACTCATTTCCCTCATGCTTCGATAGTCTCCTAATGATGATGCCAGAGTAGGGGTCAAAACGTTGAGAGTTTCAATCTGTCCAATGCAGCTCCTCCTCATTTTCAATTGCCATTGCATAATTGACTGTTTTGAAATAGGTTGAATCCCTCCATGGAAGGGATGCCTTTAATGACATGAAGCTTATGGAAACTACCCGTATTAATATTTCCCAGAAATCTTACATTTGTCGAGCGTCTTCCTAATTTCCCTCTTGCTTCGATATTCTCTTGATGATGATCCCGGAGTAGGGGTTGAAACGTCGAGAGTTTCAATCTGTCCAACGCAACTCCTCCTCATTTTAATAAAAACAACATGTTTATTAAGTGGTCAATCGATTAAATATTTTTGCACTTACATCAATTCACCTAGCAAATGTGCACAACAGTTTCATGGTTTTAAATATAGGAAACATGCACAATCTTGCTCAGTAGTTTGGACATGTTTAATATAAGAAAACTGAAAACTAATGAATATAGCCAAATTAGTCATAACACTTTCATAGGATTGAAATACAATGTCAACTGAAATAGAGATAATCTATGCTCACAGAAAATAAAACAATACACCCATCATCAAACTAGAATCTTCTTACATGCATAACGTCAATAAGTGCTTCTTGTAGTCATACCATGGAAGCTACTTTAAAAAGAGGTGTTCTTATCTTTTTAAGATGTGCTCTTTCACAATACACAATACAACGTAAATGTAAAATTTTCAATTGCCACTGTGTAAATGGCTGTTTTCAAACAGGTTGCGTCCCTCCATGGAAGGGATGCCCTGAATGACTTGAAGATTTTGGAAACTACCCATATTAAGATTGCCCAAAAATTTGACAGGCATCTTACTCATTTCCCTCACGCTTTGATAGTCTCCTGATGATGATCCTAGAGTAGGGGTTGAAACGTTGAGAGTTTCAATCTGTCCAACGCAGCTCCTCCTCATTTTCAATTGCCACTGCATAAATGACTATTTTCAAACAGGTTGAGTTCCTCCATGGAAGGGATTCCCTGAATGACTTGAAGATTTTGGAAACTACCCATATAAATATTCCCCAGAAATTTGGTGGGAATCTTACTCATTTCCCTCACGCTTCGATAGTATATTGATGATGATCCCAGAGTAGGGGTTGAAACATTGAGAGTTTCATTCCGTCCAATGCAGGTCCTCCTCATTTTCAATTGCCACTGCGTAAATGACTGTTTTCAAACAGGTTGAGTCCCTCCATGGAAGGGATTCCCTGAATGACTTGAAGATTATGGAAACTACCCGTATTAGTATTTCCCATCAATCTTACATTTGACAGGCATCTTACTCATTTCATTCATGCTTCGATAGTCTCCGAATGATGATCCCAGAGTAGGGTTCAAAACACGCTCGAAACATCAAGAGTTTCAATCTGTCCAATGCAGCTACTCCTCATTTTCAATTGCCACTGCATAAATGACCGTTTTCAAACAGGTTGAGTCCCTCCATGGAAGGGATGCCCTGAATCACTTGAAGCTTCCAGAAACTACCCGTATTAATATTTTCCAAAAATATTGCATTTGACGGGAATCTTACTCATTTCCCTCATGCTTTGATAGAATCCTGATGATGATCCCAGAGTAGGGGTTGAAACGTCGTGAGTTTCAATCTGTCCAACACAGATCCTCCTCATTTCCAATTACCACTGCGTAAATGACTATTTTCAAACAGGTTGAGTCCCTCCATGGATGGGATGCTCTAAATCACTTGTAGCTTCTGGAAACTACCCATATTAAGATTTCCCATAAATCTTACATTTGACAGGCATCTGACTCATTTCCCTCACACTTTGATACTCTCCTGATGATGATCCCATAGTATGAGTCGAAACGTCAAGAGTTTCAATCTATCCAGCTTCTCCTCATTTTAAATTACCACTACGTAAATGACTATTTTCAAATAGGTTGAGTCCTTGCATGGAAGGGATGCCCTAAATGATTTGAAGCTTCTGGAAACTACCTGTATTAAGATTGCCCAGAAATCTTACATTTGAAGGGCATCTTACTCATTCCCCTCATGCTTCGATAGTCTCCTGATGATGATCCCAGAGTAGGGGTCAAAACATCGAGAGTTTCAATCTGTCCAACTCATCTCCTCCTCATTTTCAATTGCCAATGTGTAAATGACTATTTTCAAACAGGTTGAGTCCCTCCATGGAAAGATGCCTTGAATTAATTGAAGCTTCTGGAAACTACCCATATTAAGATTTCCCAAAAATATTACATTTAATGCATTAGGGGAATTTTCAACTCAAAATGGGTCTCCTAAAAAAATTAATAAAACATTAGTTAAAATAATAAAATATTACTTAAAATAATAAAATAATATTTATTAATTTTGGAGGAGGAAAAGAAGAAAATTACTTTTTTGTTTGTATTTTCGACATATCTCCCCATGTTTTTACTGAAATTTTGATCGAGAGAGCTCGTTGGATGCGGAATTAAATTCTGCAATGAGTACCCACTCGGCATACTTTTGACAGGCCCTGCTACCCCAAAAACAAGAAATACCTGAAAAACGTGATAATGATCTCATCATCACATTTTTTCAGGTATTTCTTATTTTTGGGGTAGTGGGGCCCGTCAAAAGTATGCCAAGTAGGTATTCATTGGACGCATAATTTAATTCAGCATCCAACGAGCTCTCTCAATCAAAATTTGAGTAAAAACGTAGGGAGATATGTCAAAACTACAAACAAAAAAGTAGCTTTTTTATGATACCTATCCCCAAATTTATATTAAAAAGGTGTTTAAGACCTATACAGTATTTCAAATTTAAAGAAATTTCATTAGCTAACACATGATGACATGGAGTTTGAATTAAAGTTAAAAGGCCCATTTTGAGTTGAAATTTCATCTAATGGGAATCTTACTCATTTCCCTCACGCTTCAATAGTCTCCTCATGATGATGGCAGAGTAGGGATTGAAACGTCGAGAGTTTCAATCTATCCAATGCAGATCCTCCTCATTTTCAATTTCCACTACGTAAATGACTATTTTCAAACAAGTTGAGTCCCTCCATGGAAGGGATTCCCTAAATGACCTAAAGCTTTTGGAAACTACCCGTATTAAGATTTTCCAGAAATTTGATGGGCATCTTACTCATTTCCCTCACACTTCGATACTCTCTTGATGATGATCCTAGAGTAGGGGTCAAAATGTCGATAGTTTCAATCTATCCAACATAGCTCCTCCTCATTTTCAATTGCCACTGCGTAAACAAATTTTTTCAAATAGGTTGAGTCACTCCATGGAAGGGATGACCTGAATGAATTGAAGCGTCTGGAAACTACCCATATTAATATTGCCCAAAAATATTACATTTGACGTGCATCTTACTTGTTTCCCTCACACTTCGATAGTCTCCTGATGATGATCCTAGAGTAGGGGTCGAAACGTTGAGAGTTTCAATCTAACCAATGCAGCTCATCCTCATTTTCAATTGCCATTATGTAGATGACTATTTTCAAACCAGTTGATTCCCTCCATGGAAGGGATGCCCTGAATGACTTGAAGCTTCTGGAAACTACCCATATTAACATTACCCATAAATCTTACATTTGACGGGAATCTTACTCATTTCCCTCACGCTTCGATAGTCTCCTGATGATGATCCTATAGTAGGGGTCAAAACGTCGAGAGTTTCATTCTGTCCAATGCAGCTCCTCCTCATTTTCAATTGCCACTGCATAAATGACTGTTTTCAAACAAGTTGAGTCCTTGCATGGAAGGGATGCTTTGAATGACTTGAAGCTTCTGGAAACTACCTATATTAAGATTTCCCAGAAATATTACATTTGACCGGAATCTTACTCATTCCCCTCATGCTTCAATAGTCTCCTGATGATGAACCTAGAGTAGGGGTCAAAATGTCGAGAGTTTCAATATGTCCAATGCAGCTCCTCCTCATTTTGAATTGCCACTTCATAAATGATTGTTTTCAAACAGGTTGAGTCCCTTCACGGAATAGATTCCCTAAATGACTTGACGCTTCTGGAAACTACTCGTATTAAGATTGCCCAGAAATCTTACATTTGACGTGCTTCTTACTCATTTCCCTCATGCTTAGATAGTCTCCTGATGATGATCGCAGAGTAGGGTTCAAAATGTCGAGAGTTTCAATCTATGCAATGCAGCTCCTCCTCATTTTCAATTGCCGCTACGTAAATGACTGTTTTCAAACAGGTTGAGTCCCTCCATGGAAGGGATTCCTTCAATGAATTAAAGCTTCTAGAAACTAACAGTATAAAGATTGAACATAAATATTACATTTGATGGCCATCTTACTCATTTCCCTCATGGTTCGATAGTCTCCTGATGATGATCCCAGAGTAGGGGTCCAAAATTCGAGAGTTTCAATCTGTCGAACGCAGCTCCTCATTTTCAATTTTCATTGTGTAAATGATTGTTTTCAAACAGGTTGAGTCCCTCCATGGAAGGGATGGCCTGAATGACTTGAATCTTCTAGAAACTACCTGTATTAAGATTTCCCAGAAATATTACATTTGACAAGCATCTTACTCATTTCCCTCATTCTTTAATACGATCATAATGATCATCTCATATTAGGGGTCGAGACATCGAGAGTTTCACTCTGTCCAATGCAGCTCCTCCTCATTTTCAATTGCCACTACATAAATGATTATTTTCAAACAGGTTGAGTCCCTCCATGGAAGGGATTCCCTGAATGACTTGGAGCTTCTGGAGACTACCCATATTAAGATTTCCTAGAAATCTTACATTTTACGAGTATCTTACTCATTTCCCTCATGCTTCGATAGTCTCTTGATGATGATCCCTGTGTAGGGGTCAAAACGTTGAGACTTTTAATCTGTCCAATGCAGATCCTCCTAATTTTCATACAAACAAGATGTTGATCAAGTGGTCAATCAGTTCGATATTTTTTCTTACGTCAATTCACCCAGCAAATGTGCGCAGCAGTTTGATGGTGTTAAATATAGGAAACCTGAACACTCTTGCTCAGTAGCTTGGACATGTTAAATATAAGAAAAATGAAAACTAATGAATATAGCCAAATCAATCATAACACTTTCACAGGATTGAAATACAATGTCAACTGAAACAGACATAATCTACATTTGCAAAAAAATAAATAAACAATACACCCATGATTAAACTAGAATATTCTTACATGCATAACGTCAAGAAGTGCTTCTTGTAGTCATAGCATGGAATCTACTATAAAAACAGGTTTTTTGCTCTTGTTAAGATCTACTCTTTCACAATACACAATACAACATAAATGTAATATTTTCAATTGCCACTATGTAAATGACTGTTTTGAAATAGGTTGAGTCCCTCATTGGAAGGGATGCCCTGAATGACTTGAAGCTTCTGGAAACTACCCATATTAAGACTGCCCAAAAATTTGACGGGAATCTTTGTCATTTCCCTCATGATTCGAAAGTATCCTAATGATGATCCCAAAGTAGGGGTCGAAACGGAGATAGTTTCAATATTTCCAACGCAGCTCCTCCTCATTTTCAATTTCCACTGCGTAAATGACTGTTTTCAAATAGGTTGAGTCCCTCCATGGAAGGGATGCCCTGAATGACTTGAAGCTTCTGGAAACTACCCGTATTAATATTTCCCATAAATCTTATATTTGATAGGCATCTTACTCATTTCCCTCACACTTCAATAGTGTCCTAATGACGATCCCAGAGTAAGGGTCGAATCGTTGAGAGTTTCAATCTATCGAATGTAGCTCCTCCTCATTTTCAATCGCCACTACGTAAATGACTGTTTTCAAACAGGTTGAGTGCCTCCATGGAAGGGATTCCCTTAATGAATTGAATATTCTAGAAACTACCAATATTAAGATTGCCCAGAAATCTTACATCTGAGGGCCATCTTGTTGATTTACCTCACGCTTTCATAGTCTTTTGATGATGATCCCAGAGTAGGTGTTGAAACTTCGAGAGTTTCAGTCTATCCAATGCAGCTCGTCCTCATTTTCATACAAACAACATGCTTATCAAGTGGTTAATCGGTTAAATATTTTTGCACTTACGTCAATTGACCTAGAAAATGTGCGCAACAGTTTGATGTTGTTAAATATAGGAAACCTGAACACTCTTGCTCAGTAGTTTGGACATGTTAAATATAAGAAAACTGAAAACTAATGAATATAGCCAAATAAGTCATAACAATTTTACATGATTGAAATACAATGTCAACTGGGACAGAGATAATCTACATTGACAGAAAAAAAAATACACCCATGATCAAACTAGAATCTTCTTACATGCATAACGTCAATAAGTGCTTCTTGTAGTCATACGATGGAAGCTGCTTTAAAAAGAGGTGTTCTGCTCTTTCTAATATCTACTATTTCACAATACACAATACAACACACATCAAATAATAAGGCCGGCTGGCTAATGAATTTAAAATGTCCAACAGTCTTAAATCATCGTATTATGTCTAGGATGCAAAAGTGTAGACAATAAATCCAAACAAAATTCTGATATTTTTGTGATTACTTTTAAACAGCATAATTTTTATTGGGAAAGATTCACATGTCAAATATAACTAGCACACCCACTTAGTTTGTTGTTGGATCACATTATTAGGGATCAAATCGTTAAGAGATAGTTGTAGTTTGTGGTTGGATCACATGCACACCGACTTAGTTTGTGGTTGGATCTAGTTGATAGGGATCAAATGGTTAAGAGATAGTTGTAGTTTGTGGTTGGATCAGGTTGTTAGGGATCAAATGGTTAAGAGATAGTTGTAGTTTGTGGTTGGATTAGGTTGATATAAGGATCAAATGGTTAAGAGATAGTTATAGAATAGAAAATAGTTTGGAATTTATTTTTTATTCTTCATATTCTTCTAGCTAAATGGGTTCAAATATGAGTTACCCATGTATAACTACCTATTGTCATCGACATTCTTACTATAATCCATGAGTTACTCATGCATTGATACTAGCTATCCATTCATCAGCTAGCTACCAGTTATTTTTTATATTTAGTTTTTTATAATTGGTTATTTCGAATTTTGAACTAGTGCTATAGAGTCAATTTCGACAATACACTCCTCTCATCCTCATTAGTAGATAAAAAAAACATAGACAGTAATCCACCCCAAAAATCAAATAAAAACATCTATAAACGTAAATATATATTTATTCAAACCCCTATCTATCCTGGAAACTTAGAGGTGACATAAATACCTTGTGCAACTTGAAATTAGGAAAACAGAGAATGCAGAAAAACATAGCACACAAAAGTTTGAAAAAACACCATGAGGAGACTACGCTCTCAACCTATATTTATTAACTGAAGACAAATAAGCTGTTACAACATCCATACTTGAAAATAGGATCTACGTTAATAAACTGGAGTTTATCTCGTTAACTAACTAGTGCTCAATTATTTCCAAGTCCCCCCTTAATGGAGAATAGAGGAGAGTGGATTGAATTATACAGCTAACATCTCTCTAAGGAGTTCAAACTTAATCTTTCCAAGAGGCTTAGTGAAAATATCAGTAGTATTTTCACAAGTGTTGCAATACATAAGAGTTATTTCATTGGAATGTAGTTTTTCACTAACAAAAATGAAACTGAGCATCAACATGCTTTGTCCTTGCATGATAAATCGAATTATTTGCCAGCTTGATTGAACTTTGATTATCACATTTTATCATTGTAGGTTCCTTTTGTTCTTCTCCAACATCTTGAAGAAGTCTTCTCAACCAAACAACTTCACAAGTTGCTACACACAAGGATTTATATTCTGCTTCAGTAGAACACAAAGATATAATATGCTGCTTTTTATTGCTCCATGAAACAATTCTGGATCCAATGCCTAATGCATATCTAGTGGTTGATCTTTGATCATCCGGATTTTCAACCCAATCAAAATTTGAGTACCTTGTCAACTCAACAGCATATGCATCAGTATATTTAATACCATGATCAAGTGTTCCTTTTAGATACCCGAGTATCACCTTTGTTGCATTCCAATGGATTTCTTGATGTTTTGCCATAAACTGACTTAACGCACTCACCGAATATGCAATGTTAGGTCTGGTTGTAGTTAGATAATTCAAGATTCCCACCATTTCTCTATACATAGTTCCATTTACCTCCTTCGACCATCATCACAAGAAAGTTTCACATTCTACTGCATGGAAACAATGGCAGATTTTCAGTGATCCATTTGAAATATTTAGGTAGATCTCTGACATACTATACTAAGACAAACAAAATTTTGGCCTAAAGTTCTCCAAACTTCAATACCTAGTTGGTAATGTAACTCACCATGATCTTTCATTTGATAAACTTGTGACAACTGCTTCTTGATTTCATTAATTAATTTATCTGCATTTCCTGTAATTATTACATCATCAACATATAAGGAAATCAATACTATATACTCATGCTCATCAAATTTGGTATACATATTTGGATCACTCTTTCTCCTCATAAATACCTATTGAAGAAATAATCAGTCTATCTTCTCATACCATGACCTAGGTGTCTGTTTGAGTCCGTACAATGCTTTCTTTAACTTACACACTAAGTGTTCTTGCCCATGTTCCACAAACCCTTCAGGTTGAGTAAGGCAAACCTCCTCCTTTAACTCACCATTCAAAAACGCATATTTAACATCTAATTGGTGTAGTTTCCAATGATACTTTGAAGCTAAAGCAATTAACAATATAATAATATTCAATTTAGCTACTGGTGCAAATGTTTCGGCATAATCAATACCTTATGTTTGTGAATACCTCTTTGCCACCAATCTAAACTTATATTTATCTATACTACCATCTCATTTAAACTTGGGTTGTATATCCAATTTGTATCCAATGGGATTTTTATGTTTAGGCAATTCAGTCAATTCCCAACTATTGGTTTCCAGTATAGATTCATATTCTTCCTCCATTGCATTTCGCCATTCATTATGTTCATTGGCTTCATCAAAACTCATGGGCTCTATGACATTTGAAATGATACTCATTAGGGCATAGTCTCTATACCTCTCAAGAAGTTGAACTTGTCGTGAAGATCTTCTCAACTAATTGTCTTGCTCCTCACTTTATGAAAATCTTTATTCATCACTAGATGACCTCGAACTACTTGAAGTTTTCGTATCACTGATTCCTTCTTGCTTCTGTGGTTGTGGTTGTTATTGTGGTGTCTGCTGCTCTGATGGTTGTTGCTGCCGTTGCTCTTTTTTAAATCCTTTCTCAAGAATTCTATGTTATTCCTCATGACTGTCATTTTCATGATTTCCTACTTCCTGCTCATCGAAAAGTACATCTCTACTTGCAAATACTTTGTGAGTAGAAATATCAAACAATTTGTATGCTTTGAATCCAGAATAGTACCCTATGAAAATAAATTTAATGGCTTTAGCATCCAATTTATTCCTATTCTCCTTTGGAATATGTGCAAAAGCCTTACACCCAAATATTTTCAAATTATGAACTGCAGGTTTGGAACCATACAAGGCTTCAAAAGGAGTAATATTATCAAGACACCTTGTTGGACTTCTATTCTTTAAATAGAATGTAGTAGTTATGGCTTCAGCCCAAAATGCATTCGAGAGATTCTTACCATTCATCATACTACGTTCACACTCTACTAGAGTTCTGCTTTTCCTTTCAGAAACTCTGTTATGCTATGGAGTGCTAGGTATTGTAAACTGTTGTACTATTCCAATATCTTTTCAATATTTGATGAAGTCCCTTGATTTATACTCTCCCCCTTGATCTGAAAAGAGCATTTTGATGGATTTTTCTATTTTCTTTTCCACCATGTTTCTAAATTCCTTAAAGTACTCAAAAACATCAGTTTTTTTTCCAAGGAAATAAACCCATGTGTATCTTGTGCAATCATTAATAAATAATAGAAAATAAAATGCACCTCCTAAAGACCTAGTCTGCATAGGTCCGCAAACATCAGTATGCACAAGATCTAACACATATCTCTTTATCTTATTAGGATTAGAGGGAAATTCATCTCAGTGCATCTTTCCTAATGCACATCCTTCACAAGCAACATTCTCATTCTTTAACATGGGAAGTCCTTCAACCATATTGTGTTTCTGTAATAACACTAAATCATGATGATTGATGTGGCCATACCTTTGATGCCAAAGACTCTCTGTTGGCATAGTTGCAGAAGTTAGTGCATGATATTCTTTAATGGTAACGTCAAGCTTGTATAGTCCTCCTACTCTTACTCCCATTGCAACAATTCTGTATTGGTCCAACACATCCTTCACTATGCAATAATTCTTGAAGAATCCAACCTTTAACTTCTGATATGTAATGGTTGACACAGAGATCAATTTTTTATTTATCCCTGGCACATACATAACATTGCAAATATGACGAACAATACCACTCGGCAATGTTACTGGAATATCTTTGTATCCCTTGATTTGATGAGCACGATCATCTCCAAGGTATATGCTGGCACCATTATGTTTTTCTTTAAAATTAGTATACCACTTCTTATTACACGTCATATGCACTGATGCTTCAGAATCCACAAACCAGGCATCGGAGTCGTCAGTTTCAGTAGACAAAGTAGCATTAGACACAAACAGTCTAAGATCTCATAAATCAAGATTAGGAGGTTCATCAGTATCATCACTAGCAATAAACAAACTGAGATCATGTTCTGAAGAATCTTCTGCAAAATGACCTATATCTTTTCTAGGTTTATTCCTAGTGTCATCACTCATCTTCTTCTGACAGTCTCTAATAAGATGTCTAGGTCGACCACAATAAAAAAAAAACCGTTTGATTCATTTCTGTTAGATGGCATGCCTTGATTCAACGTTGGAGATTGCCTTCTCTGCGAAGAACTCCCTCCCGAGAATCTCTTATTTGACCACATTGCCAAGTCTAAATTCTGAGGCTTCAAATTCGCGTGCCTCTCTTCCTCTTGCAACAAAATACCTGTCAATTCTTCAAAAGTAGGAGGTTTCTCCCTTGCTGCCAGACCTATTATAAACATTTGATAGTCTTCTAGCATACCATTTAAGGTAATTGTGACAAGATCAGTGTTGGAAACATTTTCCCCTATATTTCCTAGCTTGTCTTTCACCTCTTTAATGCGACCCAAGAATGAATGAACTGATTCATTTCCATCCATTTTAATGCCTAGCAATTGAGTTTTTGAGGAAAAGAATACGATTTGTATTGCTAGTTTCATATAAATCTTTAAGCATTGTCCATGTTTCAGCACTGTTTCAGTAGAAGTTTTAGCTTCTCTAATATGTGGAATCATGCTATCTTTAACAGACATACGCATCAATACCTTGGCCTTGTTCTCATGCTTATCCCAATCTTGGATCTGTGCTATTGTTGCACCTACAACAACATTGGGTTTCGCTTCATCTCCCTTCGCAATTGTCCATATACCATAACCTTCCATCAAGGTCTACATTTTGAATTTCCAATTAATGAAATTCGAGCCATCTAGTTTATTGGATTCGTTGAGGTAGGCCTTTGCCAGCGGATTCAATGTCTCTGCAAGTGTTGGGGGCATGCAATCTTGATGCAAACTTCAGGCAGATCGCTTTCGAGGAAACGATCTCCACACAAGGAATTCCTAGCAAACGGATCTCTCCTCGGGCTTACTTTAGAGCGGTAGGCAAAGATTCCTCTAATAGCAGTCATGGAACAGATCTCTCCTCAGGCGTACTTCACAGTGGTAGGCAGAGATTCCTCCGATAGCAGTCACGACTGCTCTGCTTGCTCTCCTTGGTAGCAGACTTCAGATTGCAAGTGACAACAATCTCTGCTACGACCGACTACATGATCTAGGCATTGTTCTTCACGCAATGATCTCCAAACAACGACGCCTTCTTTGTGCTATTTCTCAATGTAAAAGCTTCTGAAAATGTTCATTGCCTTTCAGATCAATGGGCCAGTGCACCCGTTGGCTTACAAATGAGGCTTAAACCTCACACTCTTTTAGTCTTGTTTTGTTTAGAACTTGCCACAACGAATTCAAATTGAAACTCTCAATTTACCTCACACTTCTAACTGTTGCAGCCACACCCTTTGCTCTGATACCAACTTGAAATTAGGAAAACAGAGCACACAAAGTTTGAAAAAACACTTTGAGGAGACTACGCTCTCAACCTGTATTTATTAACTGAAGACAAATAAGCGGTTAGAACAGTCATACTTGAAAATAGGATCTACATCAATAAACTGGAGTTTATCTCGATAACTAACTAGTGCTCCATTATTTCCAAGTGTGCATCCCTTAGTTTGCTGAAAATTGACCAAGGGTAGAAAAAATGTACATGTATGTAGAGCACTGAGCTACCATTCAACCAAAATCTCTAAGAATCTAAACAAACATTTAACATGCCCTTGTGTTTAGAGAAAACATTGGAAAAATGCAAAACATTTTTGGATTTCTTACTGTACATAAAGGTCTAGTAATCATGAGCACCAAGCCAAGCTACTCCCTCGAATGTATGAAATTTGGAGAAAAATATGAAAATAATAACATACGCATTCAGCTAGGAAAACGCAAAAGGATTGTAAATCATATCCTCTACTTCACATGGACCCACTCAAGCAAAATTATTGATGTGAAACTGAAGATTAAGATCAATGATCGGAAGATTAAGATCAAAGATTGAAGTCACATTGAGGATTAAGATCAATAAAAGTTCTCACTTTCATGCAAGTATTATAGGTATAGTACTGAACAATGATTAACCAATTTATGGTTTATAAGACAGGGGCTGTAGCTATTACAGCTATTATAGGTATAGTACCGAACAATGATTAATCAATTGATAGTTTATCGGACAGGGAGGGACTGTAGCTATTACAGCGATTATTAGCTTGTCGTGTTCCGATTTGAACAGGTTTGTAGAACCATTTAGATGTTGACTGACTGCCTGAATAATTGATTGAGAAAAATAAAGGATTAATCTGTTCTTATGTTCCATATTCTTTTCTCTCCTCACCAGGTAGTCTACTGGTTACAAGCGTCGCCCGCCAGACGCTATGTTGTATAACGAATTTGTAACCTGTTCTTCATGCATATTGCCCATTCTATTAAAGTAATATGCTAATTATACTTTATCATCATCATTTTTTGTTTCAGTCCTCTCATTTCATTGAATTGGCTTCATTGTCGGCTATCTATATATGCTTGACTACTGAATAGTCGGATGCGCTACATTCAATCCCCACTTCTTCCTTTGCGATTCAACTGATCGCATCCTTCAAATTCGATCTCGAAGCCACACACACACACATGCTGCTGGATTTTACTGGATTTTTCTGGGTTTCCATTATAACGCCTATATCCCTGATCTGCAGAGTTTCTAGCTGATTCTTCTATAGAGACACGCTGTTTCCAGAAAGGTTATTATTTGACTCAGTGTTCTCTCTTATTTCATATCGAATTGTTAAAGCTGATTCAGACTTCTTTTAAGATCAGAGTAATTCTATTATACTTGCAGGCTCAGGGATCATGAGTTCGGTCACTGTCGATCGATCCACCGCTCGCAAAAGCAAGGGCGACGATTCATTCGATATGGAGGGCATGGTTTTCCCTCTTTTGAAACCGATTGTTACAACTCACAGGCCTGCTTCGAGTGCTAAGATATTATGTTGTCACGAACAGCAGAAAGATGATTTTCCACAGGATCTTCTTGAAGTTACAGTGGAGACCGAGCTACTCGCGAAGCTGGAAGATCAGGATGGCTGCGAAACGCCGAAGTCCGAGGAGCACAAGATACCCAAAGTTCTTGAATGTCCACCTGCGCCCAGAAAACCGAAGATGAAAAGGAGGACTCCAACTCTTCCCGAAGGTTTCTTTTTCGTTCCTCAGGATTTAGATTCTGCGTTACTTCTATACAGAATGAGCCCGAGGAGGAAAAAAGTGTTTTGCTCTAAGAGAATATCGGCGCTTGCAGTAGGGCGAATGGAGGAGGCTACTACTTGTAGGTTTTCTTATTCTGTGTTGAAATTTAATATTAGCAAGTGCCGATTTTGTTCTAGCTGAGAGTTTTTGTTAAGGTTCTATAGCAATTTAGTATAGGAGACCAAAAAAATTAGTCCAGAAGATGATATTTAAGAGATCTAGGATCTATTTTATAATGTGTTCCGCTGTAGTCTAGCCGGTGCCATGAGAGATAATTAGGTTTGTCAATTGGGTTGGTTTACATGACAAGTTTGCAATAATATGATTAAATTACGCCTGATATACAGTAGTCCCATAAAGGATAAGTGAAAAGAACTACCATGTTGAATGTAATATATCTGCGCAGGCTGCTGCTAGATCTGTAAAATATAATATGGGTTTCTTACTCCAATGTCTGATTATGGCTGCGTCTATACTTTACTTCGATTTAGTGTTTGCATTTCTGTAATCAGATTGATGTTAAATGTGTTGTCATCGAATGGCAGCCGCATTTGGGACGAGAAGGGAAGCCTCCTGGCCGCCCCAAATCGGCTCTATGAAAGGCGAAAATACAGGTTGTATGCCACACACATAAAATAAAGTTTACATTTTACAGTATGTGATACAACCAAGAAGTAGGAAAGCTCAACAAAGTTTGTGCATTCATAAATAAAAAGGAGGAAGACGCTGCGTGTTCACTTTGAAAAGTGCTTTTGTCTACTCCTACTGATAAAGGCACATGCTTTCCATTCTGTATTGGCGGATGTGCGTCTTGATCAAATTTTCCTCTCCACGGACACACTCACACCAGCAAATTTTCTTTGTGAAATTTAGTTTGCTAATGTGGAAAATTAAAGTTTAAATTTGTCAAAGATAGATTAATGGAGCTTTGCTGAATTTAATTTGGTGAGATAAGAATTTAAGTTTAAAGTTTTAAGAGATGGATTATATGAATTATAATATAAATTAATTGTAACTAGCAACAATCATATGGTTATGTCAATACGCATAGATTTTACACTACATATCAAATTATTTTCATTGTTTGAAATTGAGAGTTTTCTTATGGAATTAAATTATAACATGCACTATACATTACCATATTACTAATTGAAGTCAACATTGAATCTATTAAGAGTTTATAGGAGTGTTAACACAAAAACATTGTCTACATAATTCTATATGGTCAACACCATAATTATACATCATAACCCTATCACAATTAAATTCCCTCCAAATTGGTATAAGTAATCATTATTACTTCCCTCATAAATACATAGAAAATGTGTCAACCTAAAATAAGAATGGGTCATAAACCATGGACCAATAACATGCACTACATAAAACCATCGTCCAATACCATGGGAAACAAAATCTTGGATCATCCTATAAATACATTGTTAAGGTCTACCCACAAACACTTTTAGTCACACTTTTTGTCCATACTGTAATCTCCAAAAAAATTGAATTTTTTTTTTTATTAGGGTAGTAAAAACTACCTTTGTGGAACATTATTTAACTTGCGGATTATAACGTACACTAGTTGTACCATTATTTGGTCGTAAGGTGTTCTTACGTTCTAACATCTTACTTTCAGTTGTGAATATTATTGTATTCTACTTACGATGTCCTAAGGCTTGTTACTATTTTGATTCTTATAGTTATACATTATTGTGTATATGTCATTACTTATTATATGCTCCGCTTATTTCTGCGTAGTCTTACTCGTTATTTATATAGTTCTGACTTAACTTTGTTTCTGGAACTAAGTGGGCGGAGCGGCGGGACTTGTTCTCCCATGATGATATGAGAGGTAAAGTGTTCACTTAACTAGCAGGCTTACTTAGTTCTTCGAACTAAGGCACCTCTTTAATCTCGTATGCAGTTTACACTTAGAGACGGAGATTTAAAGAGCGCTAGAAACATTTTGATCGTTAACATACCTACTGTTCGTTACTATGCTTCTAGCAAGGTAATTACGATCTTCATTAATTACCTAGCCTAGATAATTTTATCTATGTTATATCTATTAATCAATATTTTATATTTCATGTTTATTTTATTATAGCTATTAATATATCTCTTGTTTTTATTTCGTGGCAGGTTGTAAATTGGCTAAAGCTCAAACTTGGATTTTATTCCTAGCAACGATACCATGGCATATTTCATATGCCACTGTTACTAAGTATTAAGCTTAGGGAAACATACAATGTATTAAGGTTTAAGCCTAAGGTCTAAACGATACATGCCAATACTATGCATGGTGTTTGGACTTAGGGTTGGCGCATAAAGTGCATGGACTATCATTATACTATACACCATACCTTGTATTAACGCTTAGGGTGGCGAATTATAATATATGGTTTGGGATTTATAAGATGGGGCTTAAGACTTGCATGGAAAATGGAGACCACAATAATGTAATGAGTCCAAACGATGGAATTGTGGGTTTTGGGTCGATAATGGTCATCAGGCTGGCGCAATTAATGCTCCTTGGGGCTTGGGGCAGCCCAAGCTTAGGGATTCGCTCCATGATTCATTTGGTCATTTCGCTTGGTCTCTGGATGGTCTCGTCTTGGCTCTGTGCTATGAAAGGAGGCGACGGCTTAGTTGACAGAGGTAAGTCTGCGTTGGGTCTTAGCAGCGTTATGGTTTTTTTGATTTGCTTGCTCAACCTTCATACTTCTCATCCATTGTTGTTTCGGTGGTTGCAGGTGACAGGTTCGATGAGGAGCAACATGGTTCAAATCTTTGTGATTGGTTCATGGGTGCTACCAAATGGTGCATGGTAAGCCTTTGAGACAAGTTTGCACTTGTCATCACTCGGCCTTATGGTAGGACTGAGTTTTCAACTCGTTGTTGGGTTGGGGTTTATACTGTTGGGTTTCGATTTGCCTTCACGCTTGTATTAATAGACTTGGGGTTTTTTATTATTATTAGTAACGTGTTCTGGCCATGGAGCAAAACTTAGTGCTCTTACAGGCTCTGTGTATAAATTTCTGTTTATGTAATTCGTTTCTCGAATTTGGGGCTTTAAGACAGGGCAGCACCATTGCTTGCAATGGTGCCATGGCCCTTTGAACAACTATGTGAACTTGACTATGATTTTGGAAATACTCTGCATATCAATATATGTTCTATTTTGCGTTTTTGCAAAGGTTATTTACCTACATTGTGTGCGACGAATTTATACAACGCTAATTGTTTATTACTCTAGGTTCATATGACATTCAGTCTTCACGATTAGTCTGCGTATTGTTACTCCAATATTATTTTAGCTGTATGAATGGGAGATAGGGACAGCGTATGGCTAGGGGCCATGACGTGAATGGCCTGAGCGCCCTTCCATGGCAGCTGCGACAGCATAGAGGAGTTTAAGATTTAAGATCTGGTTTTTCATATGTGATATGGATTTATAAAAACACCGTGGTTGTAAACCCTTGTGTTGACAGGGTTGTTGTAGATTTCATTACTGTCTTGTTTATTATTATGCGATGTGGAAAGGTAAATAAGCCATGGGTGAAAACCCACAATGGCTATCATTGCTGTAAGTTTACTTTTGATGGACTGTGTATTTAATTAAATGTGGCCGAGGCCAAGCTTACAGTGTGAGGGAAAACATGTGGGTCTCATGACCTTGCTGTAGCGAAAGTAATACTATTGTGGTGGCACACATACATTAAGTGTATAGTGTGGCCTTGATAGTTATAAAATCACCCTACAGGATTCAAATCCTGGTCATTGCTTTTATGAAAACCTTTGACTGTTTTTAAAAGATTATAATGGATTTTGTAAAGAAAATTATTCTTTTGTATTACTGTAGTTACATGGATTGATTGGGAACATAAAGTTATTTTATAGTGGTATTGTCAACTACATCTTTGAATACAATGGTTCCTTTGATGGGGGTGGCATGTTAATTCCCTACCCTATATTCTTATTTCAAGGTACACATAAGTTTGGAAAAAAATATATATATGATTCCATATTATTTTGATAAGGTTTACTATCATTGTAGTTTACTGGATAATTAATCAAACCGTATTAAATAATAACTACTAGCAAGTTGATGTTTCCAATATATGGGATCCAAGTACTTAATATTTTTCTAGTGAAAAACTATTTATAGAGATGAAAGGCTATGTCATGTTTTTCCAGGTATTACTATTGTGTTAGAGATCTACTCAAATGGATGTCCCCCACTCAAAGAGACCTATATCTCTTTCATATATATCTTTATGGAATACTAATACAAGGGTTATATTCTACATGATTAATATCACTATATATAATATTTATCCTTCTATAAGGCAACAATATTTTGAAAAAAAAATCACTAGAAAAAAAAATGTCATTTTCTATTCATTTAAGAATCAAAATTACATATATACCTGAATTTTGATCCATATGTACATACCTTCCTCCAACAAATTTAACAAAACTTACAAGTAGCTCCCTTCAAGAAAGGCATACCTTCTCAACAACCTTCCCACCATAAAATTCAAGAAGTCCATAAACAACCTATCAAACATGTAATTGAAACCTAAGCTATCATACAAAAGAAAGGACCGCCATCTTCGTAAAATCAATCCCATAGACAAATTAAGAGAAAGGATAGAAACCCTTATCTATCATGTTCCCATCAACAGATTAAAAAAACTGGATAAATCTAGTCATATCCCCAATCAAATCCTTGGACAGAGAATCCACTGCAACATTGAATGCCATGTAGATGTCATTGAAAGAGATAACCTAAAAAATCATTTTAAGAATCTCAATCCTTCTCATCCAACTGTAAAAATGTAAATACTGCAGAGAGTTCAAATAATTTTTCAAAAAAATTACTATCTTTGAATCCTCGAAGACTTGAAGTTGAATATAGCCTCTGTTTTTAGAAAACAACAATAAATACCAAAGAGTGACTAGCTTTGGCAAAGTGTTAGTTCCAACACCTACTCCCATACTTAGATTTATATAATAATTCTCTTTCAACCTTATCACCATAACCGCTCCACATTTTTCATTCTGCTAAGCCCCATAAATAAATTTTATTGATGGCATCCACTAAAAAAATGGATTGATATATATTTTTCCTTTAGAAACATCTTCATTCTTCCATTCCTTAATATCAACCAAATATTTTGAAACAGTAAAGAAAACAAGAGTAACATCCTAAAAGATACTTCTATTTTGCATTTTCCAAAATTCCCCAAAAACAAAAAAGGAAACTCCTTTATCTTCTCATTACTGTAAAACCATCCCATCAAACTATCTTCAATGTTCCCCTCATCCCACCTAAAGTGAACCGAGAGCAACTTTCCAGCCTCCAACCAAACAACATTGAAAAAAGAGCAATGATAAAAGAGATATTCCACTAACTTTGAATGAATTCTACAGAGAAGACATAATCCTGGACCAACAAAACCATGACTCTTAAGATTCTCCTACACCAGGATTTTATTGTTCAATAGCAACCATCTAAAGCATTTTATCTTCAAAGGCATAAACCTTTTCCATAAAAAACTATACCACCATCTAAGAGAAGGATAACCTCTTTGCTCCACTAAAACCTCATAAGAAAATCTGGTTGTGACAATGCTTGTACTGATATTAGGTTCCCAAACTAAAACATATTCACTATCTTCAAGGATAATTCCCTCCTAATAAACATAATCAATAAAATGTCTCCACTCTTCCACAAACTAATCCAACAAATTTAGTGCCTCCATAGAAAGCCAATAACCAATAGAATATTCCATACCATTTCTAATCTAAGCAATAACTAAGATATTTCTTCTATGAGTATCATCAATAAGTTTCCTGGATAAGAAGTCATTTCAATTGGATCTTTGCCAATAAATATCTGCAACCCTCTCCCAACTTTCTAGCTTAGATGATCGTTAATAAGCAACATAGATTTAAGAAAACTCTTCCAAAGGAAAGAATTATTTGAATTCTTCAAACCTGGGTCTATAATCTAATGTATCGATGACTACCACTTGATATATCTGGATTTAATGAATTTATTCCATAAATCTAGCACAAACAAAGATCTCCACAATCTCTTATCACAAAGAGACAAATTAAAGAGTCTTAAATCTTTTAAACCTCAAAAAACTTTGAGTTTTCGCAATGCAATACTTTCCCATGTTATCAAGTGGAATTTTGAAACTTTCTCCGTAAGTGAGTAAGCCTTAAGTGATTAGAGTTGAATTTAAGCTAATATTTGTATCTAATATTTAAGCTAATAGTTATCCAATGTGACTGTGACTAGAGTTGAAGTTAAGCTAATAGTTCTAGAATCATTGGAGTTAAGCTAATAGTTGTATCTAATAATCATTGAGTTAAGCTTGTAGTTGTATCTAATAATCGAACAATTGAAGATTAATTTTAATTTTTACAACTATCAGTAATAATTATCACATTTTAATTAAGCTATTTTTTATTTTTTTGAAATTATTAATTATTGATTTTGGTAGACGACCATAGAATTAATGTGGACAGTACACTTGTCTCATTCTCGTTTTATTTTGGACGACACCCGTAGAATCAATTTGGGCAGTACACTTGTCTCATTCTAGTGAGTGGATGAAAAAAACATAGATGGTATCCACCCGAAAATTCTAAGATATATATGCCCGTCGAGGTAACTATTGACGTAACAAGCAGCAAGGGAAATAACTAATCTAACTGAGTTCATCTTTGCAATAGGGGCAAAAATTTTAGTGTATTCGATGCATTCTTGTTGAGAGAATCCCTTGTGTTGATGACTTTGTTTTGGCCATGAACATTACTTATCTGGAAAAGTGTTTCGAAACCCCTCGTGCATCAAAGCGACATGATCACAATGTTTTTCCTATCATTTGCACAAAAGTCCGCAAACCTAACCTATGTCTCTAGATGACTTGGCGTTGACTTTGGGGTTTCCATCATTAAGGAATCTTTAGAATGCTTAATGAAATGACTAAGATAGCAATTTACAGTTGTTGACAGTTTGTGTTCAGGTTTCCGCACTAAGGTGTAGAGGTAACAGGTTGTAGCTCCAATCCAAACGGTGTTCAGTATTGTTATTTGGTTGTTTTACTTCAAAACATCATTTGAAAAGGTTTGTGTAAGATTTAGTTTGAGGATCGCAACTATGCATGATAATTTGGCCTGTGGATTTTTCTTATCCTCCATCAATCTTTCACTATCACCATCAATTTGCATTCTATAAACTTCCTTATATAATTATGCAATATAATAAATTATAATTTCAAATGTTCACTTTTATATATATAATAAATTTTTTAAAACTTTTATAAATCCCAATCCCCCACACACATATATATATCCTTTTTCAACTTACAAACTTTGTGAATAGTAACTCATCTCCTCAAGCCAAGCCTCAAAGTTAACCCATGTGTCATGCACGACACGTTAATTTAATTTCCATAGGTTTATGGATTAAAAAAAGGGTTAACCATAAGCTTATGAAGCCTGTGATAAAGTTCTATATTTTGAATCGAGGGGTATGGTATAAAAAAAAAAGGTTAACCACAAGCTTATGAGGCGTGGATAAAGTTCTATACTTTAAATTGAGGGGTATGGTATATGTTGGCAATGGATAATAAAAGAGTTTAGATACAGAAGCACTGATCTGATTGCGGTAACTACAACGTAGTTGACATGCTTGCTTCGTGATTATGCTTTTAAATTTCATATTGATAAATTTGAAACATTGAGCTAATTATCATGGAACTTGGTTGAATGACACACAAAATTACACAGGCACAATCACGTTGTATGTGATTTCTGGAAGTTGATAGTACATGAAAGCTTTCAATGAATCAAAAAAATTCGCAAAACAAAATTGATGAAGAAATGGTTGCGAAGGAAATGCCGCCTTCACCACTTCTTGTTTGTGCAACAATCAATCTTGAGGAGGTGGCAATATTTTTGGAAGTACTACGACAAATTCTCTAGAGAAGAAGAAGTTGGAACTACCTCAATATCACCATTAGTCCTCAAATAAAAGGACACATTCAAGCCCAAAACAGTTATGAAGCCAAAAGAAAAAGAAAAGTATTAGATGTGTAACTTCTCACAAGTCTACAAGATCTTGTAAAGAAATAAAAAAATTATTAGACGATCTTTAAATTGAAACATCATTGTGTCAACATACCAAGAGGACATTCCTTCACCAAAACATTTGTTTTGAGCTAAATTTTGGTTCTTAATCTTCTTTAAAAAGACTAAAAAACCTAATTAATATGTACATGGAAAACCTAAACATGTCATGCAAACTACATATTAGCTAGATGCTCAACTTTCACATGGAAGAGTTTATTCTGAGTTTGGAGGAGTTTATTAAGAGATTGAATGATTTTATTTGGAGTTCCACTTTACACCACTGGGCATTAGCTAGACTCAGAGGTGTCAAATGCAGTTAAACTAAGCCTTAAGCAATTAGACTTGAAGTTAAGCTAATAGTTGTAGAATCATTGGAGTTAAGCTAATAATTGTGTCTAATAGTTAAGCTAATAGTTACCCAATATAACCATGATTAGAGTTAAAGTTAAGCTAATAGTTGTATAATAATTGAAGTTAAGCTAATAGTTGTAGCTACTAATGGATGGACTTAAGCTCGTAGTTGAAGATTAATTTAAATTTTTACAACTAAAACTAATTGTACTTATCACATGTTAATTAAGCTAATTTTTATTTTTTTGAAATTATTATTTATTAACGCCCATAGAATCAATCTAGACAATGCAATTGTCTTATTCTCATTTAATCTTGGACGATGCCCATAGAATCAATCTAGACAGTACACTTGTCTTATTCTAGTCGATGGATAAAAAAACATAGATGGTAGTCCACCCTAAAATTATAAGATATATAGGTTTAATTATGTTTAAATTATCAAGTTTTTAAATGAAGGGAGGTGATATCTAAATCCAATCATGCTAAGGGTTGGTTTCATTAAAAAATGGACATGATTTTGATAGTTTAGATGCCCCTCTATTATGGTTTCTTAGAAAAAAAACATTATATTTAATTACTCACTAAATAATTATCACTCACTAAATACATAGAGCAATTTGATCATAATATATATATGAAACATGTAGACTAATGAATAGACAAATTTGCCAAAACACTAACACCTTCACATGATTGAAAAGCAATGTCAACTGAAGCAGAGATAATGGAGAATGACAAAAACACAAAAAACAAAAAAGAAGAAGAAGACATGACACCTATCACCACTAGAACTTTCTTACATACCTACCGTCACTAGCTGCTTCTTGTAGTGGGCAATCATAATTCACGCCCATATCATGAAGCTGCTTTAACAAAAGGTGTTCTACTCTTTTACAATAATGCATCCTTCAAACAATAAGGGCTGGTTAATGATTATAATAGCGAATAACTCCAAACTAATTTTTGATATCTCTGTCGTGACTTTAAAACAACGATTTTATCGCTAAAGATTTACATGTCCAATGAAAAAATATATTTATTAACGCCTTTAAATATCTTGGAAACTTAAAGCTACCAGAAATGCTTTGTGCATCCCTGAGTTCCCTGCAAAATAATCAATGGAAGAAAAAATGTTTATGGAAGAAATAATATGTATAGTACTGATCTACCATGCAACCAAAATCTCTAACAAACAATGGAAAATGCAAAACATTCTACTGAAAGGTCCGTAATCATGAGCACCAAGCGAAGCTAATTCCTGGAATGTATGAAATTTGGAGAAAAATATGAAAATAATTATATACGCCACCTCGCCAAACACAAAATATTGTAAATCATAACTCTACTTAATTACATATTGGAGCCAAATAAGGCAAATTATTGAAGTTAAATTGAAGATTAACACCAATGATTGACGTTACATTGAGGATGACGATCAATATTAGGAAGATTATGATCAGTGATTGAAATCACATTTAAGAGATCAATAAAAGTTCTCACTTCCATGCAAGTATTATAATTTATAGGTATAGTGAACAATGATCAACAATGATTGACCAGTTTATAGTTTATCGTGATTGACCAGTTTATCGGATTATAGCTATTAGGTTGTAGTTTTTAGATCTGGCCATGTTTGTAGAAGCATTTTGGTTTGACTGACTGTCTGAATGATTGAGAAAAATCAGTATAGATCCATCTAAAAGGGATCTACCAAGCACTAAGATCAAATCTCTCAAGGTGTAAACCCTTGTCCATAGATTAAACTGTGTAATCTAATGTTTATGGTTTTAGTTTATCTAATTTATGCTCTGTTGTGGGTTTATACGTGCTTTCTTTGCTAGGAAAGTTGGTTATTGTTTAAGATGTCTTTTGATTCCTATGAATAACAAAGACTGGTATTTTTTCCTCTGAAAAAAAATTTATGTTGTTTTGTATGCATGTAATTCTAAATAATTTAAATTTGATATAAGACAACAAGTTATTTGCAATAATATTTTATTATTTTTAACAATTTATTTTTAATAATATTTTATTATTTTTTATAAAGGATACGGATGAGCATGAAAGGAGTTACACGTCTCTCCTCTATTGGGTTGTAGAATGCACTTTTTTTAGTGCAATAAAAGAATAATTCACAGATTCTTTTGATAGTCCCACTTGTTTTCTCTTCTCACCAGGTAGTCTACTCGTTACAACGGTAGCACTCCACATGGTATGTATGAGGAATTTGTAACTTGTTTTTGATGGCAATTGTCCGTTCTGTCAAGGAAATATGCTTATGCTTCATTATCATTTTTGGTTTCAGTCTTTCTATTTCATTCCATTGGCCTTATTGTGAGCTATGTATATCTCTTTGATTATTTTATTGAATAGTTCTTGGATATATTATTTTACTAGTAATAACTATATTATTAAGATTAATATGTTCTAAATAAGTCTAGAGGTATATATTTGGTATATTGATAATATTTTTTTTCTTAAAAAATATGTATTTAATAATTAATCTAATATCTAATATTACAAACACTTAATTTATGGTTATTAAGTAGTTGAAGTTAAGCTCATAGTTGTACAATCATTGGAGTTAAGCTTATAGTTGTATCTAATAGGTAATTTAAAAGTTAATATACAACTATTATAGTTAATATAACAAGTTCGAGTGATCTAGTCTCTTAGCCTCCCAATGAAGTTAGACTTTAAGCCTTATGCACATTAACTAGACTCCCAAGTGCCAGATGGAGTCTGCTCACATGATTTCAGTGCAATGATGGTCTACTTCTCAAGCTAAGAGATGGAATTCATCTAAATTTAATTTAATAGTTGTATCACTATTGGAATAAGCTAATAGTTATCCAATATAACCACTATTAGAGTTGAACTTAAGCTAGTAGGTGTAGAATCATTGCACTTAAGGTAATAGTTGTATCTAATAGTTAATCTAATATTTATCCAATATAACCTTTATTAGAGTTGAATTTAAGCCAATGATTGTAGAATCATTGGAGTTAAGGTAATAGTTGTATCTAATAATTAATTTAAAAGTTAATATACTGGCAATTGCAATTCAAGTAAAAGTACTAATTGGAATTGAAGTTAATCTAATAGTTGTATCATCAATGCATTTAAGCTAATAGTTGTATCTAATAATCTAATAGTTGAAGTGAAGTTTAACTTTTCCAACTATCACTAATTGTAATTATTAAATGTTAACTAAGCTATTTTTTTGAAATGTTAATTATGAATTTTGGACCACGACACTTGTCTCATTCTCGTCCGGACGAAAAAGAATAGATGGTAGCCCAACCCAAAACTCTAAGATATATACACCTATCGGTGTAGCTATGGACGTAACAAGCAAATCTCCACCATATCATTGGATTCAATTAGAGTATGTAGAAATACATTTTTTTCCCAATAATATTTGTGAAGTCAAGTTCTTAGGTAGAAATTAGTTATAGTATTTAATGTTAGTATGTAGCTTCCAATAGAAGAAAATTTTAGTTCTTTGTATATGTAGAAGAAAAATGAATGACAAATAGAGTCTTTGGGAGAATAATAAAGTAAGAGAAAGAAGAAGAAGAAAAAATCTCAAAAGAGTTCGAGTGCTCAAGGTGGTGGTTTTATGTGTTGAGAGCCCAATCTCTATAAAACATGAAACATCCAAGTAAATTTTCAAATAAGTAAATGGGATAGTAGTTTTCTTGTTACCTGAGGATAATATATAAACCTATAGTTTTATACTTAATGCATGTTTTATTTATGTCTCACATCTTCTCCATAATTACTTCTATGAATGTTGTTTACAGTTACGTTTGTAAAAGACAAAGAATTCTCAAATATTTCACACTGTAAAAGTTTAAGTTTTAACCTTGTAGTGATTGACACAAGTATTATTTAATATTTTAGGTATATGATATTGTCAATTTATTGGCAGTAAAGTTGTGTGGAGATTCAATAAAGTTAATGAGTAGTTAAGTGTGGACCTGTCGAAATGGAGTCATGTAGAAGTTATCTAGAACTCTCAATTGTAAAAATGTGCCTTTCAAGTTGTGATAAATTATACTTTATGTAAAAAGATAACCTTTTAGTATTATAATCCTCCAAGAAGTAGGAGTTGGTAGTACTTAAAAGTGTGTTACAGTAAATCTAAATAGGAGTTGGTAGTAGTTAAAAGTGTGCCACAGTAAATCTAAATAAAAGTCAACTGGGTATCTCTCCAAGTAGAACTGTGTTGGGATAAAAGTCTCTAAAAGTGTCTCACATGGAAGTGAAACTTTAGACTTGCAAAAGTGAAATTCACTAGAAGTAAAGCCTTTCGAAGTTAATTTGGTTGTGGTTAAGTTAATTAACCAGAATAACTGCCAAGAATGAAGAGCACAAGATACCCAAAGAGATTGAATGTCTTCCTACGCCTAGAAAACCAAAGACGAAAAGCAAGACTCCAACTCCACCCAAGGGTTTCTTTTTCGTTCGTCAAAATTTGGATTCTGCGTTACTTCTATACAGAATGAGGTTGGAAAGGAAAAAAATGCTTATGTATGGTAATTTAATTTTAGAAAGTGTTTATTTTGTTCTCGCTGATAGTTTTTGATAAGGTTATATGCCAATTTTGTATTGGAGACGATGTTATAATGTCTTCTACTATATTCGAGTCAGTGCCATGAGAGATATTTAGATATGTCAATTGGATTGGTTTATATGACACGTTTGCAATAATATGATTAATACAGGCCTGATATACAGTAATCCCATCAAGGATATGTGAAAAGAACTATCATGTTGAGTGTAATATATCTGCACAGGACACTGATACTTCTGTTAAATATATATGGGTTTCTTAATCTAATGTCTGATTATGCATACATCTATGATTTATTTCGATTTAGTGTTTGCATTTTTGTAATAAGATCGGTGTCAAATATGATGTCATGGAATCGAATCCGCATTTGGGTCAAGTATAGAAGCCTCCATGCCACCCCAAATCGACTCCATGAAAGATAGTCTAAGTTAAGTGGGTGTCTATTGAGGTAAAAGTGCGCTGAGATAAAAATTAGTAAAAGGTTGTGTCAAGCTTAAAGTGAAAGTTGAGTTTTGTGGAAGTTAATGTCACAACCACACTTCGCAAGCGCTTTTGGCTCGCCAAAGGTGGTGTGCGGCACTGCCAGGAAGACAGCTTGAGGGATTGCCCGCCCAAGTGCCTAGCCTGCAGACTACGCCTTAACCCTGTGGAAACGATTTTTATGTCGTTTTAACTTTATCTCTTATTACTGTTTACTTAGCCATTAGCCTTGCCGGCACATTCAACACTTAGCCAAAAACCGGTAAAACGCAACACTAAGTAAAACACAGTACACAGAGAAATATGGTGGGTTGCCCAACTTGGCAGAGCCCTTTAACTTTGTATAAAAATGGAACAGTAATACATAAACGGAGTTGCCCAAGGCAGAGCTCCTGGTGCATGCCCAACTTCGCTGCTACACCCAGAAAATACAAGAGATACAAAATGTAAAAGACTGTCTCTTTGCCAAAGACGTTGAGCCTTCTCTGCCTCTCCTCAGCGATGCCGCAGACCTCTGTGTAGTTCTGTTCTGTTCCCTTAGATTTCCAGCAGCTTGATCCTCCTTGATCTTTTCTTGCCACTTGATTGCCTCCTTTGAAATAAATTGCACTTCATTTACTTATAGCCTTCTAGGTGTCTTGCCCATGTAAACTTGCCATCTTGCTTACCGCACAAGTCACCCGTTGCCAGTTCACAAAGTCAACCTCAAAACACACTTGGCCCACTTAACCATTTGTTGGTGTCACCGCACCAAGGTTACTTTGACTTAGGTGTTCACGGGTCCACTTGCCGAAGCCTCTATAGTGTCGCACGGACACTTTGCTGGTGTGCCACGCGCCCCTTTACTTTGACCGAAGCACCCATCTCTTTGACCGTCGTTCGTCGCTAACCGTGCCATCGTGCATGCGCGCCCGTCACCCAACTGCTGTCGTCTACACACCCGTCGGTTTGCTGATCAAAACACTCTTTTATTGGAGCGCCCAACTGCCCACACATTTGTCCATCTGCACCTCTGTCTGCACATCTGTCCCTCTGCACATAGGGGTTGTCCGCACACTTTGGCCGCACGCCCACACCTAGGATCGCGCGCCTGTTTACCAAACGCCTTCACTAACTTGCATGCCCATCCGCACGCTCAAGGGTCGCGTGCCTCAAAGGTGTCGCACGCGCATCACCAATGTCATCTTTACCAAGGGGCGCCCATGCCAAGTCACGTGGGCGCTGACCTTGGGGCGCACCACATTCCTGACCTCCGTGCCGGTGGTGAATGTGGGCGCTTGCTAACTTAGCCAAGTGAGAGCGCAACTCCATGCCGAACCATCATAATCGCGACACCTTGCCCAGGTGTGCCACCACTTAGGTGCGCTGAAAAACGTGGCTATGACAGCCTCCCCCACTTAAAATTGTTACCGTCCGGGCAACGTCAACTGCTGCAACCTCTGCGTGAACTAAAGCCACACTGCCGCAACATCTGAACTATTCATGACTGAACCACAGTGGTGCTTTCTTGATCACTTACTTCCAACTTGTGCTCCATGCCTTCCTTCCTGTTTTCGTTTGTTGTGCACCTTAACGACGAACCAGCTACGTAGCTAATCCAACTGTGTGTTCATCACTTAAGACAAACTTCCCCATTCTAGAATCATGTTGCCAGCGTTCTTCTTTTCAGTGTCCGCAAGCCTCCTGCACTTTACCTTGTTTACCTTGGCGAAAAAATTTCTTTTAGGCCACCTTGCCAAACCTGCCTAGGGGCCTCACCGCCATCGCCAAAGACGGTGAGCCCAACTGCTGCTAGATCAAATGAAAAGACATGGGTGGTGCCAATGGCCATCGCCGCCTGTATCTTCCACACCATACTATCTAAAGTCGACTGCGTCGCCGCTCGCACTAAGCTCTTTCAACCAAGCCCAATACTCTACAAACCCGACACCATCAGCCTTCCAAGTACTCATATCTGCCGCAAGCCCTGTGTAGTCATCTAAGCCAACCGAAGACTCCATCTTTGTTTGCTGCGGCCTCCTCTTTTTGGCCCACTTTTTGGATGCTTTACTTGTTCCTTCAAATGGCTTGCTTGCTTTATCATCGCACGTCTCAATGTGCTTTGATGTCTCCAAGCATGCCAACATCTCCTGTTTTTGAAGAATGAACAACTTTGCTATAGCTTCCTTAGCCGCTTCTTCTTTTACCAGTTCCAACAACCGCTTGCTTTCCAAATGAGCAAGTACCGCATCAAATTCGATTGGTTGGCAGCCAACCTGCTGCAACCGCTCTCTTGTTAACTCTTTTTCTGGAATGCCTATGGCATGGATGCAAAACACCACTATGTCCTCCGCATCACATGGTGGATCAACTTCTCTGGTGCTTTCTCCATCCAAGACTTCTTCCAAAATCCGCGTTTCTTCTTAAACTTGCATTTCTGCCGCAACCTGCGTCTCCTCCACAACCTGTGTTTCTGCTGAAACTTGCGTTTCTGCCGCAACCTGTGTTTCCTCCACAACCTGCATTTCTACTGAAACTTTCATTTCTACCACAACTTGTGTCTCCTCCGCAACCTGCGTTTCTGCTAGAACTTATGCTTTGGCCAACACCTTCTCGTGTGACTCTGCCTCAAGGTTCTTTCCAACCGAAGTGTCATTGCCCAAACTGCTGAACGACATCTCTGATGTGCCTTCATCAACAACCTTCACACATGCTACCGGAAAACTCAACTATTCCTTCTCATGTTGTCATAAGGCATCAATCTCCTCATTGATTGAAGCCATGTGTTTTTCTAACGCTGCTAACCTTCCTACTGTGGATAGATCAGCCTTTACCTCAATACTTGGCTTGTTGTTCTTTGCCGAAACCGTCTTCTTCCCTATGATTTTCTGCGGCAAGTGCTTACACTCACCCGGGTCTTCGAAAATCTGTACCGAAGTCACCTGTGGTTTGTATCCCAACCGGCTTTTTTGCGTCATAGGTAAGCTCCATGTTCCGTCCTCTTCTAAGAATGCCAATCATCCTGCATGTGGAACTAGCACCGCCTTGGCCAAACGAAGAAAGTCCTGTCACAAGATCAAAGAGTGATCATCCAATGAAACAACTTTCAAGTCCATCTTGCCATGCCACCTTCCAACTATAATAGGTGCTGCGCATATCTTCCATGTCACATCTCTTACCACAGAGTTCACTACCTTGAACTTTGCTTGGCAACTTTCCATGCCACTGTGAAGGGATACCGCAGTCTTTCTTCTCACCAAACTGTGAGATGAACGTGTGTCAACTAACGTAGAAACCTTTAGGCCACTAACCGTTGTTTCCACAAAGTCTAACAAACCTTGCTGCACACTTTGCCAATCTGTGTTACGACCCCTGGCCGCTTCACTAAGGCAAGCTTCAATTGCCTTCACCGTCTCGAAAATCTCATTAGAAGGTGCCTCTTCCAGCACTCTCATTGCTGTCAACCTTGCTATAGAACCATCTCCCGCAACAGCCCCTTCCCTAAACGGACAATCTCTTACGTAGTGGTTTTGCTCGCAACGATAACACGCAACTATCTTCTTTTCTGATTTTTTCGTTTTCTGCTGTCTGGGACCTCCCTGAGTGCCTTCTGACTTAGCTTTACTTCAAGTAGCCTGCGACTGTTGTTGTTCTTGCTCCCTTTCATATTGAAGCATTTCCAAAAGAACTCATCCCACTTCTCGAATGCTGCCTGTCGTCTCTTTCAACGCGGCTGAAAGTTGTTCACATCCTGCTGCGAACGTTTCACTCAGCTTTGCAACCGAATTGGTGGTCTGCCCTTCGACCAAAACTCGTGTCATCTCTGCAAGTGATTTCAACGCTTGCAAGAATTTATGCACAAGTGTCTCCTTCTTGCCGAAGTCTGCCATCTGACTCTTTTCTGTTGCTGCAGATCTGCAGACTCAAACTTCTGCCGAATCCGACCTTGACATCAAGCCACCTGCTTCTCCGCCCAACACTTTTCTAAGTGTTGCAGCTGTTGCACTCCCAGAGCGCACAAATTTTCTGGGTCAATCGGCTAAAACAGGCATTTGCCAAACGCACCACTTCTGGATCACCTACGGAACGCACCCACCTTGGCACACTTCCGTTTCTGAGCGCACTTCAAAAACTGGCGCTTTTCATTTTTCTACCGAACCGCACCTCCTCGTGCCACTGCGGCTTTCTGAACATGCACGCTTCCTTGAAACACACATTTCTGTATTTTCTGGAGCACTTGTCTTGAGCACGCAGCATTGCGGCTGCAGAGCGCTTATCCCCTGAGCGCTCGGCTCCTCCTGCGGAGTGTACAACTTCTTGTTGTGGTGCGTGTGGTTTCTGGGCGTGCGTCTTCTGTATGTGGAGCACCTGCTCCTGTGATGTGCACTGTCTGCGGTGCGACCGTCACTGCGAAACGCCTGTCTGAGGTGTGCGCAGTCTGCGGTGCGATCGCCCTGTGGTGCAACCTGTCTGCGGTGCACGCTATCTGTGGTGCGACCGCCCTACGGTGCGCCCACCTTGCGGTGTGCCCTGTCTGCGGTGCACACCCTCTGCGGTGTGCGCCCTCTGCGGTGCGCACCCTCTGCGGTGCGCACCCTCGGCGGTGCGTGCCCTCTACAGTGCGCACTGTCTTCGGAGCGTCTGAGCTGCAGAGCGCTCGCCTCCTTGCGGAGCATCCGTCTGCAGAGCGTCTGAACTGCAGAGCGTTTTCCTCCTGCGGAGCATCCGTCTGCAGAGTGTTTGAGCTACGGACGCATGTCCGAGCCTGCGGAGCGTTACCAAAAATTTCCTCGCTGCAACCACTTGTCGCACAGACTCCTTCAACTTGCGGCTCTGCTCAAAACTTCTCCGAGTCTTAGCTCTGATCTACGAAACATTGCTACAAATCAGCTCTGATACCACCTGTCACAGCCACACTTCGCAAGTGCTCTTGGCTCGCTAAAGGTGGTGTGCGGCACTACCAGGAAGACAGCTTGAGGGATTGCTCGCCCAAGTGCCTAGCCTGCAGACTACGCCTCAACCCTGCGGAAATGATTTTTATGTCTTTTTAACTTTATCTCTTATTACTGTTTACTTAGCCATTAGCCTTGCCGGCACATTCAACACTTAGCCAAAAACCAGTAAAACGCAGCACTAAGTAAAACACAATACATAGAGAAATATGATGGGTTTCCCAACTTGGCAGAGCCCTTTAACTTTGTATAAAAATGGAACAGTAATACATAAACGGAGTTGCCCAAGGCAGAGCTCCTCGTGCACGCCCAACTCGGCTGATACAACCAGAAAATACAAGAGATACAAAAATGTAAAAGACTGTCTCTTTGCCAAAGACGCCCAGCCTCCTCTGCCTCTCCTCAGTGATGCTGCAAACCTCTGTGTAGTTCTGTTCTATTCCCTTATATTTCCAGCAGCTTGATCCTCCTTGATCTTTTCTTGCCACTTGATTGCCTCCTTTGAAATGACTTGCACTTCATTTACTTATAGCCTTCTAGGTGTCTTTCCCATGTCAACTTTCCATCTTGCTTACCGCACAAGTCACCCCTTGCCGGTTCACCAAATCAACCTCAGAACACACTTGGCCCATTTAACCATTTTGTTGGTGTCACCGCACCAAGGTTACTTTGACATAGGCATTCATAGGTCCACTTGTCGAAGCCTCTAGAGTGTCGCGCGCACACTTTGCTGGTGTGCCACGTGCCCCTTTACTTTGACCGAAGCACCCATGTCTTTGACCACCGTTCGTCGCTAACCGTGCCGTCGTGCATGCACGCCCTTCACCCAACTGCTGTCATCTGCACACCCGTCAGTTTGCTTATCAAAATGCTCTTTTACCGGAGCGCCCAACTGTCCGCACATCTGTCCGTTCGCACATCTGTCCGTCCACACATAAGGGTCGTCCACACACTTTGGCCATGAGCCCACACCTAGGATCGCGTGCCTGCTTACCGAATGCATTCACTAACTTGCATGCCCATTTGCACGCTCAAGGGTCACGCGCCTCAAAGGTGTTGCACGCCCATCACCAATGTCATCTTTTCCAAGGGGCGTCTGTGCCAAGTCACGTGGGCGTTGACCTTAGGGCGCACCACATTCCCGACCTCCGTGCCGGTGGTGAATGTGGGCGCTTGCTAACTTAGCCAAGTGAGAGTGCAACTCCATGCCGAACCATCATAACCACGACACCTTGCCCAGGTGTGCCACCACTTAGGTGCGCTAAAAAACATGGCTATGACAGTTAAGTCTTTCATAGTCAAGTGTAGTCAAGTGTGAAGGCTTATCAAAGTTATTTTGGTTGAAGTAAACTTGTCAAAGTTAACCTGTGGAAGAAATTTGTTGGCCCTTCCCAAAAGGTAGTGTGTTGCAGTCTAAAAAAAAGGAAAATAAAAGTACTTATAACTCAAGTTTGACTGTCCCATTTTTTTCTCGTTTAGGAAAGAAATATTTTCTTAAAAAGAGAAAAAGTAATTGTTTAAGGAAAATAAAAATTAAAAAAAAAATGGATTCCACTTCTGGTGCAAAAATGTCAAGTTTACAAACTCCAATTTTCTCATGAAAGAATTGTGAATAGTGGTATTCAACCATGAAGATAGTGGTCTTCAACCATGAAGTCTCTATTCAGATGTTAAGATGTATGGGAGATAGTTCAAAATGGCTATACTAAACTAGTAGATCAGGCAACATATAATAACCAAACACAAGCCAAGAAGGATGCCTTGAGGGAACAGAGGAGGAAAGATGCAAATGATTTGTTCTACATACATAAATCAATGCATGAAAGCATACTCCCAAGATTAGCAACAACAAATACCACTAAGGAGGCATGGGATACATTGGAAATTGCCTATGAAGGATTGGACAATGTAAAGAATTCTAAATTTCAAATTCTTAGAAGATATTTTGAATCTCTATGAATGAAAGATAAAGAGCCATAGGAATTAGAGGAATCATTTTACATTAGGTTTATTGTTTTGATAAATCAATTAAAATCCCATGGGAAAAATGTAGAAGACATAAGGGTTGTGACTCTGGAATAAAAGAAATATTTGAACAAATTTACCATTGATGAGTTGCAAGCCTCACCCATCAATCATGAACATATAATCAATATATAAAACACATAATTAGAAGGTGCATTTGTAGCAGAGTCCTCTATAAGCAATGGAAGAGGTAGGGGGAGACCAAATTCTAGAGGCAGAGGAAGACGTTTTTCCAGAGAAGGACGCAACAACAGTCCTAGAAATGTTGCTGATAGAGGTCAAAATTAGAACCCTAGTCTTCAAGTGGTTACAAGTTTGATAAATAAAAAAATCCATTGTCATTATTGGAAGAAATTTGGACATTTTGCATATAAATGTAGAAAGAAGTAGTATGACCAAGGAAAGCAAGTTCAAAACCAATCAAGCAACACCAACACTTTGACCACCACAACGTTTTTGCCAAGTGAATCCCCAATTGAATGTAATGTTGTCCATGAAATTCCATGTGACATGTATGATATCTAGATTCAAGGTGTAGCAATCATATTACTGGTAATTTAAATTTGTTTTCCAGTCTAGATAAATCAATTCAAACACAATCTATTATGAGGAGGAGAAAACACTATGTATGATGTCTATTATGTCGAAGGTATGAAACAAAATCTGGTGAGCATTAGACATCTATTACGAAATGGTTACAGAGTGTACATGGGAGACCACCATTGTGTGATTAAAGACATACATAAAAGTAACCAACCTGTAGCAAGAGTACAAATAACAAGAAATTGCTTGTTTCCTTTAAGGATAAGTTCAAACATGAAAGAAAAAACAAATCAAGTTGTTCATGAAGGACATAATGAAAATTCAGGAGCTGCATCCGAGGAAGAAAACAAATAAGTAGGAAAGCACTATGACAAATAAGAAAAATTCAATGCAGAAATATAAGCATCATTTCAATCAAAGATTCAATATGAGTCATGGCTCTGGAATTTCATATTTGAAAATCTAAATTTTAGTGGGATGAAGCTACTGCACATGAAGAATATGGTAAAAGGATTTCCATTGATTGAAAAACCAAAGAGAATTTTTTAAGAATGCATTTTTCGCAAGAAAAATAGAGAGACTTTTCCATTTGGAAAGTCACAAAGAGCACACACACCACTTGAGATTGTGCACTCTGGTATTTGTGGGCCAATACAGACACCATCCATTGGAGGATTCAATTATTTTCTTACTTTTTTTGGTGACTTTACTAGAAAAAAAATGGGTATATTTATTAAAACACAAATATGATGCATTTGGATATTTTCAACAGTTCAAAGCACTCATGGAAAAGAAAAGTGGATACAACATCAAAATCTAAAAAATTGACATAGGCGATGAATATGTCTTAAATGACTTCCTAAATTTCTGCAAGACCCATGGTATACAAAAAGTAATTCATTGCACGATATACTTACTTAATTAATGTCTTAAGTAATTCATTGCACAATATACACCTCGGCAAAGAGGAAGAACATAACCATTATGGAGGTGGCACATAGTATGATGGAAGCCAGGCATTTGTCAAATGCATATTGGGATGAGGCAGTGGAAATTGCTGTATACATCATGAACCAGTGTGAGACAAAGAGTGTGAAGAACAAGGTTCCTTAACAAGCATGTACATGTATGAAACATATTGTATCTCATCTAAAAGTTTTTGGTTGTGCGCATATGTTCATATTCTAGATGAGATGAGAAGGAAATTAGACAATAAAGGACGGAAACATATTTTTGTTGGTTATTCTAAAGACACAAAATCATATAAGTTGTATGACCCTGTCACAAGGAAAGTAATTATAAGCCGCGATGTTCAATTTGTTCATAATGAAGCATGGGATAGAACTATAGAAAATAATTACAAGATTGTGTCATGGATCAAGCATGATGACATGACGAAAGAAGTGGTTCAAACACCACATGTAATCCAAAATGTCGCAGCCCCATCCACTCTTCAAACAACACGACATGTTTTAACACAAGGAACTTCAACACAAGTCACCACTCAAGCCACATCGACAAGCACACCAAGCACTCATAAAACTCCATCAAGAATTTTGACGAGGTCGACAATGACAAATGCAATAAAGAAAAGAATTTTGCATGAGATTTATGATCTTGGTACACCAAATTCATTCTCTATTTTTGCATTATTTTCTCAAATTGATGATCCTCTAAGATTTGAGGAATCTGTCAAAGATGAAGTATGGGCACAAGCCGTTGATAAAGAAATAGAATGCAATGAGAAGAACCTAACATGGGAGTTGGTAGATGTGCCAAAATATAAGGATGTAATCAATGTGAAATCGTTTTACAAGACCAAGCAATATGTTGATGGGAATGTGTAGAAGCACAATACAATATTGGTTCCAAGAGGTTTCACACAACAAACTGACATAGACTTTAATGAAACTTGTGCACATGTTTCATGAATGGACATAGTTAGGATAGTTTTAGCCATTGTTTCCAAAACAAATGACCTCTTTATCAAATGGATGTTAAATATGCATTTTTGAATGGTTATCTCGAGGAGAAACTGTATGTGGAGCAACCACAAGGCTATGAAGTTCAAGGACAACAACACAAAGTATACAAGTTGAAAAAGGAACTCTATTGTTTGATGCCAACTCCTAGAGCTTGGTATAGTCACATTGACTCCCATCTCACCGAGAATGGATTTCAAATAAGTGAAAGTGAAATGACGTTGTACATCAAATTTAATGAGCAAGGTAACATGTTAATTGTTTTCCTATTTGTATGTGATTTAATATTTACTAGTGATTTGGAATAAATGATTTTATAATAGTCATGGAAAGTGAATTTGAAATGAATGATTTGGGGATTATGAATTATTTTATAGGCATTGAAGTCCATCAATTTGAAAGTGGTATATTTATATCATAGCCCAAGTAGCAAATGTAGTTTTGAAAGATTTAATATGACTAATTGTAAGGTATCCCCAACACCATTCATAATAGGATTAAAATTGAGCAAGGATGACGATGGATCAAATGTACATCCTACGATGTTTAAAAGGATGGTGGGAAGCCTTATGTATCTTATTGCGACAAGGCCATACATAATGCATGCAGTGTCTGATCTCAAGGTTTATGGAGTCACCAAAAAAATCTCATTGGAAAGTAGGTAACAAAATTATGAGGTATGTAAGAGGCATAAAGGACCTTGGTATTCTGTATTCAACCTAAGAAAATTTTAAACTCATTGGATACATTGACAGTAACAATGGAGGAAACATAGATGACAATAAAATCACGTATGTGCACACATTTCATTTTGATACATGTGTTTTGTCGTGGGCTTCAAAGAAATAACCCATTCTGACTCTGTCTTTAGTAGAGGTAGAGTATGTTGCAACTACAAGTGATGCATGTCAAGATATTTGGATGTGAATAATGTTAATGGATTTGTTGCAGAACCAACAAGAACCAACAACCATTTACTACGGTGACATTTCATCCATTGCACTATCAAAGAACCATGTGTTCCATAGAAGAACTAAGCACATCGACACGAAGTATCATTTCATAAGAGAATTGGTAAATAAAAAAGAATTTTTCTTCAAATTTTGTAGGCCTGAATATTAGCTGGTAGACATATTTACAAAACCATTAGCAAGGGACACATTCCAATATCTGCAAAGTTATTTAGGAACTTAAGAAGTTTTTCTTAGTAAATTTTTTCGTACACAGAGCAAGTTCCATATCTAAAACATTTTGTAAAAATTTTGTTTTTAATTATCACCGTCTACTTATAATTAAGGGGGAGTGTTGGAAATATTAATTACAAGGAGATCTACATCACATCTCATCCAACTCAATCAGAGACTGCAGAAGTACATTTTTTGTTTGTTAGTCAGTTAGGTTATGGAGTTCACATCTCAGCATATTTAAGCAACCGAATAATATTTCTAAAGTAAAGTTATAATGTATAAATTAATTACACTCTATAATGTTAGTCGGTAGCTTCCATGAGAAGCAAAATATAGTGTTTCCATATGTAGAAGAAAAATGAATGAAAAACAAAGTCTTTTTGAGAAGAAAATAGTAAAAGAGAAAGGAGAATAAGGAAAAAATCTAAGAAGTGTTCGAGAGCTCAAGTTTTTGGTTTTGGAATGTGTTGAGAGCTCAAACTCTGTAAAAGGTGAAACATCCATGTAAATATTCAAGTATGTAAATGCGGTCGTAGTTCTTTTGTTATGTCGTGATAATATATAAACCTATAGTTTTATGATTGAATGCATGTTTTATTTATTCCATAGAATTTTCTCCAGAATTACTTGTGTGGAAGAAATTAACATTAATGGTTAGTAAATTAAATCAACAATCTGTAAAATTTTAAGTTTTAACCTCAGAGTGCTCGACACGAGCCTTATTTAATATTTTGGATTATATGATATTGTGAGCTTGTGCTAGTAAAGTTCTATTGAGGTTCATAGCAAGTTAATGGGTGGAATCATGTCGAACTTACCGAGTGGTAAAAAGGTGTATTCCACATCGAAGTGAAAAATATATTTTCTACAATAAAGAAAACCTTTTAATATTATAACCTTGTTGAAGTTGGAGTTGGCCGCAGTCAATTCCAGTAAAAGTGTATCACGATAAAAGTCCGTAAAATATTGTCTTGAGGTTAAAGTGAAAGTTGAGTCTTGTCGAAGTAAATTTTTTCGTATTCAAGTGTGAAGACTTGTCTAAGTTAAATTTTGTGGTAGTAAACCCCGTCGAAGTAAAATCCCATTGATTTTATTTAGGTTCAAGTAAACTTGTCAAAGTTGACTATTGCAGTTAAGTGATTTTGTCTATTCTGACTTATAAAGGAACATGCTTTCGCTTGTGTAGAAGGAGTTGTGCATTTAACTCAACTAAAGTTTGTTGATATAGATAATTGAAGTTTAAATTTGTATTAATGGATCTTTGCTAAATTTAATTTGGTGAGATAACAAATCAAAGTTAAAAAAGTTTTAGGATGGATTATATTAAATCCAATATAAATTAATTGTAACTAGCAATAATGATATTAATAATGTTAATTATACGTTTGAATGCTTTAACATGCATAGATTTGACAGTGCACATCAAATTACTTTCACTCATTGTGCCCACTCTACCAGATTGAGAGTTTACTTGGCAATCTTGCGAAGTATACATTGGCTTGACTCACAAGTTCCGGATGGAGGATTTTATTAGGAGTTTGGGGGATTTTATTGGGAGTTCAGAGGATCTTATTAGGAGTTCAATTGTTACAAAAAATCCACATCAAATGGACTCCATGTTTCCAAATAGAGTTCAAGTAAACCTTATGCACATTAGCTTGACTCTGAGTTGTGATATGGATTTCAATTATCACATAGAGTGCACATTACTATTATTAGGATTTTGAGTAAACCTTATGCACATTAGTTTGACTCCAAGCTATTAGATAGAGCTCCACTATCACACAGACTACACATTATCATCCCATTAAGCGAAGTTATAACATGAGCTATTTTTTCCCAACTACTACAAAGGGCAGTTATCACATGACCTATTTTCTATTTTTTTATAATTTTTTATTATGATTCTTGAACAAGGACCATAGAATCAATCTGGACAATACACTTGTCCCAATATCCTTCAATCTAGGAAACGCATAGGTAGTATTCCACCCCAAAAATCTACTATATAAATGCCTATGAACATAAACATAATTATTAATTAAATGTACATTTAAATTTTATAAATATATATATATATATATTAATTAAAAATTTATATTAGTATTTTTTATTAATAAAACTTTTTTTTATTTATAATTTCAATTTTTAATTATTTTTATGATATTTTTAATTCTTTTATCATTTAGTTTAAATTTTAATTACATTAAAAATTTATTTTACTCAACTAAAAAAATATATATTGTTTTTCTCTCAAAATCACACACTAAAAAGTATCCTAAGTTTCTTTATTTTTTTAATTAATTAAAACATATATATAACTAGTATCAAACCTTAAGGTTGGCTTTACTAAACTTAAAAATATATATTGTTTTTCTCTCAAAATCACACACTAAAAAGTATCCTAAGTTTCTTTATTTTTTTAATTAATTAAAACATATATATCATTAATATCAAACCTTAAGGTTGGCTTTGTAAAATATTTAGTTACATGTTTTGTATTGTTTGATTAAAATCACAAGCTCCACATTGAGCACAAAAGCATGCTTCTGTCTAATAATGGGCTCTCTAGCATCTACGAACCATTACTCAATTCCACATTGGTTTATGTGTTGGGCACTTCTTCCCTGCATGTCTCTATATAATACATGGTAAAAGCCATGATGCAACAATTACACTTACTCTCAAATCCTTTAGTGACTTTGTACCTACTAGGCACATCCAAAGTGGACGCAACAAATCACACAATCAACACTAGACTGGATCATATTAATCTTGAAACGAAATGAAGCAAAGATTAAAACATGAATCATGAATCATATTAAATTTGAAACAAAAGTTAAATCAACATCACTCATGCATCACATTAAAATTTATATTGATTAAGGGTATCACATGTTTAGTATTTAGCAACATGAGAAAACCTCTCTCAAAGACAAGGGCCATATTTTTATATATCTAGCGACATGAGAAAACCTCTCTTAAAGACCAGCCACCAAGATCTAGTGCCATATCTCTATGGATCCTATTAAATCCTTCGATACATTGAATAAGTTCCTTTCAAAGAGGTTCTTTTTACACACTCAAGATCCACCTGGTTAACCTCTCTTAAAGATAAGGGCTACCAAGATCTATTGCCATATTTCTATGGATCCTATTAAATCCTTCAATACATTGAATATGTTGCTTACAAAGAGGTTCTTTCTACACCTGCTTTTTCATTTATCTTATTTGAAGAAGGTAGTGGGTTGAATTACCAAGTTTATATCATCCTTCCCAAACACCATGAACCATGTTTCATTTGGTTACAATAGTGATATGGACTACAAGGTAACGCCATCTACATAATGCATTACTTAAGATATGTTCATATAGTGGAAGGATATATAAATTAAAGACATTGATTAGAAACATAAAGCAATTTTATAATTTTATATTGTTTTCCTCACCTACTTGTTTGAAGACAATTGTTCTTTTTGATGGGAAAGGCATGCTAATTCCCTACCTTAGATTCCTATTTCAAAGCACACATGAAATAGTACACATGAGTTAGGTAAAAAATACATAGGAGTCTATATTCTTTTAATAAGGCTTACTAAGTATTTTAGTGGATAATTAATCAAACTTATTAAATATCACTCCAAGGTATTTTTAAGGGTTCTAAAAGTATACTTAAGGATAATTTTCTAGGTCATTATTGCAAATAAAAAAAATAATTTATATAGATATGCACACAAATATTAAATATTAAACCTAAAGTTTCCTATTAAAATCTGTAGATTTTGGCCAATATTATATTAAAAACATATTTTACCTAAATTTAGGTAACTTTGGAGTGTAAAAATGACCAGTTAAAGAATTTAATTTTTGAAAAAAAGGACCCCAAAATAGCCAATTAACTAAATTTCGCCCTTAAAAATTATCCATTAAGCACCCATTAACAAGTCTATGTTTACAATATATAGAATTCGTACTTTATATTTTTCTAGTGAAAAACTATTTATAAAGATAAAAAGCTACCATCATGTTTTGCCAAGTATTACTATTATGTTAGAGCTCTACTCAAATGTATGCCACCCACTCAAAGAGTCCTATCTCTATTCCATATCTCCCATATGGAATATTAATACAAAGGTTATATTCTACATGCTTAATATCATTATCTATAATATTTATAGTAACAATTTCACAATTTCTTTTTACTATAGTTCATAATTTATTGTTTCTAAGAGTTAAATACATTGCAATTATCTTGTGATGAAATGAAATTTGTTGTTTTTAAGTGAAGTTGAGTTTATTTACATGTTTTTTTTATTATTCCAAGTTATATAATTAAGATTTGTTTTTCTATTTGGTTTTATCTATTGTTTTTATTTGTTATTATTTAAAACTAGATTCCAAAATAAATATCAAATAAATTTATTTAAATTAATTAAAAGGTATTTTTTTATATATAAACATATAATATATATTTCTTTTATTTTAAAATAAGAAAACTCAGTATCTTATTTAAAAAAATATAATTATCACACTTTGCTTTTTTAAATTTCAAAATACACTTGTTTTTATTTTTAATATAATATACATGGGCATATTCCATTCATTTATATCTAAAACAAATGGGAAGTACATAATTTTACCTGTGAACTGAAGTGAAGTGTGAAGTGTTAATGTCACCCTCAATTTAATGCGCCCAACTAGAAAATCCTTTCTTCTTCGAATTGTTTCATCCTCCCATCTATCCATAGTAGATTCTTGATCCTCCTCTAATTTATTCCATTTCAATTCCACCAACTTCTTCCATTCCATATCTGAACAATCTATAATCATTTGCAGATCTAGACCAGTTAGTTGTTCCCTCATAGCATCTCCCCCAGTAGCTATTTCTCTATCTTTAAATATTCCACACCCTTGAGCAAAGAGGTAATGAGAACAAGCAGAGAGGTAAACGTAATCACATGATAGTGACCTATTTTCAAAATACATAAATTAGTTAAACCTGAAGGTATATATATTCAACATAATAACATGATAGTGACCCATTTTCAAAATACATAAATTAGTTAAAATATTTTTAATTAAATTGTAATATAGTTATTATTTAATAACAAGACAATATTTGTTTTGGTTCTTATAATATGTATATATACAAGTAAATTGTGACTTAGCATTGGTCAAGACAACCCAAATCTCACATAAGTAAAATTTTATATCTTAAAAATTATATACAATTCAAGCTAAATTGCGTAGATCCCAAATAATGGAGATAGTTTTATATTTAAACATAGATATTTTTATACCTTTATTTAATATTTTATAAACCTAAATTGCTTTGAAATAGGTCCAAGTCGTTTTTCTCACTTTGCAGTTCTTACCTTTTATATATGGATTTGAAACAGGTCCAAAACGTTTTTCTCACTTTAAATTTCATACCTAAAACTAGACAGTTTTAATAAATGCTTTAAATCCAAAACTATGAGAATCAACGATTCATTTTGATGATTTGTTTTTTTAAGCAACTTTATTGAGAAGCTTACTTGAATTAAAAGAGATGCAAGAGGAAATGAAGAAAGTTGTTGAGAAAATGATGAAAAAAGGAAGTTGAGGGAATGGAAATAAATGAAGATGAAAAAAGTTATTAAGAAAATAAAGAAGTTAAGAAACTGCATAAGCATGAGAAGTTTAAGAGAAGATATCTATTTAAAAATCCGAAGTTGTGATTAAAAACCAAAATCTCTAATTTTGTGACCCATTGAAAATACATAAATATGTATAACTAATTGTTGTAACTATTTCCTAAACACAATATAACTTTTCATTAAATGTTGGTTCTCTCATAAAGCTTCCTAAATGTAATATGACTTTTCATTAAATGTTGGTTCTCTCATTTAACTTTATGTGGTTTATTATGTAATTACCTAATCAATAGTTAAATAAGATTTATCTATGCCCAAAAGTATAAAATAAGATTTATTTATCCCAAAAAAGAAAAAATTTAAAAATACTTATTTATATATTCCATTCAATAGTGATACATAATATTATGTACACCTAAAATTCATTAACGTCACTATTGATTTAACTAACTTACATGTCACAATGAAAACATAATTATCAATAATTAGTTAGCTCACATGCTACATGATTATTTAACTAGTTAACTAATATGCTAAAATATTTATGCATTCAATAAATCACTGGTGCATTCTAGTATCTAATAAATTTAACCAATAAATGATTTTGATGGTTCATCGCATGTTAATGGAGTTGTCTAAAAATTAGACTATTTGGAATATACCATTTTTTTTAGAAATTATTATTTTTTCACAAAATCTAAATGTAACTATGTTTTAATAGCAATTTTAATGGTATAAATGGATTCATCACCCTTAAAAACCTGGGTGTACCCAAAATTCCAAAACTTGTAAACTATAAAGTGGATTTTTAAAAATTTTTACCAAATTTTATTAAAATAGTGCCATAATCTCTCTATTTCAACTTAAATCCTAGAATTTTTAGACTATGCATATCTAAATTCAATTAATGAGTTTGCAAGTTATGTTCCTTAAACAGTACATGTTTAAGTTCTTTGTATATTTTGCATGCACCTTGTGTGCATGCCCCTCATTTTGATCATTTGATTGTTTATATAACTTTTTATATCATAATTTGTTAATGAACAATGTAGGTAAAGAAATTAAACATAAGAAGGAATAGATTTGAGCAAGGTTCTTAAATATTGTTTTTAAATATTTATCTATATTTTAAATGGGTAGAAAATAATTTTATTTAAAAAATCATTCATAACATAATGCCTACATAATATTAACCCAGAACATGTGTATATTTTGTATTTTTTTACTTAGTTAAGATTTATTTTTATCATTAATTTTAACTAAATAAATATTTATTTATATTTTCTATTCAATAATACACAATATTATATACACCTACTATTCATTGATTTGATTGTAGATGAATCAATTTAACCAATAAATGATCTTGATGATTTATCACATCTTGATTTAATTAATGTTTTTCTAATGGTTTGAAAACAAAAATCCTCGAACGCTAAATGTTTTAGTTTCCCAAGGGTTTGAAAAACTATAAAAAACCATGGCTTGACTTTTGATCTTTTGCATGCACTTTGTATGTATGTCCCTCATTTTGATTATAATAATAATTTGTTAGTGTGAAAGGTAACAAAATTAAATATTTAAAAGAATCGCTTTTTATATTAATAATTGTGAAATATATACTTATTTTTATAATTAATTAAAATATTGGAACATTGTTCTTAAATACTGTTTTAAAATATTTATCTATATTTTAAATGGATTGTGAGATAATTTTTTTCCAAAATCATTGTTAATATAATGTGTTCATAATCTCAACAGAATACAACTTGTACGTCTTGTATTTTTTTATTTACAATGTAGAATTGTATTATTTCTTTCTAGTATACAAATTTAACTACAAAGTGTTGTTAGGGATATGTCAATTCATTTATATGGCTATTTTGTAAAAGGGTAAATGTTGGTGAAATGAGAGGTATGTGCCAATTCAATTACACTCGTATTTTATCAAAGGATCAATGTTGGTGAAATGAGCATGGTATAAGTGCATCATTTAAGTATCGTATTGGTATAAGAGTGGTCAAAGTTGTCACATTAAAGCATTTATCATTAAGGACAAAAAAATAATTATTACCTTAAAACATTTAAAATATTGAAAAGTTTAAAAAGTTGAGTTTAAATTTGTAATCAAGAGATAAAAAATACCATTCTACATTTCAGAAACGGCCTTTATACATTTACCAAGTAATTAACAATAGTCAAAGAAAGCAACAAAAAACAAACACTTCTCAATCCTAATGTAGAAGCTAGCATCATGAAAGAAACAGGGTAAAGTGACCCTCCATACACCATTCTCAAGAGAAATTTGAGGAAGCTCATAAAACAACATATATAAGTTGACTTAACTACTATAAATATAAATTGTAGCAATACGATTTAAAATAGCTCGAATTCATTGGAAAACGATACATCACTTAAAGTCAAGGTTTATTTTGAATGATATTTTCATACAAACAACATGTTTGAAAAAGTAGCAATACAAAATGAGGCGCTACGTTGGACAGATTGAAACTCTCGACATTTCGACCCCTACTCTTGGATCATCATCAGGAGACTATCGAAGTGTGAGGGAAGTGAGTAAGATGGCCGTCAAATGCAAGATTTCGGGGCAATCTTAATATGGGTAGTTTCCAGAAGTTTCAAGTCATTCAGGGCATCCCTTCCATGGAGGAACTCAACCTGTTTGAAAACAGTCATTTAGGCAGTGGCAATGGAAAATGAGGAGGAGCTGCATTGGACAGATTGAAACTCTCGACATTTCGACCCCTACTCCGGGATCATCATAAGGAGACTATCGAAGCGTGAGGGAAATGAGTAAGATGCCCGTCAAATGTAAGATTTCTAGGCAATCTTAATATGGGTAGTTTCCAGAAAATTCAAGTCATTCAGGGCATCCCTTAAATGGGGGGACTCAACCTATTTGAAAACAGTCATTTATAGAGTGGAAATTGAAAATGAGGAGGAGTTGCGTTGGACAGATTGAAACTCTCGATGTTTCAACCCCTACTCTGGGATCATCATCAGGAGACTATCGAAGCATGAGGGAAATGAGTAAGATGCCCATCAAATGTAAGATTTCAAGGAAATATTAATACATTAGTTTCTAGAAGCTTCAAGTCATTCAGGGCATCCCTTCCATGGAGGGACTCAACCTATTTGAAAATAGTCATTTACGCACTGGAAATTGAAAATGAGGAGGAGCTACGTTGGACAGATTGAAACTCTCGACGTTTCGACCCCTACTCTTGGATCATCATCAGGAGACTATCGAAGCATGGGGGAAATGAGTAAGATGCCAATTTGTAAATGATTGTTTTCAAACAGGTTGAGTCCCTCAATGGAAGGGATGCCATGAATGACTTGAAGCTTCTGGAAACTACCCATATTAAGATTTCCCTCATGCTTCAATAGTCTTCTGATGATTATCCCGGAGTAGGAGTCAAAATGTCGAGAGTTTCAATCTGTCCAACCCAGCTCCTCCTCATTTTCAATCACCACTACGTAAATGACTATTTTCAAGCGGGTTGAGTCCCTCCACGAAAGGGATGCCCTAAATGACTTGAAGCTTCTAGAAACTACCCATATTAAGATTACCCAGAAATATTACATTTGACGAGCATCTTACTCATTTCCCTCATGCTTCGATAGTCTCTTGCTGATGATCCTAGACAAGGGTCAAAACATCAAGAGTTTCAATCTGTCCAACGCAGCTCCTCCTCATTTTCAATTGCCACTACGTAAATGATTGTTTTCAATTAGGTTGAGTGCCTCCATTGAAGGGATGCCTTGAATGACTTGAAGCTTCTGGAAACTACCCATATTAATATTTCCAAGAAATCTTACATTTGATGGGAATATTAATCATTTCCATCACGCTTCGATAGCCTATTGATGATGATCGCAGAGTAGGGCTTGAAACGTCGAGAGTTTCAATATGTCCAATGCAGATCCTCCTTATTTTCAATTGCCACTACATAAATGAGTGTTTTCAAACAGGATGAGTCCCTCCATGGAAGGGATGCCTTGAATGACTTGAAGCTTCTGGAAACTACTCATATTAAGATTGCCCAGAAATTTGACCGGTATCTTACACATTTCTCTCACGTTTCGATAGTCTCCTGATGATAATCCTAGAGTAGGGGCCGAAACGTCGAGAGTTTAAATCTTTCCAGCATAGCTCCTCCTCATTTTCAGTTGCCACTGCATAAATGACTATTTTCAAATAGGTTCATTCCCTCCATGGAAGGGATGTCCTGAATGACTTGAAGCTTATGTAAGATAATCCTACTAAGATTGCCCAGAAATTTGATGGGCATCTTACTTATTTCCCTCATGATTCGATAGTCTTTTGATGATGATCCCAGAGTAGGGGTCGAAAGGTCGAGAGTTTTAATCTTTCCAATGCAGCTCCTCCTCATTTTCAATTGCCACTGCATAAATGACTTTTTTCAAATAGGTTGACTCCCTCCATGGAAGGGATGCCCTGAATGACTTAAAGCTTCTGGAAACTACCCATATTAAGATTTCCCAAAAATCTTACATATGATGGGAATCTTAGTCATTTCCCTCACACTTAGATAGTCTCCTAATGATGATCGCAGAGTAGGGGTCGAAACGTCAAGAGTTTCAATCTGTCCAATGCAGATCCTCCTCATTTTCAATTACCACTTCGTAAATGATTGTTTTCAAAAAGGTTAAGTCCCTCCATGGAAGGGATGCCCTGAATGACTTGAACCTTCTAGAAACTACCCATATCAAGATTGACTAGAAATTTGAACGTATCTTACTAATTTCCCTCACACTTCGATAGTCTCCTGATGATGATCCCATAGTAGGGGTCAAAATGTCAAGAGTTTCAATCTGTCCAATGTAGCTCCTCCTCACTTTCAATTGCTACTACGTAAATGACTGTTTTCAAACAGGTTGATTCCCTCCATGGAAGGGATTCCGTGAATGAATTGAAGCTTTTTGAAACTACCCATATTAATATTATCCAGAAATCTTACATTTGATGGGAATATTACTCACTTCCCTCATGCTTCGATAGTCTCATGATGATGATCCCAGAGTAGGGGTCGAAACATTGAGAGTTTCAATGTGCCCAACATAGCTCCTCCTCATTTTCAATTGCTAGTGCATAAATTACTGTTTTCAAACAAGCTGAGTCCCTCCATGGAAGGGATGCCCTGAATGACTTGAAGCTTATAGAAACTACCTGTATTAAGATTGCCCAGAAATGTTACATTTGACAGGAATCTTACTCATTTCTCTCATGCTTCGATACTCTTATGATGATGATCCCAGAGTAGGGGTTGAAACATCGAGAGTTTTAATCTATCCAACACAACTCCTCCTCATTTTAAATTTCCACTGCGTAAATGACTGTTTTGAAACAGGTTGAGTCCCTCCATGGAAGGGATGCCCTCAATGACTTGAAGCTTCTGGAAACTACCCGTATTAAGATTTCCCAAAAATATTTCATTTGACAGGCATCTTACTCATTTCCCTCATGCTTTGATAGTCTCCTAATGATGATCCCAGAGTAGGGTTTGAAACAGCGACAGTTTCAATCTGTCCAATGCAAGTCCTCCTCATTTTCAATTGACACTCTGTAAATGACTATTTTCAAATAGGTTGAGTCCCTCCATGGAAGGGATGCCTTAAATGACTTGAAGTTTTTGGAAGCTACCCGTATTAAGATTTCCCAAAAATATTACATTTGACGGGCATCTTAATCATTTCCCTCATGCTTCAATAGTCTTCGGATGATGATCCCAGAGTAGGGGTTGGAACGTTGAGAGTTTCAATCTGTCAAATGCAGCCCCTCCTCATTTTCAACTTCCACTGCATAAATCACTGTTTTCAAATAGGTTGAGTCCCTCCATGGAACGGATTCCCTGAATGAGTTGAAGCTTTTGGAAACTACCCGTATTGATATTTCCAATAAATCTTACATTTGACAGGCATCTTACTTATTTCCCTCACGCTTCTATAGTCTCCTGATGATGATACCAGAGTAGAGTCGAAACGTTGAGAGTTTCAATATTTGCAACGCAGCTCCTCCTCATTTTCAATTTCCACGGTGTAAATGACTATTTTCAAACAGGTTGAGTCCCTCCATGGAAGAGATGCCTTGAATGACTTGAAGCTTCTGGAAACTACCCGTATTAAGATTGCCCATAAATCTTACATCTGATGGGGATCTTACTCATTTCCCTCAAGCTTCGATAGTCTCCTAATGATGATCCTGAAGTAGGGGTCGAAACATCGAGAGTTTCAATCTGTCCAACACAACTCCTCCTCATTTTCATACAAACAACATGTTTATCAAGTGGTCAATCAGTTAAATATTTTTGCACTTACATCAATTCACCTAGCAAATGTGCGCAGCAGTTTGGTGGTGTTAAATATAGGAAACGTGACCACTCTTTCTTAGTAGTTTGGACATGTTAAATATAAGAAAACTGAAAACTAATGAATATAAACAAATCAGTGAAAACACTTTCACAATATTGAAATACAATGTCAACTAAAACAGAGATAATCTGCATTCATAGAAAAAAAAACAATAATACACCCATGATCAAAATAGAATCTTCTTACATGTGTAACATCAATAAGTGCTTCTTGTAGTCATACCATAGAAGCTGCTTTAAATGAGTGGTTCTGCTATTTTCAATATCTACTCTTTCACAATACACAATACAATGTAAATATAATATTTTCAATTGCCATTGCGTAAATGACTATTTTCAAATAGGTTGAGTCCCTCCATGGAAGGGATTCCCTGAATGACTTGAAGCTTCTTGAAACTACCCGTAATAATATTTCCCAAAAATTTGACGGACATCTTAGTCATTTCCTTCACGCTTTGATAGTCTCCTTATGATGATCCAAGAGTAGGGGTCGAAACGTCGAGAGTTTCAATCTATCCAATGCAAATCCTCCTCATTTTCAATTGTTACTACATGAATGACTATTTTCAAATAAGTTGAGTCCCTCCATGGAAGAGATGCCCTGAATGACTTGAAGCTTATGGAAACTACCCGTATTAAGATTGCCCAAAAATTTGATGGGCATCTTACTCATTTCCCTCATGCTTCGATAGTCTCCCAATGATGATCCCAGAGTAGGTGTCAAAACATCGAGAGTTTCAATCTGTCCAATGCAACTCCTCCTCATTTTCAATTGCCACTACATAAACGACTATTTTCAAACAGGTTGAGTCCCTCCATGGAAGGGATTCCCTGAATGGCTTGAAGCTTCTGGAAACTACCTGTATAATATTTCCCAAAAATCTTACATTTGATGGGAATCTTACTCATTTTCCTCACACTTTGATAGTCTCCTGATGATGAGCCCAAAGTAGGGGTCGAAACATCAAGAGTTTCAATCTTTCCAACGCAGCTCCTCATCATTTTCAATTGCCATTACGTAAATGACTATTTTCAAACAGTTTGAGTCCCTCCATGGAAGGGATTCCCTGAATGACTTGAAGCTTCTGGAAACTACCCGTATTAATATTGTCCATAAATCTTACATTTGACGAGCATCTTACTCATTTCCTTCACGCTTCGAAAGTCTCCTGATGATGATCCCAGAGTAGGGGTCGAAACGCCAAGAGTTTCAATCTGTCCAATGCAACTCCTCCTCATTTTCAATTGCCACTACCTAAATGACTATTTTCAAACAGGTTCAATCCCTCCATGGAAGGGATGCCTTGAATGACTTGAAGCTTCTGGAAACTACCTGTATCAAGATTTCCCAGAAATCTTACATTTTAGGGGAATCTTATTCATTTCCCTCACACTTCAATAGTCTCCTAATGATGATCCCAGAGTATGGGTCGAAACGTCGAGAGTTTCAATCTTTCCAATGTAGCTCCTCCTCATTTTCAATTGCCACTACGTAAATGACTGTTTTCAAACAAGTTGAGTCCCTTCATGGAAGGGATGCCCTGAATGACTTGAAGCTTCTGGCAACTATCCGTATTAAGGTTTCCCAAAAATCTTACATTTGGTGGGAATATTACTCATTTCTTTCACGCTTCAATAGTCTCCTCATGATGATCCCAAAGTAGGGGTCGAAATGTTGAGAGTTTCAATCTTTCCAACGTAGATCCTTCTCATTTTCATATAAACAACATGTTTATCAAGTGGTCAATCGGTTAAATATTTTTACACTTACGTCAATTCACCCAGCAAATGTGCACAGCAGTTTGATGGTGTTAAATATAGGAAACCTGAACACTCTTGCTTAGTAGTCTAGACATGTTAAATATAAGAAAACTGGAAACTAATGAATATAGCCAAATCAGTCATAACACTTTCACGGGATTGAAATACAATGTCAACTGAAACAGAGATAAACTACATTCATAGAAAAAAAAACAATACATCCATGATCAACCTAGAATCTTCCTGCATGAATAACATCAATAAGTGCTTCTTGTAGTCATATCATGGAAGCAGCTTTAAACATAGGTGTTCTTCTCTTTTTAAGATCTACTCTTTCACAATACACAATACAACGTAAATGTAAGATTTTCAATTGCCACTGCATAAATGATAGTTTTCAAACAGGTTGAGTCCCTCCATGGAAGGGATGCCCTGAATGAGTTGAAGCTTCTAGAAGCTACCCATATTAAGATTGCCTAGAAATTTGATAGGCATCTTACTCATTTCCCTCACGCTTCGATAGTATCCTAATGATGATCCTAGAGTAGGGGCCAAAACATCGTGAGTTTCAATCTGTCCAACACAACTCCTCCTCATTTTCAAATGCCACTGCATAAATGACTATTTTCAAACATGTTGATTCCCTCCATGGAAGGGATGCCCTGAATGAATTGAAGCTTCTGGAAACTACCTGTATTAATATTTCCCATAAATCTTACATTTAACGTGCATCTTACTGATTTCCCTCAGGATTCGATAGTCTCCTATGATGATCCCAGAGTAGTGGTCGAATATTCAAGAGTTTCAATATGTCCAACACAACTCTTCCTAATTTTCAATTGCCATTGCGTAAACGACTATTTTCAAATAGGTTGAGTCCCTCCATGGAAGGGATGCCCTAAATGACTTGAAGCTTTTGGAAACTACCCATATTAATATTGCCTAGAGATCATACATTTGATGGGCATCTTACTCCTTTCCCTCATTCTTTGATAGTCCCATGATGATGATCCTAGAGTATGGGTCGAAACGTGGAGAGTTTTAATCTGTCTATCACAAATTATCCTCATTTTAAATTTCCACTACATAAATGACTGTTTTCAAATAGGTTGAGTCCCTCCATGGAAGGGATTCCTTGAATGAATTGAAGCTTTTAGAAACTACCCATATTAAGATTGCCCAGAAATCTTACATTTGACGAGCACCTTATTCATTTCCCTCATGCTTCAATACTCTGGTGACGATGATCCTAGAGTAGGGGTCGAAATGTCGAGAGTTTCAATCTATCCAATGCAGCTCATCCTCATTTTCAATTGCCACTATGTAAATGATTGTTGTCAAACAGGTTGAGCTCCTCCATGGAAGGGATGCCCTGAATGACTTGAAGCTTCTAGAAACTACCCATATTAAGATTGCCCATAAATATTACATTTGACAAGCATCTTACTCATTTCCCTCATGCGTCGATAGTCCCCTAATATTGATCCTAGAGTAGGGGTCAAAACGTCGAGATTTTCAATCTGTCCAATGTAGCTCCTTTTGATTTTCAATTGCAACTACGTAAATGACTGTTTTCAAACAGGCTGAGTCCCTCCATGGAAGGGATGCCCTGAATGACTTGAATCTTCTAGAAACTACCCATATTAAGATTGCCCTAAAATTTGATGGGTATCTTACTCATTTCCCTCACACTCCGATAGTCTCTTGATGATGATTCTAGCGTAGGTGTAGAAACATCGAGAGCTTCAATCTGTCTAATGTAGCTCCTCCCCATTTTCAATTGCCAGAGTGCAAATGACTATTTTCAAACAGGTTGAGTCCCTCCATGGAAGCGATACCCTAAATGACTTGAAGCTTCTGGAAACTACCTGTATTAAGATTTCCCAGAAATCTTACATTTGAAGGACATCTTACTCATTTCCCTTACGCTTTAGTGGTCTCTGAATAATGATCCCAGACAAGGGGTCAAAAAGTTGAGAGTTTCAATATGTCCAAAGCAGCTCCTCATTTTTCAATTGCCACTACATAAATGACTATTTTCAAACAGGTTGAGTCCCTCCATGGAAGGGATGCCCTGAATGACTTGAAGCTATTGGAAACTACCAATATTAAGATTTCCTATAAATCTTACATTTAATGGGCATCTTACTCATTTCCATCATGCTTCGATAGTCTTCTGATGATGATCCCAGAGTAGGGGTCGAAACATAGAGAGTTTCAATATGTCCAATGTAGCTTCTCCTCATTTTCAATTGCCACTGCGTAAATGATTGTTTTCAAACACGTCGAGTCCCTCCATGGAAGGGATTCCCGAAATGAATTGAATATTATGGAAACTACCCATATTAAGATTTCCCAGAAATATTACATTTAATGGGCATCTTCCTCATTTCCCTCATGCTTCGATAGTCTCCTAATGATGATCCCAGAGTAGGGGTCGAAATGTCGAGAGTTTTAATCTGTCCAACGCAGCTCCTCCTCATTTTCAATTGGCACTGTGTAAAGGACTATTTTAAAATAGGTAGAGTCCCTCCATAGAAGGGATGCCCTGAATGACTTGAAGCTTATGGAAACTACACATATGATGATTGCCCAGAAATCTTACATTTGACAAGCTTCTTACTCATTTCCCTCATGCTTCGATAGTCTCCTGATGATGATGCCAGAGTAGGGGTCGAAATGTCAAGAGTTTCAATCTGTCCAACGCAAATCCTTGTCATTTTCAATTGCCATTGCATAATTGATTGTTTTCAAATAGGTTGAATCCATCCATGGAAGGGATGCTGTGAATGGCATGAAGCTTCTCGAAACTACCAATATTAATATTTCCCAGAAATCTTACATTTGTCGAGCATCTTACTAATTTCCCTCTTGCTTCAATTTTCTCTTAATGATGATACCAAAGTAGGGGTTGAAACGTCGAGAGTTTCAATATGTCCAACGCAACTCCTCCTCATTTTCATAAAAACAACATGTTTATCAAGTGGTCAATCGGTTAAATATTTTTGCACTTACGTCAATTCACCCAGCAAATGTGCGCAATAGTTTCATGGTGTTAAATATAGGAAACATGAACAATCTTGCTCAGTAGTTTGGACATGTTTAATATAAGAAAACTGAAAACTAATGAATATATCCAAATTAGTCACAACACTTTCATAGGATTTAAATACAATGTAACCTGAAACAAAGATAATCTATGCTCACAGAAAATAAAACAATACACCCATGATCAAACTAGAATCTTCCTACATGCATAACATTAATAAGTGCTTCTTGTAGTCATGCCATGGAAGCTAATTTAAAAAGACGTGTTCTTCTCTTTTTAAGATGTACTCTTTCAAAATACACAAAACAACGTAAATGTAAGATTTTCAATTGCCACTGTGTAAATGGTTGTTTTCAAACAGGTTGAATCCCTCCATGGAAGGGATGCCCTGAATGACTTGAAGGTTTCAGAAACTACCCATATTAAGATTTCCCAGAAATTTGATGGGCATCTTACCCATTTCCTTCACGCTTCGATAGTCTCCTGATGATGATGCCAGAGTAGGAGAAATGTCGAGAGTTTCAATCTGTCCAATGCAACTCCTCCTCATTTTCAATTGCCACTTCATAAATGACTGTTTTCAAACATGTTGAGTTCCTCCATGGAAGGGATTCCCTAAATGACTTGAAGATTTTGGAAACTACCCGTATTAAGATTTCCTAGAAATTTGGTGTGAATCTTACTCATTTACCTCACGCTTCGATAGTCTCCTGATGATGATCCCAGAGTAGGGGTCGAAACATTGAGAGTTTCAATCTGTCCAATGCAGCTCCTCCTCATTTTTAATTCCCACTGCGTAAATGACTGTTTTCAAACAGGTTGAGTCCCTCCATGGAAGGGATGCTTTGAATGAATTGAATATTATGGAAACTACCCGTATTAATATTTCCCATAAATATTACATTTGACGGGCATCTTACTCATTTCATTCACGCTTCAATAGTCTCCAAATGATGATCCTAGAGTAGGGGTCGAAACGTCAATAGTTTCAATCTGTCCAATGTAACTCCTCCTCATTTTCAATTTCCACTGCATAAATTACTGTTTTCAAACAGGTTGAGTCCCTCCATGGAGCGGATGCCCTGAATCACTTGAAGCTTCTGGAAACTACCGGTATTAAGATTTCCCAAAAATATTACATTTGACGGGCATCTTACTCATTTCCCTCATGCTTCGATAGAATCATGATGATGATCCCAGAGCAGGGGTTGAAACATCGTGAGTTTCAATCTGTCCAACACAGATCCTCCTCATTTCCAATTGCCACTGCATAGATGGCTGTTTTCAAACAGGTTGAGTCCCTCCATCGAAGGGATTCCCTAAATCACTTGTAGCTTCTGGAAACTACCTGTATTAAGATTGGCCATAAATCTTACATTTGACGAGCATGTTACTCATTTCCCTCACGCTTTGATACTCTCCTGATGATGACCCAGAGTAGGGGTCGAAACGTCGAGAGTTTCAATCTGTCCAATGCAGCTTCTCCTAATTTTAAATTTCCATTGCGTAAATGACTATTTTCAAACAGGTTGAGTCCCTGCATGGAAGGGATGCCTTGAATGAATGGAAGCTTCTGGAAACTACCCGTATTAAGATTGCGCAGAAATCTTATATTTGAAGGGAATATTACTCATTCCCCTCACGCTTCGATAGTATCCTGATGATGATCCCAGAGTAGGGGTCAAAACATCGAGAGTTTCAATCTGTCCAACTCAGTTCCTCCTCATTTTCAATTGCCAATGTGTAAATGACTATTTTCAAACAGGTTGAATCCCTCCATGGAAGGATGCCCTTAATGACTTGAAGCTTCTGGAAACTACCCATATTAAGATTTCCCAGAAATATTACATTTAATGCACTAGAGGAAATTTCAACTCAAAATGGGCCTCCTCAAAAAAATTAATAAAATATTACTTAAAATAATAAAATAATATTTATTAATTTTGGAGGAGGAAAAGAAGAAAACTACTTTTTTGTTTGTATTTTTGACATATCTTCGCGTGTTTTTACTGAAATTTCGATCGAGAGGTCTTGTTGGATGCGGAATTAAATTCCACGACGAGTACCCACTCGGCATACTTTATGTCATCATCACATTTTTTCAGGTATTTCTTCTTTTTGGGGTAGCGGGCCTGTCAAAAGTATGTCAAGTAGGTATTCGTTAGATGCGTAATTTAATTCTACATCCAACGAGCTCTCCCGATTAAAATTTGAGTAAAAACACAGGGAGATATGTCAAAAATACAAACAAAAAAAGTAGCTTTTTTATGATACCTATCCCCAAATTTATATTAAAAAAGTGTTCAAGACCTATACTATATTTCAAATTTAAATAAATTTCATTGGCTAACACATGATGACATGGAATTTGAATTAAAGTTAAAAGGCCCATTTTGAGTTGAAATTTCATCTAATGGGAATCTTACTCATTTCCCTCATGCTTCGATAGTCTCCTCATGATGATCATAGAGTAGGGGTCGAAACATCGAGAGTTTCAATCTATCCAATGCAGATCCTCCTCATTTTCAATTTACACTGCGTAAATTACTGTTTTCAAATAGGTTCAGTCCCTCAATGGAGGCATGCCCTAAATGACTTGAAGCTTTTGGAAACTACCCGTATTAAGATTGCCCAAAAATTTGACAAGCATCTTACTCATTTCCCTCACGCTTCGATACTCTCTTCATGATGATCCTAGATTAGGGGTCGAGACGTCGATAGTTTCAATCTATCCAATGTAGATCCTCCTCATTTTCAATTGCCACTGCGTAAACATTTGTTTTCAAACAGGTTGAGTCACTCCATGGAAGGGATGACCTGAATGACTTGAAGCTTTTGGAAACTACCCATATTAAGATTGCGAAAAAATATTACATTTGACGTGCATATTACTCGTTTCCCTCATTCTTCGATAGTCTCCTGATGATGGTCCCAGAGTAGGGGTCGAAACATTGAGAGTTTCAATATATCTGTTGCATCTCCTCCTCGTTTTCAATTGCCACTTTGTAAATGACTGTTTTCAAACAGGTTGAGTCCCTCCATGTAAGGGATGCTCTGAATGACTTGAAGCTTCTGGAAACTACCCATATTAACATTACCCAAAAATATTACATTTGACGCACATCTTACTTATTTCCCTCATGCTTCGATAGTCTCCAGATGATGATCCCAGAGTAGGGGTCAAAACGTCAAGAGTTTCATTCTGTCCAATGCAGCTCCTCCTCATTTTCAATTGCCACTGCATAAATCACAGTTTTCAAATAGGTTGATTCCCTGCATGGAAGGGATTCCCTTAATGACTTGAAGCTTCTAGAAACTACCTGTATTAAGATTTCCCAGAAATCTTACCTTTAACGAGAATATTACTCATTCCCCTCACGCTTTGATAGTCTCCTGATGATGATCCTAGAGTAGGGGTCGAAACGTCGAGAGTTTTAATATGTCCAACGAAGCTCCTCCTCATTTTGAATTGCCAATTTATAAATGACTGTTTTCAAAAAAGTTGAGTCCCTCCACGGAATGGATTCCCTAAATGACTTGATGCTTTTGGAAACTACTCATATTAGGGTTTCCCATAAATCTTACATTTGACGTGAATCTTACTCATTTCCCTCATGGTTAGATAGTCTCGTGATGATGATCGCAGAGTAGGGATCAAAACGTCGAGAGCTTCAATCTATGCAATGCAACTCCTCCTCATTTTCAATTGCCACTACGTAAATGACTGTTTTCAAACAGGTTGAGTCCCTCCATGGAAGGGATTCCATGAATGACTTGAAGCTTCTAGAAACTACCAGTATTAAGGTTGACCATAAATCTTACATTTGACGGGCATCTTACTCATTTCCCTCATGCTTCGATACTCTCCTGATGATGATCCGAGAGTAGGGGTTGAAACTTCGAGAGTTTCAATCTATCAAATGAAGCACCTCCTCATTTTCAATTTTCATTGCGTAAATGATTCTTTTCAAATAGGTTGAGTCCCTCCATGGAGTGGATGGCCTGAATGACTTGAAGCTTCTGGAAACTACCCGTATTAATATTTCCCAGAAATCTTACATTTGACGAGCATCTTACTCATTTCCGTCATGCTTCAATAGGCTCATAATTACGATCTCAGATTAGGGGTCGAGACATCGAGAGTTTCAATCTGTCCAACGTAGCTCCTCCTCATTTTCAATTGCCACTGCATAAATGACTGTTTTCAAACATGTTGAGTCCCTCCATGGAAGCGATTCCCTGAATGACTTGAATCTTGTGGAAACTACCCATATTAAGATTGCCCAGAAATATTATATTTTATGGGATCTTACTCATTTCCCTCACGTTTGGATAGTCTCCTGATGATGATCCCAGAGTAGGGGTCAAAATGTCAAGAGTTTCATTCTGTCCAATGTAGCTCCTCCTCATTTTCAATTTCCATTGCGTAAATGATTGTTTTCAAACAGTTTGAGTCCCTCCATGGAAGGGATTCCCTGAATGACTTGGAGCTTCTGGAGACTACTCGTATTAAGATTTCCTAGAAATCTTACATTTTACGGCCATCTTTCTCATTTCCCTCACGCTTCGATAGCCTCCTGATGATGATCCCTGAGTAGGGGTCAAAACGTTGAGAATTTTAATCTGTCCAACATAGATCCTCCTAATTTTCATATAAACAAGGTGTTTATTAAGTGGTCAATCAGTTAATTATTTTTTCACTTACGTCAATTCACCCAGCAAATGTGCACAGCAGTTTGATGGTGTTAAATATAGGAAATCTGAACACTCTTGCTCAGTAGTTTGGACATGTTAAATATAAGAAAATTGAAAACTAATGAATATAGCCAAATCAATCGTAACACTTTCACAGGATTGAAATACAATGTCAACTGAAACATAGATAATCTACATTCGTAGAAAAAAATAAACATTACACCCATGATTAAACTAGAATATTCTTACATGCATAACGTCAAGAAGTGCTTCTTGTAGTCATAGCATGGAATCTGCTTTAAAAAGACGTGTTCTACTCTTGTTAAGATATACTCTTTCACAATACACAATACAGCGTAAATGTAATATTTTCAATTGCCACTGCGTAAATGACTGTTTTCAAACAGGTTGAGTCCCTCCATGGAAGGGATGCCCTGAATGACTTGAAGCTTCTGGAAACTACCCGTATTAATATTTCCCATAAATCTTATATTTGACGGTAATCTTACTCATTTCCCTCACGCTTCGATAGTCTCCTGATGATGATCCCAGAGCAGGGGTCGAATCGTTGAGAGTTTCAATCTATCCAATGCAGCTCCTCCTCATTTTCAATTGCCACTACACAAATGACTGTTTTCAAACAGGTTGAGGCCCTCCATGGAAGGGATTCCTTAAATGAATTGAATCTTCTGGAAACTATCAGTATTAATATTTCCTAGAAATCTACAATTGAGGACCATCTTACTCATTTACCTCACGCTTTCATAGTATTTTGATAATGATCCCAGAGTAGGGGTCGAAACGTCGAGAGTTTCAATCTGTCCAACGCAGCTCGTCCTCATTTTCATATAAACAACATGTTTATCAAGTGGTTAATCAGTTAAATATTTTTGCACTTACGTCAATTCACCCAGCAAATGTGCACAACAGTTTGATGGTGTTAAATATAGGAAACCTAAACACTCTTGCTCAATAGTATGGACATGTTAAATATAAGAAAACTGAAAAACTAATGAATATAGCCAAATAAGTCATAACAATTTTACATGATTGAAATACGATGTCAACTGAAACAGAGATAATCTACATTGAGAGAAAAAAAATACACCCATGATCAAACTAGAATCTTCTTACATGCATAGCGTTAATAAGTGCTTCTTGTAGTCATACGATGGAAGTTGCTATAAAAATAGGTGTTCTGCTCTTTTTAAGATCTACTCTTTCACAATACACAATACAACACACATCAAATAATAAGGCTAGCTGGATAATGAATATAAAATGTCCAACAGTCTTAAATCATCGTATTATGTCTAGGATGCAAAAGTGTAGACAATAAATCCAAACAAAATTCTTATATTTTTGTGATTACTTTTAAACAGCATAATTTTTATTGGGAAAGATTCACGTGTCAAATAAAACTAGCACACCCACTTAGTTTGTTGTTGGATCACGTTATTAGGGATCAAATCATTAAGAGATAGTTGTAGTTTGTGGTTGGATCACATGCACACCGACTTAGTTTGTGGTTGGATCACATGCACACCGACTTATTTTGTGGTTGGATCTAGTTGATAGGGATCAAATGGTTAAGAGATAGTTGTAGTTTGTGATTGGATCAAGTTGATAGGGATCAAATGGTTAAGAGATATTTGTAGTTTGTGGTTGGATCAGGTTGATATAAGGATCAAATGGTTAAGAGATAGTTATAGAATAGAAAATAGTTTGGAATTTATTTTTTATTCTTCATATTCTTCTAGCTAAATGGGTTCAAGTATGAGTTACCCATGTCTAGCTACCTGTTGTCATCGACATTCTTACTATAATCCATGAGTTACTCATGCATTGATACCAGCTATCCATTCATCAGCTAGCTACCAGTTATTTTTTATATTCAGTTTTTTATAATTGGTTATTTCGAATTTTGAACTAGTGCTATAGAGTCAATTTCGACAATACACTCCTCTCATCCTCATTCGTAGATAAAAAACACATAGAAAATAATCCACCCCAAAAATCAAATAAAAACATCTATAAACTTAAATATATATTTATTCAAACCCCTATCTATCCTGGAAACTTAGAGGTGACAGAAATACCTCGTGCAACTTGAAATTAGGAAAACAAAGAATGCAGAAGAACATATCACACAAAAGTTTGAAAAAACACCATGAGGAGACTATGCTCTCAACTTGTATTTATTAACTGAATACAAATAAGTGGTTACAACATTCATACTTGAAAATAGGATCTACATTAATAAACTGGAGTTTATCTCGTTAACTAACTAGTGCTCAATTATTTCCAAGTCCCCCCCTTAATGGAGAATAGAGGAGAGTGGATTGAATTCTACACCTAACATCTCTCTAAAGAGTTCAAACTTAATATTTCCAAGAGTCTTAGTGAAAATATCAGTAGCATTTTCACAAGTGTTGCAATACATAAGAGTTATTTCATTGGAATGTAGTTTTTCACTAACAAAAATGAAACTGAGCATCAACATGCTTTTTCCTTGCATGATAAATCGAATTATTTGCTAGCTTGATTGAACTTTGATTATCACATTTTATCATTGTAGGTTCCTTTTGTTCTTCTCCAACATCTTGAAGAAGTCTTCTCAACCAAACAACTTCACAAGTTGCTGCACACAAGGATTTATATTCTGCTTCAGTAGAAGACAAAGATACAGTATGCTGCTTTTTATTGCTCCATGAAACAATTTTGGATCCAATGCCTAATGCATATCTAGTGGTTGATCTTTGATCATCCGGATTTCTGGCCCAATCAAAATCTGAGTAACTTGTCAACTCAACAGCATATGCATAAGTATATTTAATACCATAATTAAGTGTTCCTTTTAGATACCTGAGTATCGCCTTTGTTGCATTCCAATGGATTTCTTGATGTTTTTCCATAAACTGACTTAACACATTCATCGAATATGCAATGTCAGGTCTGGTTGTAGTTAGATAATTCAAGATTCCCACCATTTCTCTATACATAGCTCCATTTACCTCCTTCGACCATCATCACAAGAAAGTTTCACATTCTGCTGCATGGAAACAATGGAAGATTTACAGTGATCCATTTGAAATATTTAAGTATATCTCTGACATACTTACTATGACAAACAAAATTTTGGCCTACAGTTCTCTAAACTTCAAGACCTAGGCAGTAATGTAACTCACCAAGATCTTTCATTTGAGAAACTTGTGACACATGCTTCTTGATTTCATCAATTAATTTGTCTGCATTTCCTATAATTATTACATCATCAACATATAAGGAAATCAATCCTCTCATCAAATTTGGTATACATATTTGGATCACTCTTTCTCCTCATAAATCCCTATTGAAGAAATAATGAGTCTATCTTCACATACCATGACCTAGGTGTCTGTTTGAGTCTGTACAATGCTTTCTTTAACTTACACACTAATTGTTCTGGCCCATGTTCCACAAACCCTTCAGGTTGAGTAAGGCAAACCTCCTCCTTTAACTCACCATTCAAAAAGGCATATTTAACATCTAATTGGTGTATTTTCCAATGATACTTTGTAGCTAAAGCAATTAACAATATAATAATATTCAATTTAGCTACTGGTGCAAATGTTTCGGCATAATCAATACCTTATGTTTGTGAATACCTCTTTTCCACCAATCTAGACTTATATTTGTGTATACTACCATCTGATTTAAACTTGGGTTTGTATATCCATTTGTATCCAATGGGATTTTTATGTTTAGGCAATTCAGTCGATTCCCAACTATTGGTTTCTAGTATAGATTCATATTCTTCCTCCATTGCATTTCTCCATTCATTATGTTCATTGGCTTCATTAAAACTCATGGGCTCTATGACATTTGAAATGATACTCATTAGGCGATAGTCTCTATACCTCTCAGGAAGTCGAACTTGTCATGAAGATTTTATCAACTGATTGTCTTCCTCCTCACTTTGTGAAGATCTTTATTCATCACTAGATGACCTCAAACTACTTGACGTGTTCATATCACTGATTCCTTCTTGCTTCTGTGGTTTTGGTTGTTGTTGTAGTGTCTGCTGCTGTGATGGTTGCTGCTACTGTTGCTCTTTTTCAAATCCTTCATCAAGAATTCTATGTCATTCCTCATGACTATTGTTGTCATGATTTCCTACTTCCTGCTCATGGAAAAGTACATCTCTACTTGCAAATACTTTGTGAGTAGAAATATCAAACAGTTTGTATGCTTTAAATTCAGAACAGTACCCTATGAAAATAAATTTAATTGCTTTAGCATCCAATTTATTCCTATTCTCCTTTGGAATATGTGCAAAAGCCTTACACCCAAATATTTTCAAATTATGAACTGCAGGTTTGGAACCATACAAGGCTTCGAAAGGAGTTATATTATCAAGACGCCTTGTTGGAATTCTATTCTTTAAATAGAATGCAGTAGTTATGGCTTCAGCCCAAAATGCATTCGAGAGATTCTTACCTTTCATCATACTACGTTCACACTCTACTAGAGTTTTGCTTTTCCTTTCAGCAACTCTGTTATGCTATGGAGTGCTAGGTATTGTAAAATGTTGTACTATTCCATGATCTTTGCAATATTTGATGAATTCCCTTGATATATACTCCCCCCCTTGATCTGAATAGAGCATTTTGATGGATTTTTCTATTTTCTTTTCCACCATGTTTCTAAATTCCTTAAAGTACTCGAAAACATCAATTTTGTTTCCAAGGAAATAAACCCATGTGTATCTTGTGCAATCATTAATAAATAACAGAAAGTAAAATGCACCTCCTAAATACCTAGTTTGCATAGGTCCGCAAACATCAATATGCACAAGATCTAACATATATCTCTTTATCTTATCAAGATTAGAGGGAAATTCATCTCTGTGCATCTTTCCTAATGCACATCCTTCACAAGCAACATTCTCATTCTTTAACATGGGAAGTCCTTCAACCATATTGTGTTTCTGTAATAACACTAAATCATGATGATTGATGTGGCCATACCTTTGATTCCAAAGACTCTCTGTTGGCATAGTTGCAGAAGTTAGTGCATGATATTCTTTGATGGTAACGTCAAGCTTCTATAGTCCTCCTACTCTGACTCCCGTTGCAACAATTCTGTATTGGTCCAACACATCCTTCACTGTGCAATAATTCTTGAAGAATCCAACCTTTAAATTACGATATGTAATGGTGGACATAGAGATCAATTTTTTCTTTATCCCTCGCACATGCAGAACATTCCAAATATGACGAACAATACCACTCGGCAATGTTACTGGAATATCTTTGTATCCCTTGATTTGATGAGCACGATCATCTCCAAGGTATATGCTAGCACCATTATGTTTTTATTTAAAATTAGTATACCACTTCTTATTACATGTCATATGTACTGATGCTTAAGAATCCACAAACCAGGCATCGGAGTCGTCAGTTTTAGCAGACAAAGCAGCATTAGACACAAACAGTCTAAGATCTCATGAATCAAGATTAGGGGGTTCATTAGTATCATCACTAGGAATAAACAAACTGAGATCGTGTTCTAAAGAATCTTCTGCAAAATGACCTGTATGTTTTCTAGGTTTATTCCTAGTCTCATCACTCATCTTCTTCTGACAATCTATAATAAGATGTCCAGGTCGACCACAATAAAAACATCTCTTTGATTCATTTCTGTTAGATGGAATACCTTGATTCAACCTTGGAGATTGCCTTCTCTGTGATGAACTCTCTCCTGAGAATCTCTTATTTGACCACTGTGCCAAGTCTAAATTCTGAGGCTTCAAATTCGCGTGCCTCTCTTCCTCTTGCAACAAAATACCTGTCAATTCTTCAAAAGTAGGAGGTTTCTCCCTTGCTGTCAGACTTGTTATAAACATTTGATAGTCTTCTAGCATACCATTTAAGGTAATTGTGACAAGATCAGTGTTGGAAACATTTTCCCCTATATTTCCTAGCTTGTCTTTCACCTCTTTAATGCGACCCAAGAATGAACGAACTAATTCATTTCCATCCATTTTAATGCCTAGCAATTGAGTTTTTTAGGAAAAGAATACGATTTGTATTGCTAGTTTCATACAAATATTTAAGCATTGTCCATGTTTCAGTAGAAGTTTTAGCTTCTCTAATATGTAGAACTATGTTATCTTTAACAGACATACGCATCAATACCTTGGCCTTGTTCTCACACTTATCCCAGTCTTGGATCTGTGCTATTGTTGCACCTGCAACAACATCGGGTTTTGCTTCATCTCCCTTCGGAATTGTCCATATACCATAACCTTCCATTAAGGTCTACATTTTGAATTTCCAATTGATGAAATTTGATCCATCTAGTTTATTGGATTCGTTGAGGTAGGCCTTTGCCAGTGGACTCGACATCTCTGCAAGTGTTGGAGGCATGCAATATTGATGCAAACTTCAGGAAGATCGCTTTCCAGGAAACGATCTGCACACAAGGCCTTCCGAGCAAACAGATCTCTCCTCGAGCTTACTTCAGAGCGGTAGGCAAAGATTTCTCTAATAGCAATCATGGAACAGATCTCTCCTCGGGTGTACTTCACAGCGATAGGCATAGATTCCTCCGATAGCAGTCACGGCTGCTCTGCTTGCTCTCCTTGGTAGCAGACTTTAGATTTCAAGTGACAACAATCTCTGCTACGACCGACTACATGATCCGGGCATTGTTCTTCACGCAACGATCTCCAAACAACATCGCCTTCTTTGTGCGATTTCTCAATGTAAAAGCTTCTGAAAATGTTCACTGCCTTTCAGATCAATGGGCCGGTGCACCCGTTGGCTTACAAATGAGGCTCAAACCTCACATTCTTTTAGTCTTGTTTTGTTCAGAACTTGCCACAACGAATTCATATTGAAACTCCCAATTTACCTCACACTTCTGCGTGTTGCAGCCACACTTTTTGCTCTGATACCAACTTGAAATTAGGAAAACAGAGCACACAGAATTTTGGAAAAACACCTTGAGGAGACTACGCTCTCAACCTGTATTTATTAACTGAAGACAAATAAGCGGTTAGAACAGTCATACTTGAAAATAGGATCTACATTAATAAACTGGAGTTTATCTGGATAACTAACTAGTGCTCCATTATTTCCAAGTGTGCATCCCTTAGTTCACTGAAAATTAACCAAGGGTAGAAAAAATGTACATGTATGTATAGCACTAAGCTACCATTCAACCAAAATCTCCAAGAATCTAAACAAACATGTAACATGCCCTTGTGTTTAGAGAAAACATTGGAAAAATGCAAAACATTTTTGGCTTTCTTACTGTACAGAAAGGTCTAGTAATCATGAGCACCAAGCCAAGCTACTCCCTCCAATGTATGAAATTTGGAGAAAAATATGAAAATAATAACATACGCATTCAACTAGGAAAACAAAAAAGGATTGTAAATCATATCCTCTACTTCACATGGACCCACTCAAGGAAAATTATTGATGTGAAACTGAAGATTAAGATCAATAATCGGAAGATTAAGATCAAAGATTGAAGTCACATTGAGGATTAAGATCAATAAAAGTTCTCACTTTCATGCAAGTATTATAGGTATAGTACTGAACAATGATTAACCAATTTATGGTTTATAAGACAGGGACTGTAGCTATTACAGCTATTATAGGTATAGTACTGAACAATGATTAATCAATTGATAGTTTATCGGACAGGGAGGGACTGTAGTTATTACAGCTATTAGCTTGTCGTGTTCCGATTTGAACAGGTTTGTAGAACCATTTAGGTGTTGACTGACTGCGTGAATAATTGATTGAGAAAAATAAAGGATTAATTTGTTCTGATGTTCCATCTTCTTTTCTCTCCTCACCAGGTAATCTACTGGTTACAAGCGTTGCACGCCAGACGCTATGTTGTATAACGAATTTGTAACCTGTTCTTCATGCATATTGCCCGTTCTATTAAAGTAATATGCTAATTATACTTTATCATCATCATTTTTTGTTTCAGTCCTCTCATTTCATTCAATTGGCTTCATTGTCGGCTATCTATATCTGCTTGACTACTGAATAGTTGGATGCGCTACATTCAATCCCCACTTCTTCCTTTGCGATTCAACTGATCGCATCCTTCAAATTCGATCTCGAAGCCATACACACACAGGCTGCTGGATTTTACTGGATTTTTCTCGGTTTCCATTATAACGCCTATATCCCTGATCTACAGAGTTTCTAGCTGATTCTTCTATAGAGACACGCTGTTTCCAGAAAGGTTATTATTTGAATCAATGTCCTCTCTTATTTCATATCGAATTGTGAAAGTTGATTCAGACTTCTTTTAAGATCATAGTAATTCTATTATACTTGCAGGCTCAGGGATCACGAGTTCGGTCACTGTCGATCGATCCACCGCTCGCAAAATCAAGGGCGACGATTCATTCGATATGGAGGGCATGGTTTTCCCTCTTTTGAAACCGATTGTTACAACTCACAGGCCTGCTTCGAGTGCTAAGATATTATGTTGTCACGAACAGCAGAAAGATGATTTTCCACAGGATCTTGTTGAAGTTACAATGGAGACCGAGCTACTCGCGAAGCTGGAAGATCAGGATGGCTGCGAAACGCCGAAGTCCGAGGAGCACAAGATACCCAAAGTTCTTGAATGTCCACCTGCTCCCAGAAACCCGAAGATGAAAAGGAAGACTCCAACTCTTCCCGAAGGTTTCTTTTTCGTTCCTCATGATTTAGATTCTGCATTACTTCTATACAGAATGAGCCCGAGGAGGAAAAAAGTGTTTTGCTCTAAGAGAATATCGGCGCTTGCAGTAGGGCTGAATGGAGGAGGCTACCACTTGTAGGTTTTCTTATTCTGTCTTGAAATTTAATCTTAGCAAGTGCCGATTTTGTTCTAGCTGAGAGTTTTTGTTAAGTTTCTATAGCAATTTAGTATAGGAGACCAAAAAAATAAGTCTAGAAGATGATATTTAAGAGATCTAGGATCTATTTTATAATATGTTCCGCTGTAGTCTAGCCGGTGCCATGATAGATAATTAGGTTTGTCAATTGGGTTGCTTTACATGAAAAGTTTGCAATAATATGATTGAAATACGCCTGATATACAGTAGTCCCATAAAGGATAAGTGAAAAGACCACCATGTTGAATGTAATATATCTGCGCAGGCTGCAGCTAGATCTGTTAAATATAATATGAGTTTCTTACTCCAATGTCTGATTATGGCTGCATCTATACTTTACTTCGATTTAGTGTTTGCATTTCTGTAATCAAATTGATGTTAAATGTGTTGTCATCGAATGGCAACCGCATTTGGGACGAGAAGGGAAGCCTCCTGGCCGCCCCAAATCGGCTCTATGAAAGGTGAAAATGCAAGTTGCATGCCCCACACATAAATAAAGCTTACATTTTACAATATGTGATTACAACCAAGAAGTAGGAAAGCTCAACAAACTTTGTGCATTCATAAATAAAAAGGAGGAAGACGCTGCGTGTTCGGTTTGAAAAGTGCTTTTGTCTACTCCTACTGATAAAGGCACATGCTTTACATTCTATAGAAGAGGATGTGCATCTTGATCAAATTTTCCTCTCCACGGACACACTCACACCAGCAAATTTTCTTTGTGAAATTTAGTTTGTTAACATGGAAAATTAAAGTTTAAATTTGTCAAAGATAGATTAATGGAGCTTTGCTAAATTTAATTTGGTGAGATAAGAATTTAAGTTTAAAGTTTTAAGAGATGGATTATATGAATTCTAATATAAATTAATTGTAACTAGCAACAATCATATGGTTATGTCAATACTCATAGATTTTACACTACATATAAAATTATTTTCATTGTTTGAAATTGAGTGTTTTCTTATGGAGTTATATTATAACATGCATTATGCATTACCATATTACTAATTGAAGTTAACATTGAATCTATTAAGAGTTTATAGGAGTGTTAACACAAAAAAATTGTCTACATAATTCTATATGGTCAACAACATAATTATACATCATAACCCTATCATTATTAGCTCCATCTTTACCTTCACAATTAAATTCCCTCCAAATTGGTCTAAGTAATCATTATTACTTCCCTCATAAATACATAGAAGATGTGTCAACCTAAAATAAGAATGGGTCATAAACCATGGACCAATAACATGCACTACATAAAACCATCGTCCAATACCATGGGAAACAAAATATTGGATCATCCTATAAATACATTGTTAAGGTCTCCCCACAAACACTTTTAGTCACACTTTTTGTCCATACTGTAATCTCCCAAAAAAATTGAAAAAAAATAAATTATTAAGGTAGTAAAAACTACATGGGTGGAACATTATTTAACTTGCGGATTATAACGTACACTAGTTGTACCATTCTTTGGTCGTAAGCTGTTCTTGCATTCTAACATCTTACTTTCAATTGTGAATATTACTGTATTCTACTTACGATGTCCTAAGGCTTGTTACTATTTTGATTCTTATAGTTATACATTGGTGTGTATATGTCATTACTTATTATATGCTCCACTTATTTCTGCGTAGTCTTACTCGTTATTTATATGGTTCTAACTTAACTTTGTTTCTAGAACTAAGTGGGTGGAGTGGCGGGACTTGTTCTCCCATGATGGTATGAGAGGTAAAGTGTTCACTTGACTAGCAGGCTTAGTTCTTCGAACTAAGGAACCTCTTTAATCTCGTATGCAGTTTACACTTAGCGACGGAGATTTAAAGAGTGCTACACATTTTGATCATTAACATACCTACTGTTCGTTACTATGCTTCTAGAAAGGTAATTATGATCTTCATTAATTACCTAACCTAGATAATTTTATCTATGTTATATCTATTAATCGATATTTTATATTTCATGTTTATTTTATTACAACTATTAACATATCTCTTGTTTTTATTTCGTGGCAGGTTGTAAATTGGGTAAAGTTCAAACTTGGATTTTATTCCTAGCAATGATACCATGGCATATTTCATATGCCATGGCTACTAAGTATTAAGCTTAGGGAAACATACAATGTATTAAGGTTTAAGCCTAAGGTCTAAACGATAAATGCCAATACTATGCATGGTGTTTGGACTTAGGGTTGGTGCATAAAGTGCATGGACTATCATTATATACTATACACCATACCTTGTATTAGTGCTTGGGGTGGCGAGTTATAATATATGGTTTGGACTTTATCAGATGGGGTTTAAGACTTGCATGGAAAATGGAGACCACAATAACGTAACGAGTCCAAACTATGGAATTGTGGCTTTTGGGTTGATCATGGTCACCAGGCTGGCACCATTAATGCTCCTTGGGGCTTGGGGCATCCCAAGCTTAGCGCTTCGCTCCATGATTCATTTGGTCATTTCGCTTGGTCTCTGGATGCTCTCGTCTTGGTTCTGCGCTGTGAATGGAGGCGGCGGCTTAGTTGACAGAGGTAAGTATACGTTGGGTTTTAGCAGCGTTATGGCTTTGTTGATTTGCTGCTCAACCTTCATACTTCTCATCCATTGTTTTTTCGGTGGTTGCAGGTGACAGGTTCGATGAGGAGCAACATGGTTCAAATCTTTGTGACTGGTTCGTGGGTGCTACCAAATGGTGCACGGTAAGCCTCTGAGACAAGTTTGCACTTGTCATCACTCGACCTTATGGTAGGACTGAGATTCACCTCGTTGTTGGGTTGGGGTTTATACTGTTGGGTTTTTATTTGCCTTCAAGCTTGTGTTAATAGACTTGGGGTTTTTTTTATTATTATTAGTAAGGTGTTCTGGCTTTGGAGCGAAACTTAGTGCTCTTACACGCTCTGTATATAAATTTGTGTTTATGTAATTCATTTCTCAAATTTGGGGCTTTAAGACAGGGCAGCACCATTGCTTGCAATGGTGCTATGGCCCTTGGAATGACTGTGTGAACTTGACTATGATTTTGGAAACACTGTGCATATCAATATATGTTCTATTTTGCGTTTTTGCAAAGGTTATTTATCTACACTGTGTGTGACGAATTTATACAATGCTAATTGTTTATTACTCTGGGTTCATATGACATTCAGTCTTCAGGATGAGTCTGGGTATTGTTACTCCATTATTTTTTTAGTTGTATGAATGGGAGATAGGGACAGCGTATGGCTTGGGGCCATGCTGTGAATGGCCTGAGTGTCCTTCCATGGTAGCAGTGACAACGTAGAGGAGTTTAAGATTTAAGATCTGGTTTTTCATATGTGATATGGATTTATAAAAACACCGTGGTTGTAAACCCTTGTGTTGACAGGGTTGTTGTAGATTTTGTTACTGTCTTGTTTATTATTATGTGATGTGGAAAGGTAAAGAAGCCATGGGTGAAAACCCACAATGGCTATCGTTGTTGTAAGTTTACTTTTGATGGACTGTGTATTTAATTAAATGTGGCCAAGGCGAAGCTTATAGTGTGAGGGCAAACATGTGCGTCTCATGACCTTGCAGTAGCGAAAGTAATACTATTGTGGTGGCACACATACATTAAGTGTATACTGTGGCCTTGATAATTATAAAATCACCCTACAGGATTCAAATCCTAGTCGTTGCTTGTATGAAAACCTTGGACTGTTTTTAAAAGATTATAATGGATTTTGTAAAGAAAATGATTCTTTTGTATTACTGTAGTTACATGGATTTAATCGTTATATGGAATGAATGCATGGTTTTTTAACACCTACTGTAGGTGTTTATATGCTGGATTGTAGTACAGCTTGTGACTTGGATTTGTATACCCATAGGGGTCGATATTGCGACCTCTATGTAAATTAAGGGTTTTAATATTACTTGGTTATTGTTTATGTGAAGGTTGTGAGTGGATTTATATGGGACCTTTAAATGATTTATGCATATGATTTTTGATGATGTTATAATTTTAATGGAATTTAATTTATTAGTTTAGGTTATGTTTTAACTATACACACCTTGAAAGGTCATTACTGGTTTGTTTATCTTTGATTTTAATGTAGAATAATTATAGCCCGCTATTTGTTAGTTTAAAAAGTACTAAACTAGGTTATAAACATAAAATTATTTATATAACACCCACTTCTGAAATGAGTCTATTCAAATCTAAAACATGGCTCTACTGACAAATGGAATATGTCAGTACAGTACAAGGATCCAAAAGAACAGATAATTTGCAGGTCTGAAATAAAACCTAGTTTGTAAGTGAGCACAATTTTAATAAGAAAACTATATAGGGAAATGAAACTAAGATACAAACCCTTGATAAACATTTATAAATGAATTAAAATTGCAAAAGCAAACTGATAAATAAACCTTAGATAAGTCTGGTATAAAAATTAAAGTACAACCTAGGGTTATTATTTAAAAAAATGCAAACCCTAGCAGATTTTAAATAGATAAATAAGTACATAGGGTTAGGAAATGAAATGTAATCATTTTCCTAACATAGCCAACATTTATTATAAAAAAATGGAATAGGTAGTCTAGGGGTTCATACTTGTAACTTGAATCTCTTCTAACGGCTGAACCTACACACTCAAATAACTAGCATTAACAATTCAAAGGAAGCTCTGACCTCTATTTTTTATGACCAAATCACTTGGGAACTACCGCATTCCACCCAACCATGACCCGGATCCGTTCCTAGTTTAAATCCGGATCCCTCCGAGCTGGACTCCAACATGCAAGTAGCTTAGAGCTCCTAAGGTAGGGTTTCCTATCTAATATATCGGGTTTGGATCAGTTCTCCTTTTTCTTTCGAGGAAAATGTTCTCCAAGAATTTACTTAAGAGCAGAATAGGAAGAAAATGACTCCTCCTAATGATAGATCAGAACCCCAAGCCTTTCCTTAGCTTGAGACTTTATAGACAGACTTTTCAGTCAAAGGGACAGTTAAATTAAGAAACCTTGGTTTCTTGATTTAACCCTTTTTCATTAATTTGGGTAATTTTCAATACTTTAACTTTAGGAACTTTCAACCAGCTCCCAATTAGGATTTTATAGGTATGGACTATTTATTATCCTTAAATGATAAATAATAATGGATGGAGCTTTTCTTTCTTTCTTTCATCATTAATGTTATTGTTATATTTATTCTGTATACATCCCATGTATAAAATACATAATAATATATCACTTGTTGACATTTTTCTGTGGGCATGATATACCATGATCCCTAGACTTAATGACACTTCTTCATTAAGGTCAAATAGGTAGATGGTTAGGTCTACTAGGCTAGGAAACTCTAAACATCCTTGCATGTTGGATTTCCCTTGTATAACATGGTAGTTCTTCAGTACTTGATGAGAATACAAAAATTCAAAATTTCATTTAATCACTTATAAATAAGTATGATGAGATCAATATTTTTCTCGAGTCGTTTTCACTCGGAAGTTATTAAATCCTTTTTAGTAATCCCTAGAGCTTACCAGATCCCATACTCAATGCTTAAACATGGAGTTACAAACTTAGTGCAATTTCTGAGCTCTTCGCTCAACACTAATGCTAGGATGTATTTGTATAATACACCTAGGGATACAATGGCCAAGGATCCGATGCTCTAAAGCTTATGCTCAACACCAACATGGAAGGCTCCAAGGCTTATGCCCAACACTTCCAATTATCTTTTCATGTGTTTCAGAGCTCCTCGCTTAACACAAATCATCAATCACTCATGTGCTCTAGATATTCTCGCTCAAGACAAAACATCTCATCAATCATGTGCTTCAGGGTTCGCGCCCAACACAAACAAGCATATATATATATCATCAACAATTGTCTTGTGCCCAATATATAAAACAAATCATCATGTTCATGTGTAATGGGGTCTTCGACCCAATATATCAAAATAAAACATCAAGATAACATCATAATCAATAGGCTCATGCCTATAAATGTTGGATCCAAAATTCAGGATATTACACATACTTTTGCCACATATTTCCACCTCACATTATATCTTGAGTTTACTACATATAATCCTTGATTCCATTGTCATTGGAAACCCTAGTTGGAGAAAAACGTTTTTGTCCAGCATACTTTTGCCACATATTTCCACATCACATTGTACATTGATTTTACTACATACAATCCTTGATTCCATTCCCATTGGCAACCCTAGTTGGAGAAAAATATGAGAACATATGAGAACCCGATGTGAAGTCATTGGACCAAATTGTCACAGTGGCCCATTTACAAAGATATGAATAGTTGCATTTGTTTTGTTAATTAAAAGGAAATCTAAAAAATAGTTTATTTATCATTTGTTAAGTAAGTCAAGTTTGAATGCTTTCCCTTGCACTATGAGCTCTACCTCTAGATCCCTTTGATATAAGGATGGTGCTTTTGCACGTAGCCAGAGAGAAATATCCACTACAAGGAGTTCTGACTAAACCTTGTGTATATTGATTGGACTACCACGTGGTAGATGGAGATCCACTGTCAAAGAACAACACATTACTCTCATGACCTATTTGTTATCTTTTTCCGAGTGCCAATTTTTTTTCCATCTACCACAAATTGGACTTATGATGTGATCTATTTTCTAATTTTTTACAATCTTTTATTACAAATTAATCTTGAGTGTATACTTCTCCCAATATCATGCAATATAGGAAAAGAAATGATGAAATTCCACCCCAACATTCTAAATATAAATATTAATTAAGTGTAAATTTAAGTTTTGTAAATATAAATATATTAATTCAAAATTTATTTGAAGAGTAAATTTCAATTTTGTATTAATGAAACTTTATTGTATTTATAATTTGAATTTTAGATATTTTTTATTATATTTTTAATTTTTTCATTATTATCTAGTTTAAATTTTACTTATATTCAACAATTATTTTACTAAATTTAGAAAAAAAATCTCTCAAAATCACATAGTAAGAAGAAGTATGCAAGTTTCATTTTTTTTAGTTTTAATTAATTGGAACACACACACAAATATATATATATTATCAACATTAGCTCATGGATATTATAAAATGTTTATTTACATGGTATTGTATTATTTTATTAAAATCACAAGCTCCACATTGAGTAAAGCATTCTAAATTTACACTTCTCCCCCATAGTGTGCTCTCTAGCATCTTGGAACAATTACCCAATTCAACATTGACTTATGCGTTCAACACTTTTTCCCTAGATGTATGTATATAACGAAAGCTAAAAGCCATGACACAACAATTATGGTCACTCTAAAATCCTTTAGTGATTTTGTACCTACTAGGAATCCAAAGTTTATGCAACAAATTACAGCATCAACACTTAGTACACTTATGGACAACATGGTGTTGGCTTAAAATCAAAGAAAGCAAAAATTAACTCAACATCAGTCATTCATCGCATTAAACTTGAAGCGAAAATTAAATCAACATCAATCATCCATCACATTAAACTTTCTTTTGATTAAGCGTATCACATGTTTCACATGAGAAAACCTCTCTCAAAGACAAGGGCCACAAAGATCTAGTGCCATATTTATATGGGACCTATTAAATACTCCAATACATTGAATACGTTGCTTACAAATATGTTCTTTCTACACACTTAAGATCAACCTATTTTTCGTGTATCTTATTTGAAGAAGGTAGTGGGACAAATTACCGAGTTTACATCATCCTTCCCAAAGATGACGAAGAATGTTTCATTTGGTTACAATCGATACTGATATAGGCCAGAGTATAGAACTCTCTACATCAATGCACTACTTAAGATATATTCATATAGTGGAAGGATTTGCGACTTAACGACATTGATTGGGAACATAAAGTAATTTTATAGTGGTTTTCTCAACTACATCTTTGAATACAATGGTTCCTTTGATGGGGGTGGCATGTTAATTTCCTACCCTATATTCATATTTCAAAGTACACATGAGTATGGAAAAAAAAAAAATATGATGCCATATTCTTTTGATAAGGCTTACTACGTAGTTTAGTGGATAATTAATCAAATTGTATTAAATAATAACTACTAGTAAGTCGATGTTTACAATATATGGGATCCAAGTACTTAATATTTTTCTAGTGAAAAACTATTTATAGAGATGAAACGCTATGTCATGTTTTTCCAGGTATTACTATTGTGTTAGAGATTTACTCAAATGGATGTCCCCCACTCAAGGAGACCTATATCTCTTCCATATCTCTCTTTATGGAATACTAATACAAGGGTTATATTCTACATTATTAATATCACTATATATAATATTTATCCTTCTATAAGGTAACAATATTTTGAAAACAAAAATCAGTAGAAAAAAACATGTAATTTTCTATTCATTTAAGAATCAAAATTACATATATATTTGGATTTTGATCCATATGTTCATACTTTCCTCCAAAAAAATTAACAAAACTTACAAGTCACACCCTTCAAAAAAGGCATACCTTCTCAACAACCTTCCCACCAAAAACTTCAAGAAGTCCATAAACAACCTATGAAACATGTAATTGCAACCTAAAATATCATACTAAAGAAAGGAGCACCATCTTCCTAAAATAAATCTCGTAGAAAAATTAAGAGAAAGGATAGAAACCATTATCTATCATGTCTCCATCAACAGATTAAAAAAACTGGATAAATATAGTCATATCCCCAATCAAATCCTTGGACAGAGAATCCACTGCAACATTGAATGCCATGTAGATGTCATTGAAAGAAATAACCTAAAAAAACATTTTAAGAATCTCAACTCTTCTCATACAGCTATAAAAACATAAATACTGGAGAGAGTTCAAATCGTTTTTCAAAACAATTACTATCTTTGAATCCTCTAAGACTTGAAGTTGAATATAGCCTCTTTTTTTAGAAAACTGCAATAAATACCAAAGAGTGACTATCTTCGCAAAAGTGTTAGTCCAGCACCTACTCCCATATTTAGATTTATATAATGATTCTCTTTCAACCTTATCACCATACCCGTTCCATATTTTTCATTCTGCTAAGCCCCATCAAAAGTTCCATTAATAGCATCCACTACAAAAAAAGGATTGATATATTTTTTTCCTTTAGAAACATCTTCATTCTTCCATGGGATTAATATCAACCTAATATTTTGAAACAGTAAAGAAAACAAAAGGAGTAACATCCTGAAAGATACTTCTATTTTGGATTTTCCAAAATTCCCAAAAAACAAAAAAGGAAACTCCTTTAGCTTCTCATTACTGTAAAACAAATCTCATCAAACTATCTTCAATGTTCCCCCGATCCCACCTAAAGTGAACCGAGAGCAACTTTCCAGCCTCCAACCAAACAACATTGAAAAAAGAGCAGTGATAAAAGAGATATTCCACTAACTCTGAATCAATTCTACAGAGAAGACATAATCCTGGACCATCAAAACCATGACTCTTAAGATTCTCCTACACCAGGATTTTATTGTTCAATAACAACCAACTAAAGTATTTTATCTTCAAAGGCATACACATTTTCTATTAAAAACTATACCACCATCTAAGAGAAGGTTAACCTCTTTGTTCCACTAAAACCTCATAAGAAAATCTAGTTGTGACAATGCTTCTACTAATATTAGGTTCCCAAACTAAAACATATTCACTATCTTCAAGGATAATTTCCTCCTAATAAACATAATCAATAAAATGTCTCCACTCTTTCACAAACTAATCCAACAAATTTAGTGCCTCCATGGAAAGCCAATAACCAATAGAATATTCCATACCATTTCTAATCTTAGCTATAACTAAGATATTTCTTCTGTGAATATCATCAATAATTTTCTTGGATAACAAGTCATTTCAATTGGATCTTTGCCAATAAATATCTGGAACCCTCTCCCAACTTTCTAGCTCAGATGATCCTTAATAAGCAACACATATTTAAGAAAACTTTTCCAAAGGAAGGAATTTTTTGAGTTCTTCAAACCCAGGTCTATAATCTAATGTATCAATGACTACTACTTGATATATTTGGATTTAATGAATTTATTCCATAAACCTAGCAAAAACAAAGATCTCCACAATCTCTTATCACAAAGAGACAAATTAAAGAGTCTTAAATATTTTAAACCCCAACAAACTTCGAGTTTTGGCAATGCAATACTTTCCCATGTTGTCAAGTGGAATTTTGAAACTTCCAAACCACCTGACCAAATAAAATTAAATAACTTTCTTCGTAAGTGAGTAACACCTGTTGAAGGGAGAATAAATAAAGAGAACAAAAAACAACGAGATACTTTTCATAACAACATTATCCAAAACCAACTGACATGAAACCGAAAGCTGCCTAAACACCCAACATCTAATTCTTTTATCAAACTTCTTTAGCATCTCGTTCCAATCAATGGAAGCATAAGAGTTGGGATTTAATAAAAACTAAGATACCTAAAGCCCTCATTTAAGCTAGACAGTAACAAGGAAAGACAAACATAATCTAACTACGCAAATGCTCATCATCACAACAAGAAACAAAATGAGATTTTTGCTCACTTACTAGCATTCTAGATGCCATACAGAAAAGATCAAAAGCCTCATTATACTACATCCATTCCATCTTTGAACCATTTCTAAAGATAATAATATCATCAACAAATAGCAAATGAGAAGGGAAGAGCAAGGGGAAGACCTCAAATCCTTTAATCTTCTTTTAGATTCTTCTTTCCCTAATCAACGTGCTTAAACCCTTGACGACTAACAAAAAAAGAAGCGCCGATAAAAGAAAAACTTGCCTAAGTCCTCTAGTTCCTTTGAAAAAAATGAGAGGGAGAACCATTTACCAACATATCAAAGTTTTTCGAAGAGATACAATCCATTATCCAATTCATTACAACATGGAGAAGACCAATCTGAACCAGGATAAGTCTCAACAAAGTCCAATCCACCGTGTCAAATACTTTACTAGATCAAATTTTAAAACAAAAGAATTTAATTTTCTCTGTTTTATTGTATGTAAGTATTCTTGTGCAATCCCAACAGTCTTCATAATTTGACGATTTGGCAAAAAAAAAATTCTCCTCTAAGATGATTCTTCCCAAAACTGATTTGATTATGTCAGCAATGACTTTCAATATGATATTGTACAAATTATTACAAAGGGCCTAATTCATTTAGAGAATCGGGCCTATACTTATTTCGGATGAGGACTAAAAAAAAAATTTAGGGTGATTGGAATCTTTCCCAATCTACGTGATTCATTAACAACCATAGTGATTTGCTCTCCCAATAGCTCATAGGAGTGTAAATAAAACTCGACCAGCCAACCATCAGGATGAGGACTCTTATCCCTAGAAAATTTTGATAAATATGTTTTGTTTCATCCATAGTTACTTCAGCTCACACCTTTAAGTCATATTCTTCATAGAAGAATTAAGGAAAATTCCTCAGAATTTTTACCTGCTATTCCAAATTTTGTCTCTAATCCTGCATGTAAATATCTTGAAAAAACTTTACTGCTTCTTCCTTTATTGAAACCCGATCCTTAAGCAATATCCCATTCTGATTATTTATTTCCCAAATGGAGTTTGAAATCCATCTCTGATTAGAAAACTTATGAAACAATTTTGTGTTATTGTCACTATTAAAATTGAGCTCACAAAAATCTATGAACCAAGGTAAAACTTACAAATAGATCTCACACAAGAAATTTTACTCAAAATATGATATGAAACAGTGCAATAATGATATGCATCTGTATAAGCTTTCATTAATCAAAAGTAAAAAATGTATGATTGTTACAATCTAATACACTAGTCTTAATAACTATTCAATTCGAATACATGAGAGAAAATTCGAATTGATTGACTCAATCTAACTGCATGGATAACAGGAGTTGTCTAAGTCACTATCGAAGCTTAACTAGCTAGCTCCAATTGTCTAAATCAGTGCTCTAGTGAGTTAGAATCAGTTAACTAGTCTAACTAAATGTTGTAGGTGAGGAAAGGTGCCTTCCCATATACAGTTAATCAATGATTGGCACTAACTGAATATAACTAGATGTAACTAACTCCTAACTAGGCTTGACTAGTCACCAATTGACCTCAACTTAAGGAGGTTGGTTTCAACACTCCTAGTGGCTCCTAAATTGCAGGGATTGGTCTAGGAGGCACCTAAACTGATGCATGCAAGAGCAGTCAGTGGAAGTTATCCTCAATTAGCGTTCCCCACACTCTAGTAACTGGTACATGTGGCCCAATTAGGACATGTGGACCCAATGATGCTAGTGACTAAATAAAGACTAAAAAGACTCCTAGTTTAGGCATAATTGACCAAATTGGACAATGCAGGATTATAATCCCAACACCCCCCTGAGTGCTAACTTGGACAATTGTGGGCCCTGGTAAGTAAGACCATAGGTCGCCCATTACAACTGAAATGCAAAAGTAACTTCTTAATACAAACAAGGAAATGGTGGAAAACCACATGGGAAAAAGGCCCCCCCTCAAACTAAGCAAGTAGAATCAGGATCAAGCTTGGTTCTTCTGTGCACAGGTATCATGGGGCCTGGCATGTGAACTTCTCCATCATTATGTCTGGAGGAATCTTCTTGTTTGGAAGAATTATAACATGCTCAACTGAATAAAAAATATAGAGAGCTACTGGATGAAAATGGACCCATGTAGAGCAACTGAAATCAACTAATAAGAGAGAAAAGGTGCTTGAGAATTCAAGCCATCTGAGAAACACCCAAGCAACTGATATATTGTTTCCTTGAACAGAAAACCAAGTGAGGTAATATCAGCTCCAAGTGTTAGGAGCAAGTGTCCAAGCGGATGCAGAATGTCTCCCTCTTTACTAGTTTTGTGAGGAGACGAGCATGTGATTAAAGGTAGAGAATCTATGGGACTGTGGATAGTGAATGCTTGAGCTCCATAATTTGCTATCACTTTAGAAATAACTAATGAATCACAAAATAAAATATTAACAACCTCATAAGAGGAAACTAACATCAAATCCTCAACATAAAATTTGAAGAATACTTGTGGTACTTGATTTTTCACACCAAAATTGGTCAGAGCAGTTACAAGCATGACTGAAAGAACTTGGAACTTATAATTTGAACCAAATAATATCAGATCAGATCCAAATGCACAGTTTTTCAAAATTGGTGGAAAAACAATTATATGACTTTCGATATTTGATTGTTGTGTGCATGCCCCTCATTTTCAACATTTTATTGTTTGTTGATATATATATATATAATTTGATTTGATGTTGAGAAAGTTAAGAAAATTACATATATGAAGAAATCTCTTTTTGTTGGTAAGTTTTATAATTAATTAGAGTGCTAAGTTTGAACTAGGTTCTTAAATATTGCCTTAAAATATTTATCTAGCTTTTCGAGATCGAGATCCAGACCCATAACCTGAAATCCAGAAAGCCAGCCAGCTACATAGCATAAAGTATAGGAATCATAGGTACCGATAAGATAGTCAAAGGCATCACAGCCAACTGAGGAAGAGATAGCTTAAGGAAATTTTAAATGGAGAGTGAAAAAGCTTTATTTCAAAAATAATTTATAACATAATGTGTATTTGATGTCAACACACTACAACTTGTACATCTTGTATTTTTTCTTATTTATAATCATTTTGGAATTTATTTATACCATTAACTTTAATTTTAAATGTTTATTTATATTTTCATTTCAATAACAATACACAATATTATATACAACTAAAATTCATTGATAATTGAGTTAACTAATTACATGCAACTAGAAAACATGATTATTGAGTTAACAAACTAACATGTTAAAATATGTATACATCCAATCAATTAGTCACATTAACATGGAAGCATACAAACATATAAATTAATTTTAATTACATGCTCCTAGGGTGTATGTCTCTCATTTCATCAAATATTGTTTCTTGCTATATATATGTATATATATTATTAGGGGAATCTGCAACTGGGGACGAGGATACTATTTGTGTGATATGGGGTCGAGGGATCCAATCCCGCTACCACTATATCCTTATGTGCATCCACAGAGCTTGAACCATGGCGCACAGATCAATTTGGGGGGACTTGAACACGAGGCTTTCTATTTACAACCATTTCAACTTTACCACTTGCTCTACCCTCCACAATATATATATATATATATATATATAAATAAATAATTTTTTGTGAAAGATAAAAAAATTAAACATGTAAAGGAATCACTTTCTATATTGATAATTGTGAAATATATATGTTTATTTTTATTTTTAATTAGAGTGTTGGGATTAAATAAGGTTTTTGAACATTTCTAAAATATTTATCTATATTTTAAATGGATAATCAGATAGATTTATTCCAAAATCACTTTGAAAGTATGTGTACATAATGTTAACTTGTACATTTTGTATATTTCTTACTTATAAACATTTTTTATTTAAAATTTTGAATTGTATCATTGCTTTCTAGTAAAACAAATTAACCACAAAGTGTTGTGAGGCATGTGCCAATTTAATTATATCGCTATTTTATAGAAGGAACAATGTTTGTGAAATGAGAGGCATGTGTCAATTTAATAATACTAGTATTTTGTAAAAGGATCAATGTTGGCGAAATAGGCATGCTATAAGTCCCTTATTTATGTATCATATTGGCATCAGAGTGGTCAAATTTGCGACATTGAAGCATATATCATTACTATGAGGACATAAAATATCTATCATGGATAAAGGCACATGCTTCTGCTTCTTTACAAGGGGTTCTCTATTCCCACAGATAAGGCAATTGCTTTCGCTTCTTTCCAAAACTTTATTTGGTTACATTTGAAGTTAAAGTTTAAATATGTTAAAGATTGATAATGGTGCAACTTTTCTTTTAATTTTGTGAGAATAGAAATTAAAGTTTAAAGTTATCATTGATAAATTATACTAGCAAAAACCATATTACTAAGATTAATATGTTTGAAATATGTTGAGAGGTATATGTTTGACATATTGATAATGTTTTCTTACTAAAGAATGTGTCAATTACTTGTAGCTAATAGTTAACCTAGTATAAAAACCACTTAATTTATGGTTGCTAAGCTCATAGTTGAAGTTAGACTCATAGTTGTATCATCATTGGAGTTAAGCTAATAGTTAATTTAAAAGTTAATATAAAGCTTAGACTAAGCCGTATGCACATTAACTTACTCCCAACTTCCAGATGGAGTTCAATTGTCACATAAGCTGCATATTACCTAAGTGATTGTTCTTTTTGAAGATAGTCATTTACACAGAGGTTAATTGTAAGTCGAAGAAAGCTGTGTTGCACGAATTTGAGATTGAATCTCAAATTCGTGCAACACAACTTTCTTCGACTTATGATTGTTCTTTGTGCATGGTTTCACTACAATCAAGGTCAACTTCTGATGCTAAGAGATGGAGTTCATCTAAATTTAATTTAATAGTTGTACCACTATTTGAATAATCTAATATTGATCTAATAGTTATCCAATATAACTGCGATTAGAGTTGAAGTTAAGCTAATAGTTGTAGAATCATTGGAGTTAAGCTAATAGTTATATATAATAGTTAATTTAATATTTATCCAATATAACTGTGATTGGAGTTGAATTTAAACTAATAATTGTAAAATCATTGGAGTTAAGAGACAAACTAATAGTTGTATCTAATAATTAATTTAAAAGATAATATATTGGTAATTGCAATTCAAGTACAAGTTATGATTGGAGTTGAAGTTAAGCTAATAGTTGTATCATCAATGTATTTAAGCTAATAATTGAATAGTTGTATCTAATAATCGAATAGTTGAAGCGGAAGTTTGATTTTTCCAGCTATCACAAATTGTACTTATCAGATGTTAACTAAGCTATTTTTTATTTTTTAAGAAATTGTCAATTATGAGTTAGACTAACCTAAAAGAACCGAAAAACTAATTATATCTATATGGAAAACCTAAACATGTAATACTAACTGTATATTAGCTAGATGTCCAACTATGAGATGCAGGAGTTCATTAGGAGTTTGGAGAAGTTTATTACGAGTTCGAACTATTTTATTAGGAGCTCGACTCTTACATGATTGCATATTAACTAGACTCCTAGATGCCAAATGCAGTTGAACTAAGCCTTAAGTGGTTAGAGTTGAAGTTAAGATGATAATTATAGAATCATTGGATTTAACCTAATAGTTGTATCTAATAGGTAAGCTAATCATTAGAAGAAATTTCAACTCAAAATGGGTCTTTCAACCCTAATTCAAATTCCATGTCATCATGTGTGAGGCAATGAAATTTCTTTAAATTTGAAATGCCGTATAGGTCTTAAACAATTTTTTAATATAAATCTGGGGATAGGTATCATAAAAAAACCACATTTTTTGTTCGTATTTTCGACATATCTACCTATGCTTTTACTCAAATTTCGATTGGGAGAGCTCGTTGAATGCAGAATTAAATTCCGCATTCCGCATCCAACAAGTACCAACTCCGCATACTTTTGATGGACCCCTCACATTTTTTCAGGTATTTCGTGTTTTTGGCATAGATGGGTCCGTCAAAAGTATGTAGAATTTAATTCCGCATTGAACGAGCTCTCCCGATCGAAATTTGAGTAAAAACATAGGGAGATATGTCGAAAATATGAACAAAAAAAATAGTTTTTTTCTTTTCTTCCTCCAAAATTAATAAATATTATTTTATTATTTTAACTATTATTTTATTATTTTCCTTAGGAGGCCAATTTTGACTTGAAATTTCCTCTAATGAGTTATTAGATTTGAAACTAAGTTAATAGTTCTATAATCATTAGAGTTAAGCTAATAGTTGTATCTAATAATTGATGTATTTAAGCTGGTAGTTGTATCTAAAAATCGAATAGTTGAAGATTAAATTTATTTTTTACAACTATCACTAACTATACTTATCACATGTTAATTAAGTTATTTTTTATTTTTTTGAAATTATTAATTATTAATTTTGGACTACGCCCATAGGATTAATCTAAATAGTACACTTATCTCATTCTCGTCTGCAGATGAAAAAACATAGATGGTAGTCCACCCAAAATTTTAAGATATATACGCCTATCGACGTAACTAATTCAAATATACATTAATAGTAATTATAAAAAATAGATTAAGTGTAATATAAACTTTGTAAATATAAATATATATTAATTCAAAATTTATTTTAGTAGTAAATATAAATTTTGTATGAATGAAACTTTATTTTATTTATGATTTTTTTTATATTTTTTAATAGTTTGAATTTTAATTATATTAAAAAAATCTTACTAAATTTAGAATTCTTTTTTATTTTTCCTTCTAGATTATATAGCAAGAACTATTCAAGTTTTATTACTTTTTTAATTGCACTGAGAAGAGCAAGATGCTCTATAACCTAGCATGGGGGAGATGTTTTAAAGTAACTAATGTTACCAAAAATAAAAATAAATGTAATTAAAAAATTCATGTCGCCCATACAATAAAAATTTATTAAAGGTATTTCAAAAAATGAGTATGTCCCTATATAAAATAAAAAATTTAAACCTAAACCATGATCAATCAAGTAAAAGAGGGGGTGAAATCCCTTGAGTTTATCATAAAAATAAATAAAAAATAAATTACAACTCAAGAATTTGGATCCCTATGTGATTGATATATTCGAGTTTAAGATGCATCTATGCTGGTTGTAGTTAATTTGGACTTATATATATTTAATATTTAACTCTAGGTTAGGTTGGACATTGTAAAATGTTTATAGACATAGTATTTTTTTATTTTATTAAAATCACAAGCTTCATATTCTGCACAAAATTATGCTTCTCCCTCATAGCAAGGTCTCTAGCATCTTAGAACAATTACCCAATTCAGCATTGATTTATGTGATGTATGCTTTTTCATGGTGTATGTGTGTGTACACAAAGCTAAAATCCATGTTGCAACAATTAGAGTTACTCTCAAAGCTATCACATAATAAAAATAGGTTAATTGTGTAGTTCAATCCTCTGAAGAATCAAATTCAAGCTATTGCATATTACAAAACTTTTAATCACATAATTTGAACCACTTTTGGAATTCAATCAAGCGATTAGACAATTTCACAGTAAAATATGGAAATATTATTTCCATGTTGAGTAGTATACTTTGTGAAATTCCTATCTAAGTTGCTCCACAATAGCTAACATGATTAATAAAGTTTTTTTCTTTGGTTAGCAACAATAGTAATATCACAAACATTGCTTTCCTTCACAAAGGTACTTTCTCTTAGATCCAAAAAAGAAGAGAGACTACACATAATGACTGTACTCAAAGATAGAAGACAAGTGCCACAACATGTCAATACAATTTTCTATAATTGAAATCATTAGCCAAACTATTAAAAAATGTTGGAATAATGTAACTACGCTCGTTATTTTAGGTAGTTGAATTTAGTGGGTTAATTCTTATTTGTAAGTCTCAATATTCACATAGTCAAATAATTGATATATCTAAACATTACACCTCGATAAGTTTTGCTAGCTAGACCATTCTAGAGAAATATCCTTCTATATATTGAAAATCATTTTATGAAGTAATATAATGGTGGTATTTTGTAGTGTGAGAGCAATAGTTCAACAGTTCCAATTTTTTGGTTGTTTCTACAGTTAAAATATTATTATGTTTATCACTTATATATTGTATCATTTGTAAATATTTTCCCTACTTCCCGTTAGTAGATTGGTATCTAAGTGGGTTGGTGCTTTCCTTCGTTAATCTAATGAAGGACTTCAGAGAAACATTCAATAGAATTTGAAAGAGGAATCACCAGAAAATTTGTTCATGCTCTTTTTTTATGTTAATCACTAATGATAAGTAGTAAATTGCATTACTAGAGCGGTTCAATTGTTTGTAACCAGTACACTAGGTGCAACCAAGTTGCCAGTATTAAGTCTTTAGGGGAGAAACTAGAGAGAGTGACCAACAATATTCATTGCTGGTAACTAGTTTGTAATGTCCCCATTTTGGATAGTTCCATGGTTAAACCTAACCCACTCAATTCCATGGGTCCTAGTGGAGAAAAAATAAACAAATTAATAAACAGTTACATTATGGGCCAAAGTTAGCTTATGTAATTAAATTATTATAATAAATTAGATGTGATGAAAATCATATTTTGATTAATTAATTATTAATAAATTTTGTGAGTTGTAACTTCATCGGAGGGTGCATAGGAGATAAGGTGGGCCTCATGAATTGCCTTACCAAAGTTGGAAACTTGAAGAAATCATCCCAAAGCAAGGTGAGTAAAAAACAAGAATCTAGAAAAAAAAAGAAAAGCGGAAAGAAAGAAAATGCCACCAACTATAAAAGACAAGAAACTCAAGGAATGAAAGAAAGAAAGGAAGTTTCTTGATTTGCGCAACCCAAGAAGAATTAGAAACATCCATAAAAGCTACAGAGGCTAATATTAGAAAGTGAGGATGCATCGAAGAAGGAAAGTGGGTCATTATGCCAAAAGTGATGTCCAAAAATCATCCTACTCATCTAGAATTCGAATTTCCATGATGGAAAATCTAGAAGAAATCAAATTTTATAAAAATGAGGTTGATTGCATCATTCAGAACTTTTGATCATTTGAATTTTTCCTTGAGAGATCTGCTACTCAATGGTTGAGTGGTGTGCCTCAAATTAGCTTTGGGAGATGTGCCCCTTAGCATTATTGTTCTATGTTTGTACATGAAGCTAGTGCAAGCATTAATGGAGTTTGTTTGCAAGTCCTGAATTCATCCTCAAGTATATTCAAATTCCTGTGCAGATCTGGAGAGTCTCCCATTCAGATCTTGCATACTAGCTTGGCTTCTTTTCTTGTATGAGCAATGGAGTTGGAGTTATTAGTGGAAATTAGTGGATTTCAGAAATTAATGACAATATTTTAGGTGTATCTATCAGATCCTAAAGCTTCTAGTACTTGTATAAATATGAGGGTTTGGATCTCCAAATATCTCTTTGATTCTAACTTCTAAAATGCACTGTATTAATGCATCATATTAAATATTGCTATATAGATTAATTCTGAAAGTTATTTCAAAATATATGGCTCAAAATTTATGTTATGAACTTGCTTTGTAAATTTTATGTCAATCTGAATTTGTATGACTGAGATTTACTTGTTTCTATTCAACCTAGTCTATATTTGCACCTAGAATTGACTAGTTTTACCATAAAATGCATAATTTGACCTCCAAGTCTCCAAATACCACCATTGTTGTTTTTATGGGACCTTAAAAGGAATATATAATTCTCCAAACACTAAAAAAATAATTTGTAGTATCCTTGTCTTTTTGGGAAATCCTGAAGATGAAGCTAGTGAGTTGTCCTAAGAGCTAGTTTTACCATTGCAACCTGTAGAATCACTTTTAATTTATTTTGATCTGTATAAAACTGAAAATAATGATATATAAATTCATTAAATAGTTCTAAAATTTTCCTAATTCTCTCTTAGACACTAGTTTCTTGGATATTGTTAGTAATGGTTTTTGTTTACACCGATTGGGACTCCCAAAATCCTGGAAGAAGAATTAAATGGAGCTGATTTCGAAACCTAAATGGGCCCAAACTATAGGTTATTAGGAACCTAAAAAAATAGTATCCTTACGTTCCTCATTGATCCCACATTTAAATCACAGTCACTCTCTCCTCAACTTGTTAATTTTCCCACCTATCAGCTAGTAATTTCAATATTTTCCCATTAACATTTATTGAATCAGTAGTAGAGTTACTATTTTTATATGATATTACAGTGGTATAAGATCTCTTTCCTCCACCCCTATGGAATTAAATCATAGCTGAGTAAATTTTACATCATGAATTTTGTACTTCTTGTGATCGAAGAAGAAGGCTATGAAGAGCTCTCATGCAGTTCCTCAGGTAGATTCATTAGGGATGATGTTGATGAATTTTGTCTTCTAGCTTTTGATGAATTCATATGGAATAAATATATAAGTTTTGTTTGTAAAATGTTCAATGGAAATAACTCTAAGGAATACTTCCAGTATTTCATGGAATAATATGCTTTAAAAAGAAGAGATAAGGAAGGTCTTTCCTATCTAAGATTACAGCTACCTGAGATGAATAAGTTGTTCAAGGACCCCTACTGCCAAGAAAATGAAGTAAGGATTTCACATATGGTTGATAGTGTGTGCAAAGAAGTGGGGTTAGTAGAAGCAAAGGGAACCAAAATAGGTGAACAAGTGGGTCCCTATTGTACTATCTAGTGTAAGGAGGAACATAGTTATTCCATCTATCCAAGTAAGGAAGAGGAAAATATCAAGCACAAATATGATAAGAGTTCTTAATTTTTCAGCATCCATTTCTACTTGCAGCCACATGATCCATTGGAGGATGAAAATATTTCACTTACATATGAGGGCTTCAAAATGAACGATAATTGTGAGGGAGATGAATTCACTTCTAGTTCCTTTGTGGGTGAGCTCAAAATCATTGGAAGGAGGATAATGCTGTCAATGGTGGCAAGACATCTTTTGGATCAGATCCAAAATAAATACATAAATCAGATCTGAAATCACAATTTGAGATTCACAATGAAGCAAAATACAAGCACACATCAGTTGGATGTGAACCAAAAGATTTGATGGAATATCAAGATACTGTAGCTCCACCACATGAAGACAAAAGTATGGTGCAAAGGGATGAACACAATTCATATTTTTGCATTCCCTTCTATCATGATGAATTTGTAGCCACATCAGAGGAGAGGATTGACATGAGTGAGCATCCACATCCCACTATCATCATTGAGAAGATCCATGAACCACCTCGTATTGCAGGTGGGAAAACAAAAGCAAAGATCCATGAAGGGCAGTGCAAGATACCACAAGGTATTTGAAATGAAGGAGAATGAGAAGTTTCCCATGAGCATAAAGAGAAAGTTATTGCAAAAATGGAAGAAGAATAAATATCGGCCCCTCAATCACCACCTGAACTTCATCATGAATTTGATCCTAAGAAAGAAGAATATGTTGTTTTTCCTCGAGAGCACCACTCACTTCAATAAACTTTGAAGGAGAGAGAAAGGAATATCAATGAGGCCTTGAGCATTCTGCATGACACTATGGAATTAGTGTCAAATTATTGTTGGAGAGTTGCATCAATGGAGGATCCATCTTCCAATAAATATTTGGATTCCATTCAAGAATCAGTGTCATACATGAAAGGTAATTTTTTTGCAATTGCTTTCGGATAGAGATCATTTATTTGAGCTTGTATGGATGTATCATGATGCATCTTTGAGGGATACATAATATATTTGAAATATTACACAATATTTGATGACCACCCAATATTCCTTGAATAGAACTGAATGTGCACTCCAAGAGTCCAAGAGGGAGATAGAGCAACTTCATGAGAAGTTGCAAAGATCACACCTTCCCTCCTACACACCATTCAACCATCCTCATGAGGCTGATTGCATTCTTGATCATATGGAGGAACCTCATGATATGGTGTATCATGCGATGTGTTTGATTTTGCATGTGCTTGAGGAGTGTGAATACAAGCTTGATGAGAACCAAGCACTTGCTTTTTTCCATACAAATGTTGAGTTGTTTTATGGAGGGAGTCTCTTCTCCATGGAAGAGTCAGATGAGATCACCTTAGTTGGAACAACTAGTGGTGAAGAAGATGCATCCATAATATTGGTGGATGAGAATTGAAAATATATGAGTTTGGTTCATAATTATTCACCCACATATTTAATTATGCCACATCATTTGGGGATAAACATGGGGTGAAGGGATTTTCCTTGTTGGTGCCACATGAGGAGCAAAAGGATACCACATGTGTTCATGATGACTTGATGAATGCACCATTCCCTTCCCATTAGAAAAAGAGGAACCCACTTGAATTATTTGATGCCTCCTTCATTCACTTGCACCCATTCAATGGACCTGGTGGCCGAGAGTTGAGCCATTAGAGTTGTGCACTAGTTCCATGCTTGGGGAAACATAAGATTTCTCTAGATGAGGAAGAAACATTGATGGAGAAGGTACCTAATTGTATTCCACCTATAACCAACATCCATCATATTGATTTCAATCCATTGGGATCCAATAGTAGAAAATTATATCCGCCGATGGATAGATGCACTTCACAATTTGAGATTCTAAGAGGTAAATTTTCCCTTTGTAAATTTATTGATGCCTCTAATATTGACATGTTTCATGATCAGCAGCATAGGTCCATATTGATTCCATTTGATTCCATTCATCCACATATGGATTGGGTGGAATATTACATGTCACACATGGATTCTTCTTGCATAAATATTTTTTCTCATGGCTGGTGGAAGGTAGATAAGCAAGCAAGTTTCCAAGGGAAGTTGTTGAGACATCTACCTTGCACAAAGTGGCTTCTGTGGAGGAAATACAAATATTTGGATGGATGCTTGCAACCTTTGACCAGTGGTAGAGAGTTGATCCATTTGATGTTTTCACCTAGGGAAGCACTTTGCTTTCCACTTGGTTTGGTTGGATGGAGTGTCTTTCCTCTCCCTTCCTAGATAAAAAAGCACATGATTGACATCACGATTTTCATTTATTTATATCTATATGATACATATTGTAATACTTGTGAGAAACATGAGCATATATGGTTGTTATATGATGTTATTAGTATATATGGATGCTCATGGGATCACCACCTATGTCTTTGGAGTAGCAATAATGTGACTTTCAATGCTTGTGTGTGCTTGTGATGTCATATTTTGGAGAGACTTAATATGATTCATCCCCGCATTGAGGAGTTCCGTGCTTTGTAGGAGAGTATCGCAGATGTTCAGTTTTGCATTGGGAGTGATAAACTTCTAGTTTGGTGGTGTGATATTAACCTCCTTCCTAATGATAGATTCCTCCATTTGGTTGCAATATTTTGGATGTTGCATATGTGGAAGTGGAATCCAGGAATTGATGGGTCATTTCAATTTGCATTGATGTATGGGATACAACACAAGTAGTGGGATCCTAAGATCAATTTTGGAGATACATTTATAATTACAGTAGCACAATAGAAAAATGGCAGAAATCCCATTGAATTCAGTTTGAATATGGAATTCCAAATCTTGTTAGGTTCAACTATAGATCTTAAATTGCTTCAGGACAAGTGATTTTGGGAGGGGAGGACTGTAATATCCCCATTTTGAATAGTTCCATTTTCAAACATAACTCACTAAATTTCTTGGGTCCCAATGGAGAAAACATAAATTAATTAATAAAAAGTTACATTATGGGCCAGAGTTAGCTTATGTAATTAAATTATTATATTAAATTAGAAGTGATTAAAATCATAGTTTGATTAACTAATTATAAATAATTTTTATGAGTTGTAAATTCATAGGCGGGTGCACAGGAGATAAGGTGGGCCTCATGACTTGCCTTACCAAAGTTGGAAACTAGAATAAATCATCCCCAAGCAAGGTGTAAGTAAAAAACATGAATCTGGAAAAAGGAAGAAAATCATAAAGCAAGAAAAATCTTGCAACTGTAAAAAGATAGGAAACTCAAGGAAAAACAAAAAAGAAAGGAAGTTTGTTGATTCGTGCAACCCAATAAGAAATATGAAGATCCATAAAATCTACAGAGAATAATATTAGCAAGTGAGGACACATTCAAGAAGGAAAGTGGGTCATTATGCCAAAAGTGATGTCCAAAAATCATCCAACTCATCTAGAATTCGAATTTACATGAAGTTAAGTCTAGAAGCATCATTCAAAACTTTTGATCATTTGAATTTTATCTTGAGAGATTTGCTACTCAATGGTTGAGTGATGTTCCTCAATTGAGATTTGGGAGATGTGTCCCTTAGCATTCTTGTTATATGTTTGTTCATTAAACTGGTGCAGCCATTAATGGAACTTGTTTGCAAGTCCTAAATTCATCCTCTAGTCTATTCAAATTCCTTTTCAAATCTAGAGAGTATCCCATTCGAATCTTGAAGGCTAGCTGGGATTGTTTTCTTGTATGAGCAATGATGTTGGAGTTATGAGTGGAAATTAGTGTATTTAAACCATTAATCATATTATTTCAGGTGTATCTATCAAATACTGAAGTTTCCAGTACTTTCATAGAGTTGAGGGTTTGAATATCCAAATCTCTCTTTGATTCTAGCTTCTAAAATGCATTGTATTGATGGCTCCTGTTAAAGAATGATATATATATATACATTAATTCTGAGCTTTATTTTTAAATCTATGGCTGGAAATTGATGTTATGAACATGCTCTGTAAATTTAATGTCAATCTGAATATTTATGACTGAGATTTACTTGTTTTTATCGAACCTAGTCTAGATTTGCACCTAGAATTGACTAGTTTTACCATAAAATGCATAATTCGACCTCTAAGTCTCAAAATCCGAGAATTTTTGTTTTTATGGGTGCTTAACAGATTTATATAAGTCTCCAAATTCTAAAACAGAGACTTCATAAGCTCCTTATCATTTTTTGGAAATCATGAAGATGAATCTAGTGAGTTGTCCTAAGAGATAGTTTTACCAATGCAACCTGTAGAATCACTTTTACTTGCTTAGGATCTGTATAAACCTGCAAATAATGATATATACCTTCATGAAATATTTCTAAAATTTTCCTAATACTCTCTTTTCCACTGGTTTCTAAGAGACTGTTAGTAAGGGTTTTTGTTTGCATCGGTTGGGACTCCAAAAATCCTATAAGTACACTTCAGTGGGGATGAATTCAAAAACTAAATGGGACCAACATCTAGGTGCTTAGGAAATTGAAAAAATAATATCCGTCCCTTCCTTATTGATCCCACATTTAAATCACAGTCACTCTCTCCTCAACTTGTTAATTTGCCCACCTATCAGCTCTAATTTAAAGATTTGTTCTTTAAAATTTATTGCATTGTGTAGAGCTAGTATTCTGATACAATATCAGATGAAGGATATTAAATAGTTTGCAAGGGAGCGACTAGAACCCGCCATCATATTCTTTCAATTTTTTTCTTCTGGTTGTAGCTAAGCCCCAAGAGAAGGTGATATCTCTTTGCAAAAGCATATTTTTCAACAAAGTAAAGTTTTTTGAAAGGAGAAAATGGCTTCAAGAAGCCATAGTTACACCCTGGTTATTTTTTTCATGGGAAAAAATTAAGTTTTGGGTCATTGTGTGAAGAAAAGTTCGATGTATAGAGTGTAAAAAGGTGTGTGCCAATTGGAAAGTTTGTCAATATGGATTTGTGGAGCTTTGATTTTCCATTAGTTCCAATATTGATTGGAAACAACTATGATTTTTGGGTCATAAAGATTCAAGAAAAATATTTATTAGATTTAGTTGAGGAAGGGTTCCCAGAACACCCAAACATGACCCAAACTAGGAAACCTATAATTTTTTCCTTACAATTAGAAAGATCATCCCATGGACAATAGGAAGAGAGATCCAATGGCATTGTCTTTCATTTAACAAGGCTTAGATGGCATTGTTTTATCTATAATTGTAGCAACAATAACATATAAATAAGCATGATATATTTTGGACACAATATACAGTGAAATAAGAAACAATAATGAGCACCAAGCTCAGTGAAATAGTGTTTATAGTTAGATTGTTGGTGATGATTTGAAAGAAGGTACTAAAGTAGAGGATACAATTGAATAAGTAAAGAATGAAGTCCTTGTGTGTGAAATAGACCATGGACATGAGGAAGGCTGATCCCACAATGTAGATACACATGTGGGTGATCAAATTGAAATTGAATATGAGCAACAACTCATGAAATATTTGTTAGAAAAACCTGAAGCAACAATTTATGGAAATGCACATATAGAGTTTTTTAAAGTTGTGTCCATAAGGGAAAATGGAATTATGATTTCACTCTAGAATATACATTCATAGGTAGATCAAGGTTTGTGGTAGAGGAAACAAAAGTAATGGCATAAGAAACAATAAGGAAGTTTAATATCAAGCAAAGGGGATCAACAACATATGCTCACAGATAAATCAAAGGTCTACACAAGCATGTACATAGCACCATAGATGCTAGAATAGATGAGAAATACATCCATAGAGAGGATGTTTCTAGGGAAATCATGCACTATCATGAACATTTAAATTAATTTGAAGCTAAATCATTGTATAATGAATAAACTTGATTTTATAAAGAATTGATAAAATTAAGGAAGGAAATTAAGATAATTGATGAACTTTTGAGCGACATAGATAACCTACTTCAAAATATGAACCAACTGGATGATCGACTATGATAGTAGTTAAGGATATGAAAATTGTAATAGTTATGACTATAGTACACTGTTAATGAAGAGAATATTGCCTTCATTTCTGTAAGAAGAGTTGAGAATGATTGTGGAATTAAAAATTTCCAAGGAAGATCCTTAAAGGATTTGAGGTTTTATTAGATGACTTGGTAGATTACTTGTGTATGGGTATAGAAAGAAGTTATTAATTTTTCATAATAGAAGTTAAATTAATCTCAACAAATATAAACTGTAAACTAGCAAACTAATCTAGTACTTCCATTTTTATTTGTTGAGATTATCTAACATGGTATCAGAGTTAGGGATCTAAGCTTCAGTGGATAGTAGAAGATGATTTCTAGTTGACAATAATTTAGTTGGTTAGTGAAACATGGTTCATATTTTAGCACTTGGGTGGAAAGAGGGGTCTCACGAGGAGACGTAGGAGGGTACTGATGAGAAATATGTGTTCATTTCAACAAAGGGAAATAAGAAGAAGGGTTTTAGTAGTGGAGCCTCATCCCAGAAGGACATGAGAAAGGTTAAGTGATTTTCTTCTCAAAATTTTGACAACTATGTAGGTGAGTGTTGCATTAAAAATAAGGGAAAGGGAAATATGAGATAGAGGATGTCACTTCATTAGAAGTGGAAGAGTTCACTAAGGCATTTGAGAAGGAGTTCTCATTAGCCTCAGTTATTTCGAGGAGCATTGTGGAAAAGAGTGGGGACACATGAGCATGGCATGTGAATAGAGAGACATCGAACCGCATGATAAGGACATGAGCTATGTTCTTTAGGATTACAAATGTCAACTCATATATGCATGTTGAGAATGCGTTTGAAACCACACATGTAGTGGGGCAGTTGGATGTGTCAAATTCTAACAAGAGTCAGGAGGACATTTGGAGATTCCCCATTTGTACTTAGTACTAGAACTAAAGGAAAACTTATTATCCTTGTCATATTTGGAGGATGATGGAGAAGAGATATTGTTTATAATGAACACGCGATCATTTATCTGTTAGGAGAGAGTTTCTATGCATGAGTGTTGGGAATCAAATAAGGTAGGAGTGTTGGGAATCAAAGAAGGTAGGATGTACAAGGTGCTAGGGACTCCTATAGATGGTGAGTTTGAATGGATAGAGAACTTAGTGATAGTACCGGAGGTATCCAGTTGAGAGGATTCATCCATCTCAATGAGGATACTGAGATGGTACGAGGGGAATCTTGAGGATGATCATGAGAATGAGGTGAAATCTTAGCTCATAATTGATGGGAATGGTCATCGACACATGGTTCAAAGCATGTAGTAGAAAGGTCTTCTAGTTTATAGGGAGAAACTGATTCAGAAGGATTAGCTACAATATGGAGTAGATTTATTTGGTTGGAGACATACCCAAGTAGAGGTTCCAAAAGTATGTCCCTCGCTAATCAAGAGTGTTATATTTTGTAGCTCATAAGTAATTTTGCACTTATGTTCCTAGGTGTTGTGGTTCAAGCAATGTCTCTCACTTAAGTGATTAAAGTGACTTTATGAAATGTTTTTATAAAGTTAAGTTGAGTTGTACTTTATAAAGTGTAGTTGTACTTTCTATTATTTTGGAATTAACTCACTTTTCGAGAGAAAAGTGATTTTTAAAAATTTCATGAATTATGTGATTTAAATGAACTTGAGATTAAATCACAACCTTTGATCTTGTGGGACAATATTCAATCTTGATCATAGAAGACCAAAAGTGTTAGGAACATGTGTCAACCCTTATCTTTACTTTGTTAGTATATTTTTGCTGGACGCATATGATTTGTAAGTCGTCTCATGATTATATTGTCTTATCCCACATTCATGCGGAGTAATAGTTGTTTAGGTTATACTTAATATATAATTAGGTGTTGAGGACAATGAAGGCATCCACGAGTTATTTGTATTGAGATTTCTCATAGGATGTTTCCCCCGCGAAGTGACCCATGATCAATAAATTCCTTATATGTCCTGATATTTCTATTATATCATGCTTTTTCATTATTTATTATCGGAGGTTTCTCGCATCTAGTCTTGGAGCACTTTCCTTGGCATAAGTGGGAAATGTTTTCTTCTTTTTGGAAAAAAATAGGGAAAAAATTGGAGGTCACTTTCAAATCAATTTTTGAAATCTTTTGTGTGGATTCAAAAGAAAAAAGTTGCAAATCATAATTTCTATTGAAAAAATATGCATTTTCAAAACACAAATCATCTCATTTGGAATTCAGAATGTGGAGAAATCGTTGATTTAAAATCAGTTTTTTTTAGAATTGTGGTGACGACCACGGAAATTGCAGAGCGAATATATTTTGATGGGGTACCCCGATTTTTGTTCAGATTGTGTAGGTAGATGTAGATTGTATGCTCCAATTCCATCAACAGGTTGATCTAGTTATGCTCATTTTAAAATTTTAATCTCAAACCCCTAGCTCTATTTACGGGTTTTTGGGCTCGCTTGGGCTCGCTCTGTGGAATTTATGCCACTTTATTTTATTGTATATTTTTTGCAATGTATTTTCGATGCTATGATTGTTGCAATAGTTCTTCTTCTTTGCATCTATATTGTTGATTTAAATTGCAAGATCATATCAGGGAATAACCCCTATCCACTTAACTATGGTAATTACCTACGTATAGGTGTAAAACTCATTGTGAGGAGTACCACAGGAACCCCAAAGTAACTGGATATTGAGAGGAACTTTTAACGAAAAGGGAAATGACCGCTACCTGGTTGATTAGTTCCCACCCATAAGATAAACCAATATTTTTCCTTTTTGGCAATGTGTTTATCCGTCTTACTTGAGTCGTTGAGCAAGGCGCATTTCCCCAATACACAAGCCATTAGACAACATTGGTGGAAGAGTGAATCCCTTGAACCTTTAAGATGTCAAACATACCTGGGGTCCGTATCTATTTCTAGTTGATAAATAACATATTGCATATTTCCAGATCCGTCACATATCAATTCCATTCGAAAGAAAAAGAAAAAAAAGGAAAAAATGAGTATAAATTTATTTTTTTCCACCATATCTTATTTTATTTACCGATGTTTCCCTTGAAAATTCATTGTAACCCTTGCAATTCCATTATGCATATTTCCTTCCTTGAGTAACCTATCCCAAATTCCACTTTCTCAAGCCAAAAATCCCCATTTTCTACTTCTCTATCTCTTAGAAAGTGTCCAAAACCTAGTCAAACCCCAATTACCCATTAAAGATTTTCCCAACTCCAAATTTTCCTTTTTTGTTTTTTTTTTGTTTTTTTACCCATTCCTAAGAAAAAAACTCTTGTTTATGGTTTTCACTCGCACACAATGAAACAAAAAAATGGAATAAAAACTTGTTGCCCTTAAGACCATAATCCAAGATCTAGCTGAAAAACTTCTCCACCTCCATCCTTAGCATTCAACCATGAATAATAGATGACATCCATAGTCTTCTGTAGACACTGAGTTCTCTTCTACCATCAATTTTGTGTGGGCCGAAGCTTAACTTTCCTCACTTCAATGGTGATGATCCAACTTGATGGACATATAAGTAAAAACAATATTTAGTATGCATACCACTTTTGATATCAACAACGCCCCTCTTTCAACTTTTCATTTGGAACATGAAGCCATTGAATGGTTCCGTTCGTACATCAAGGCTCATGAAGAGACAAAATAGACATATTTTTGCAAACTCCTTTTGCAACAATTTGTCCCTAGTGGTTTTGATGGCTTCACAAGAGCACTCGCTAAACTTCACCAAACTTGCACCATGAGAGAGTATCAGACATAATTTGAGAAACTGGCCAATAAAACAAAAGGATTGTTTGATGCATTCTACATGAGTTGTTTCCAACATAATGATGGAATACCTAGGGTTGACTAAGTTGGTGGAGGAAAAAATCATAGCTCAACAACGTTCCTAATCCACTTTTGCTCCATTTAGAAATATGGTTTCCCAAAGACCTTCAATCATGCGATCTCCTAGAACTAATTCTATCAAGCATTTTTCTGAAGTCGATATGCATGGACGTAGAGAAAAGGGGATTTGTTATAATTGTGATCTGAAATTCACCCGGGGATATGGATGTGCTGAGAAAAAAATCTATCTCTTGGATGTGGATTCTCCGCTTCCACCTTAAATTTGTGAAGATGGTAAGGATCCAGTAGATGATCATGTTAGAATTCAACAACCTCTTGTTGAACCTCCTTCTCAATATGTCCACCCAAAGATATCTATCCATATATTATCCAGATTCACCACCCCGCAAACTAGGCAGGTCAAGGGTTTCTTCAAGAATCTCCCTCTTGCAATACTCATTAATTTTTGTAGAATTCATAACTTCATTGAACCTCGGATTGCTAGATAGGATGATTGTGTTGTCTATCCTTGCTTCAAATTTGAAGTCATGATTTCTAATGGGGGAAACTTACCTCACAAGGGGAAGTGTCCCAATGTGTGTATCTCTATTGGATATTTTAACTTGCTCTTTGACATGTTTTCCTTTCCCTTAGGTGTATGTGATGTTGTTTTGGGTTTTCAATGGTTACACACACTTGGACCCATCTTATGCGATTTTGCTAAGCTTTGGATGCAGCTCTTAGTCAATGGGAAAAAGCACACATTGAAGGGCTTACAACCAGGGTATCTCAACATCATTAGTTTACATCAAATGGAAAATCTCTTTAATAATAATTCACATGTTGTCGTCGCTCAACTCCGTTCAATTCAGATGCAACCATCATTGGTCTCCACTACTCCCTTGGATCTACAACGATTTCTGGCTAAGGAAAATATTTTGGAGGACGTTTTTTCTCACACATTTGATGACCATGTTTATTTTTCAACTATTTATATGCATATTCCAAATTGGTTGCACTATGTTCGGCAAGGCTATGTCAATTACTATTCATTGTCTAAAATCATCCAAGAATTGGCCAATAACCCTTCTGTTGTACCACATTACTCTGAGGATGGTGCTTCTCTAAGATACAAGGGTCATTTGGTGCTTCCCTAGAGCACAAATCTTAGACATGTTTTCTTCTATGAACTCCATGCTTCTCCATTGGTATGACAATTTGGGATCCTCAAGATGTATGCACGGGAACGACATAACTTCTTTTGCAAGGGAATGCAAATGGAAATTCAACAGATGGTTTCTAAATGTGATAGCTTCCAACACCACAAGGGTGAAACAACACTCATTGCAGGATTTCTTGGAACGTTTCCCATCCCTAGATGGATTTGGAAATATATTTTGATAGATTTCATTGAAGGGCTCCCTAAATATGGAGGTAAGGATGTGATATTGGTTTTGTTTGATCCCCTCTCCAAATTTATTCATTTTTGTGCCCTCAACCATCCATATACCACCTCCTTAGTTACACAAATTTTCACGGACCATATGTTATCTCTTCATGGAATCCCTTCTTCCATTGTCTCAAATCACGATGCAACTCTCATAATTCATTTTCGAGAATAATTGTTTCACCAGACTGGCACCAAACTGAAGATGATTTCAAGGTATCACCCACAAACAAATGGTTATAATGGAGTTATAAATATTTTTTTTGAAACTTATCATTTTTGCTTCACCTATAAACAACAACATCAGTGGTAAAAGTGCCCCTATCTTGCTTAATGGTGGTACAATACCTCCTACCACATTGCATCTAAAATGACTCCATATGAAGCAGTCTATGGTCAGGCACCACTAGTGCTCCTTCCATATACCTCGAACAATTCACAAGTTGAAGGAGTTGACATGATTCTCTAAAATTGAGATCATATTTTTCACATTTTGCAAGACAATATTCACATGGAAATAAATTGAAAGAAAAAACAAGTCGATCAACACTGCTCTTAGCGCACTTTTCAAGTTGACAATATGGTTTTTCTTCATCTACAGCCTCACAAGCAATCCTCCCTGCAACTCAAAGGGAGTCATAATCTAGCTCCAAAATTATATGGGGCATATAAGGTTCTTTAGAATATTGGTTCCATTGCTTATAAATTGGAACTTCCTCCTTCTTCTTGTGTTCACCCAGTATTCCATGTCTCTGGTCTGAAGAAAGTTATTGGAACCAACATGAGAGAACAGATTGTTTTACCATAACTAAATAATTTAGGATGCATCATTTTGGAGTGGAAGGCCATCCTCAATAGGTGCACTTGTCATCTTCACTCTCGATCCATCACAGAGGTATTAATTTAGTGGCACAACATGCAAGCAGAGGATGCTACATGGGAACCGCTCCTTCAGATTCAGCAACAACTACAACATCTAAACATTTGAGGATAAATATTTTCTAAGAGGGGGGGGATCTTAGGAACTCGTGTCAACCCTTCTCTTTACTTTGTTAGTATATTTTTTTTGGACGCATATGCTTTGTAATTCGTCACGTGAGTATATTGTATTATCTCACAGTCATGGGGAGTAATAACTATTTAGATTAGACTTAGTATATAAGTATGTGTTGAGGCCAATGAAGGCATACATGAGTTATTTGTGTTGAGATTTATAAAAGGAGGTTCCCCTCTCGAATTGGTCAGTGATCAATATATTATTTATGTATTTTTCTATTTCTGTTGTATTGTTCATTTTCATTATTTATTGTCATAGGTTTCTCACAAAAGGTTAGGGAAGCTACTCTAAATGAGAAGTTAAAATATACTTGAGTGGGACTCATTTTTCATGCATTCAAAGAGATACTTTATGAGATAAGTATAAGAGGCACAATTTCCAAGAGAGAGAGAGATCTTGAACTATGCAAGAGAGAAGAAGGGAGGCAAGAGGAAGAAATCATGCATGTAATATGTATTTATTTTTATTCTTGTAGAAGTTCTTAAAGTATTGTAACTTCAAAAGATATTCCATATGTATTGATTGTATTTCTCCGTCACGATATAAGTTTGGTCATGTAAGAGTCATTGAAAGAATCAATATAAAACTTCGTATGCAAGTCAGGTCAATAGCACCAAAGTGTCATTACAATAAATATCATTTTTGGTGTCTTGCTAGAAAAGTTGTCCCTATCAGTTAGACAAGTCATCCCTATTAAGTCCTATGTCAACTCAAGTGACAAATATAAATAGGGAGTCACTCCCCTTCATTTGTACACACTCACTCAAGAAATTTTACAAGAGAGAAAAGACTCACAAGTGCGCCCGAAAGAAGAGAGAAGCAGTTGTCTAGGTTTTACACTGCTCCGGTTGCCTTCTATACTGAGGTATTTTTGCGGGGTTTTCTCCCTTGTGGTTTCCTCGAGGCAGATATTTGTTTTCTTTTTGTTTTTATGCTTGTTGTTCTTTCAGTGATCCTACTAGTGAAAATTGTTTTAATATTTCATATAATCAATTAAGAAAACTTAACATGGCATCAGAGCCACCCTGAAAGGAGACACTGCATAGCTAGGCCATTGTTACTTCTAACAAATTCCTATACAGATCAACCATAAAATAGGGCTCACTAAACTCACCCTGGAAGGGTGCGTCTTTCTGTGGAAATAGAACTGAATTTCAAGAAGTTTCAATTTTGAATCAAACACTGCTACCAAGAAGAACTAGGGATTCGGGTTTCTTGAGACTCTGTCATAAATCTCAAAAAAATCAAGATACAGTCTAGCTCACCTTAGGAAGGCACATCGTTTTCATCACTCAATCCTACCAGTGATCCCAACTGGAAAATTAGTGTTTCTACATCAAACCCTAGGTCATCCAGAAGAAGGTTAGCCAAAAGATGTATTTATCAAGTAAGTACTACTCCTTCTAATTCCATATGAATTTCTCATTCTATTAAAAGATGACAAAGAGTACCAAGCTAGAAGAGAATCTTGAAGGTGCTAAAAAATTCATAGCATGGAAATATCAGATCATGCTCATCCTAGAATAAAATGATCTAGAAGGATTTATAAAGGAGGAAGTTGCAGAACCAGAAGAAGCTGAAGCTAAGTCCAAATACAAGAAGGACATGATCAATGCTAAGAAGATCATAGCTGACTCCATAAAATATGACTTGATTCCTCAAGTATCCTCAAGGAGCACACCAAAAGAAATGTTTGATGCTCGATATCCAGCCTATTTGAAGGAAAAAACATCAATAGGAAGATGACCTTGAGGAATCACCTCAAGAGTGTAAAGGCTCAAAAGTCAGAAACCATGCAATCCTATTTTACAAGAGTAGCTCAAATCAAGGAGCAGTTGGAAGCCATTGGTGATATGGTTGAAGAAGCAGAAATTTTAATGACCTCCTTGAATGGTATTCCAAGAGATTAGTAATCCTTTATTAGAGTAATTTGTTCAAGAAGAATATTAACCGAGTTTCAATAGTTATGGGAAGATGCGTGCAAGAAGAAGAAATAATAATAGCTAGAGAAGAGAAGCTAAATGAAAATGAGGATCAAGATTTGGCAATCCATAAAAAAGGAAAGAACAAGAGAAATAGTTATCACCATTTTCCCAAAATGACTGAAGGGTTTAAGAATCCCAAGAAAGACTTCTCAAATTATGAATGCTTCACTTGTCATAAGATGGGACACATTGCTATAAAGTATCCCATGAAATAAGAATGAGTCAAGAAGAAGAAAATATTTCAAGCCCATGCTGCTGAAGACAATGATCAAGAAGATGAGGAAAGAACTAAGGAAAATGAATATTCATGTGAAGAATATGTCTTGATATGTGCACTCACAGGAGCAGTCTCACTAGGAAATGACACCTGGCTAGTAGATAGCGATGCCTCCAAGCACATGATAGGTTACAAGGACTCACTCTCATGTCTTGTACAAAAGGATTCCCCACACAAAGTAATGCTTGGAGATGATCACCAATATCCCATCAAAGGAATCAGAGAAGCCTCCTACAAGTTGGAATCTATAAATTCCATGAAGATGAAATATGTCATGTATGTCCTAGGACTAAAGAATAATATTCTTTCTATCTCATCCTTAGATAAGAAGGGGTTAAGAATTTCTTTTTTGGATGAAGAATTTATCATGTGGACAAAAGGAAAAACTATAGATGATGATGTGGTGTTTGTATTTGAAGAAGGAGGACTCTACAGATTAAAGGGACATGTGGATTCAACATTGATGACTAGTACCATAAGCCCATGTGAGCTATGGCACATAATACTTGCTCAAATACATTACAGAGCATTTCCAATTGTGTGCAAGGTTGTAATTAGTTTACCAAAGATTCAGATAGATCATGAAGGATTATGCAAAGGATGTTCACAAGGAAATAATACTAAGAAACCTTATCCAAGCAGTGACGGTAAAAAAAAGGGGATCTTAGATATTGTTCATTCAAATATATGCAGGCCAATAAAAACTATTTCATTGAGCACGTATGTTGACTATCCTTCCTTTTTTCATGACTACTCCCACAAAACTTGGATGTATTTCCTAAAAAAGGATGAAGTATTTGCAAGATTCAAATATTTTAAGGCCCTGGTAGAAAACCTCTCTGAAAAAATTATCAAGATCATAAAATCAGATAATGCAGGAGAATTCACATCAAGTGAATTCAATGCGTACTGCAAAGAAGCTAGGATTAAGAGGGACCTTACCATTTCCTATAATCCACAACAAAATGGTGTGGAGGAAAGAAAGAATAGGTCTATCATGGAAGCTGTGAAATATATGATACATGATCAAGATCTACATATGTACCTATGGGAAGAAGTAGCCAGAACAATAGTATATGTATAGAATAGAATCTCCCACATTACCTTTGGGAACAAAACTATAGAAGAGATGTTTACCGGAGAAAATCGTGAAGTAAGTCACCTAAAGATATTTGTTTCTCCAGTATACATGCACATTCCCAAGGAGAAAATATCAAAGTGATATCCTTCAGGAAAGAATGGTACGTTTATAGGATATAGCGAGCAATCAAAATCTTATCAAATATATATCCCAAGATATCGTCAAATTTAGTTAAGTAGACATGTCACCTTTGATGAAGATACAAATTTTAGAAAATAAAATAAAGAAAAGAAATATGAAGAGGAGCATGAAAACCCCAGAGATGCAGAAGGTCCTAAATCAGTTAGGAACAAAGAATAAGTTCAAATTCCTAAGGATCATGACATGTCAGAACCTAAGATACTTGAATAATTTCCCAATGAAATGATATCACAAAATAGAAGACCATCTTGGTCTCATGAAGTAATCGAAGAAGCAATAATACATGGTGTCCCAGAAGGAACCATCAGAGAAAGAAAGAAGCCAAATCCATACCCTAGTTATGTAGCTTTGTTGTGTGATCTTGTTGATAAAGAACCAACGTGTTTTGAGAACAAACAAAGAAGAAAGAGTGGGTTGATGCAATGGTTGAGGAATACCAATCCATTATAAACAAAGATGTATGGGAAATAGTAGAAATCCTAAAGAGATTTGGGATGATATATTGCAAGGCTATGACTACTCCGATGTCAAAAAAATTGAAACTATTGAATGATGACATTTTGGAAGTAGTCGATGCCACCCTATACAGACATATTACTAGTTCTCTGATGTACTTAACCAATACAAGACCAGATATATGTTTTGTTGTAAACAATTTGATTCAGTATATGGTGAATCCCAAACATATTCACCTAGTTGGAGAAAATATGTGATGAGATATCTAAAGGGGACTTTAGACTATGGTCTCAGATATGCATCAAATGACGAGATCAGATTACATAGATTTACAGATTCAGATTGGGCAAGAAGTGCTGAAAATAGAAAGAACACTTCAGGATGTTGTTTTAGTTTGCGATTAGGCATAATCTCATGGTTAACTAGAAAGCATCCCAGTATTACACTTAGAACGACAGAAGCTGAATACCTTGCAGCATGTTTATCTTATAGGCAAGGAGTATGGATTCACAAGATGTTGGCAAGTTTATTTGATGTAGAGATAGATGTTATTGATATCCTTTGTGATAATCATAGTTGTATTGAGATGATACAAAACCCAGTATTAATGAGAAGACTAAACATATCGAATTTATATATCATTACATATGGGATACAGTTCAGAAGGGAGATGTAAATCTCAAGTATGTTCCTACAGAGGAATAAGTAGTAGATGTGTTGACTAAGCCTATGTCTCGTGTAAAGTTTGAATACTTTTGAGATAAACTTAGTGTAGTCCGAAAGGAACTCTCTCTCAAGAGGGAGTGATTGTAGATGGTAGAAGGATGCAGTGGTGGTAGCTCATCCTAGAGTAGCATAAGTCTGGCTAGGCTTGTTGATCCAAAAGGGTTAGTAAATTAGACTAGGCATGTTGATCCTAGGGGGATTTGTATGTCTGGCTAGTCCAGTTTAACCCAAGTGGGTTAGTAAGCTAGAATAAGACTTTTTGGTCCCCAAGAAGATCCATCTGTCTGACTAAGCTTGTTGACTCTAAAGGGTTAGTAACTTAGACAAAATTCCTAGATGGATCTACCAGAGAATTCACTACGATAATAATCTTGATATAGTCACTGGGAAACATGTAGTTTCAGTATTCTTATACTGATTATTGTTGTGATGGTTGTTGATAAGTTTGTTGTAGTATTTACATACTGATGTTGTAGATGATGTCTCAGTATTTACATTCCTAAAATGGAATGATTCACATTCCCATTTTAAACTTGCAAGAAGTCTTAACACTTCATATATTAGTCATATAACCTTTAATTTTTGTCTAAACTAAATACAATCCTTGGTTTGAAATATTCACAAGCTCTTACAATAACTGGTTCCGAATGAGAAAATCATGTTTTTAGTGGTATTTGAAAACCCAATAAGGATGGTAAAACAATTTCCTCACAACCTCTCAAACTAAATACAATTTACATATGGATATCATTGATCTTAATTGTCAATGCTATTGTATCTTGTAGTGGAACTAGTCATCCCAAAAAACAACATAGTATTTATGGGGTGGATTCTATGGGATAATGTGAGAGTTTGAAACACCATTATAAATAGGTTCATTATCAAGGAATTTAGTCATTGAAACAATTTCTTATGTTTGATTCATATTATTTCTAGAGTGGAAGACTATATTGACAATTCCACGCTCTCATGTTCTAACATTTCTATGGAAAAAACATTGAAACCTTCTCATTTGTCCAGTTCTATTAACACTTGAAACCATCAAGTTCTAAGGAAATTGGAAAAAAACATGTAGTATCTCACTACACTTTGGGTTAGTGATTTCTTACCACAAAGAGAGTCCCTAGTGACTTAAGAGGTAAACTAGAACTAATGAAACAAAATACTAGTAAAAATTAAATCAAAATAAAACCTCAAGATGTCCTTAAACATCTAAATATGAGATTGAAAAAACAACTAAATATGAGATTGAAAAAACAACTAGCAAGTAGATGATTTGAAGATATAAAGTGCATGGAAATCAATGAAAAATTACTATAAGTTTGGGCACACAACCAAATGTAACTTGTATGAAATAATATGCTAATTAGATGAAAAAATATAAATTACAACAACAAATTAGGAGCATGTTTTAGTTTTTAAAAAACTTTTTTATTGTTATTGTTTTCTAATTGGATTTTTATAATTTATGTGCATGAAAGCTGAGATAAATGTATGGGTGAATCAATGGAAATAGGAAAACAAATATTGACTAGGAGTGGCAAGCGAGCAAATGTTTTTGCACTCTCAATCAAACTATTTTAATATCTTGATTGAGCTATTAAGATCTTGATAGAGAGCTTGCATAAGCACTTTATATGACCATTTTTCACGACAAATCCAAACCTTAAATCGAGGATTTGGTTGGTTAATAAAATAGACTATTGATGTCTAATGTTAAAATAGCTTGATTAAGATGGTGGTCAATCAATCTCGACCAAGCAAACCATTCATGGCATGGGTCCAAGCATTACATAGCTTGATCAAGCATTTGAGAGCTTCATTGAGTTTCCAATCAAATGACTTATTGATCGACCGAAAATTGTGTGGGTCTAATTACTAAAAAACTCTATCAATATTTTGTTCTTCATTGATACTTAGACCTTCATCAAGGTATTCTATTTTATATATGAAGAAAAAGAGTTGCATTTTTTTTTCCAGAAGAACCTTCGATCAAGTAGTTGGTTGGATGACTGAAAACACTTGATCAAGCTGTGTAGTGACCCCTTTAGGACCCATTTAAAACTTGACTTCCATTGACCCAATGGCATTAACCAAATAGGTTGGTCCATTTTTTTATTTTAATTGATTATAAATGAATATTTATGTGATTTTTTTTGAAATCTTGTCAGTAGATAGCCATTATGCTGCCAAATTTTACAAGTTTTGTTGTAAGATTTGATTACCATTTATTATGTAATTAAATAAAATTTCATTTGTTTTCTTTTCAATTTGATTGATTGATAGTAGTTACGCTGCTAGAATTTTCAAATTTCAATTTCAATATATATGTTTTATTTCAATTATATCAATTGGTGGCATTAGCACTATTGCTTTTTGTTTTTTTGATGGTGTGTTGGAAAAAAAAGAACACGACAATTTTTTTTAATTCTCTAGTAGTAAATAAAGAATTAAATTTAAAACTCACCAATGAAAACTTAAGAAAACTGGCATACTATTAAAAACCTCAAGAAAACACTTATTTGTCAAGATCATAGAGCCTTGAAGATTCTAATTTGTGTAATAAAAACTTGGCCATAAGGTCCAGATCTTTGAATCCCCTAAAATTTAACTTTTTAAATAAATTTAATACACTCTTTGATTATTACATGTTCATTATTAATATTCTAAAGACCAAATAGATGCTCCCATGATGCATTCCTAACCATAGAAATCTTACACATATTCAAAACATTAAACCTAATTCTAACGAAACTAGTTTAATATATACCCCATAAAATACTATCTCTAAAAGTGAGAGAATGAAGTATTGATTTCACCATGTAGCCACCCATTTCCCACTCGTTATTACTTACCTCCAATTCAAAGAAACCATAGAGTGTCCCTATAGTAAAGAGATGAAAACAACGAATTTTCATTCTCCTATTCCATTATAGTCGAGATTATAGTGATAAGATATTCAATTAATGGATCCTAACGAGTCTCCCTAGGGAAGATTTTTTATGGGGTGAATGTCATCTTCTAATATGGAAAATAATTATTATCATTTGACAAAATTTCATGGGATTGCTAGCACTCTAAAACCATTCGGAACATTTGTCTTCTTACCTTTTGGATTTTTCTTCTAAGATGGAAAATAATTATTATCATTTGAAAAACTTTAATGGGATTGCTAGCACTCTAAAACCATTCGGAACATTTGTCTTCTTACCTTTTGGATTTTTTCTTCTTTGAAATAGAAAGGATTTCCTAAATAGAAGAATGTATTGCTTGAAGTTTGGCCATGTACACTTCTAATCCCCATTATTCCATCACCGTCACATTACCCAATGGAAAGGATAATTATATGTAATGTATTTCAAGTCAAAAGAGTGATTAAATATTATATGTAATTAGTAATTTATTGGTGCGTGTACTTATTTTAAAAGTATTAGAGTCCATCAAATAGTAAATAGTGATATACCATATGAGAATAAGTTGATTAGTAAATAGTCATATACCATATGAGAATAAGTTGATTTAATATTTACAAACTATAATTCAAGATAATAAGCACTAAAAAAGAGAATATGAGGAGGATCCTCCTCTTTGTGATCCTCTTCCTTAAGCACACCCTAATATCCCAACTCAACTTTCTTTAGAGAATCGTTAACAATTTTGATAAGGTATTTCTTTACATGGGAGAAGGAGATATATTCAAACTAAGATATAATTAATAGTAGAAGATCTAGTAAGGAACTCATATAATTTATTTTTCATTTTAAAGGTTCTCTTGACAAATTCAATCACTAGTTTGGTGTCTCCAAACATTTGTAAATATGCCTTTTTCAAAAGTTATCTTTATAAGATTTAGTAATAGTTTCAAACCTGTAACCCATTATTTGTTCCCTTTCCTATACATATCTTGAAGGTTGTGTAGCATAGGTCATTGAGTTACACCCCCCCTACTCCACAAGGGCTAGTGTTTCCTTGGTTGAATCTGTTAAATGATCCCTATTATTTATACTTATCAATTAAATGGGTTATGTATATTCTTTTTATTTTATGTTGTTTTAAAGGTAAGTATGCATGTTCATATATATACCTAATTTTGTAGAACACCTCTAATTGGAATAAGGGTTTATCTGAAAATACTATAAAATTTATATGAATATTGACTGACCAATAGATAAAGAAAGGAAGGAATATTTCATTGAGAATCCATGTAGTGTCTAATAATTGTTTCATACCAAACACAAGAGAAAGTCCTCCCATTTTCCTACCTCGTTGGCAATGATACATCCTCCTTCCATACATCCTTTGAAAATGTGCAATACATTATTTACTATATGTATATATGGATCTATATATGTAGAAACACAATTAAAATAAAAATAAGTTTTAAAGGATAAAAAAGTTAATAAAAGAACTTGGTATAATACAGTAATATTTCAAGATCAAACCTTATACAATGAAACAAACACATTGGCCCTTCAAATGGTGGAAAGATAAACTCTTCAATCATATAAAAAATGTGTACCTAATTTTCCATCACACTATAAATTCAAGGAATGGTTTCAAACATAGACAAATATGATATTTTCAGATTGAAATTTCTACAAACACGGTCCATAAAATCACTAAAGAGACTTAGGCCCTTGATATCGTATGTTTATTCCCTCAACCATGTTTAGGGCCTCAGTATCCATACGTACTACACGGAAAATCCTAATGGTTACGATCTCCCTTGGTCATGTATAGAACCATACTATCCATACATACTACTCAAAACCAATTGATAGAACCAAACCCCACTCATACGACAAGCATACCCTAAGGAGGCCATGTGTGGTTGTCAAGGAATTATTCTTACCCTTTGACATGCCTAAAACTTTTCTCTAGGTCTTAAGGCACAAATTTAATTCCATAACCTAGCCTAATGTCCCAATACTTATCTTTAATGTTCAAGGAAGTAATTATGGCACCCATATCCCCACACATAGGAAAACAAGGCTTGATAGGTCACATGTGGTATCCAATGAATTGTTCTTTTCCCTAGAAGTGCAATAAATTCATTTAGTGCCTAAGGTATGATATTATTCTTTTGTTCATGTCTAGGGCCCTAAGGTACATACTTACTAGTGAAAATATCCTAATCACACCAATATACCTACTTGAAGGAAAATCATAATTTGGAAATATCCTTTATGATAGTTTGGGATGTTTTTCCTCTAATGGGATGCCTATAATATTCCTTTCATGACTAAGGGATGTATATCCTTCCCAATCATGTCTAGGTCGCTAAACCCATATGTAGATATTTAATTTTTTAATGGTTACACTATATCCATTTAAGACTCAATGACCCCCTTAGCAAGTTATTTATAGAATTTCGAGGTGTTATTCATAGAGATTCAACCCTAGAATTTAATATCCTAATGCCTTGTTTTCCTCCACTGGCTATGGTTACATCATTATACGAAAAATGCTTAAAATATTTTAATGATACCCTATTCCCACCTGTAGGACAAGAATTCCCTTCATAAATCATGTTTGGTGTTTCAAGGTGATGCTCTTGTCCTTGGATGCCTAAAATATTTGTTTAGATTTGATGGCTTATGCTTATTCTTTGGACCATGTGAAATGTCACATGTCTCATGGCTAGTGATAAAAATATTTTAATGAATAAAATATACCATCCTAGAACATAAATGCCCCGTAGAGAAAGCATGTCTAGTGTTTCAAGACCACATTCATGGAAATTAAGCATTATAATATATCTTTAATTCTAAAATATCGAGTTTCCTCCTTAGTAAATAGAAAAGGTACCATTTCCCATATGTGGTAATAAAAACCTCGTAATGGTTACCATATCACAACTCAGAGGAAAATGGCACTCTTGAGTAGTGAGGTGTGATGGTTTGAGGCACTGTTCTTTATGTCCAATTCCTACAATGTTGTGTTAGATCCTAAGGCCCACTTTTTCTCTCTTGAACATGTCAATGGATCCACAACCCATATTGGGTTCTTAAAATATTTTGATGGTTCTCATATCACCCAACAAAAGTCAAATATCCTACAAAGAGGCCATGCATGGTGGCATGATGCCTTTCTCATGGCCCTTGATGCATGGGAGGGACCTTTTATGCACAATGCCTAAATTTCATTTGTTAGTATTGGTTTCCTGGTTTTAAAAAAAATGAATGCTTCCAACTTGCTCACTCACAAACAAAGCATCTCTTACAAGGGAAAAATCTAGTGCTATAGATCCATTAAAGGAGCAAGGGTTTTATTGGTTAGATCCATCAAACGAAATCCAGTTAGACATGGGGTATAGATTAATTTTCTTTTTTGTTTCAAAGGTAAGTATGCATCTTCATTAATATACTTGATTTTGTAAAAAAACTCTGATTGGGAGAAGGGTTTATCATATAAGAAATATTAACCCTTGTAACCCCTCACTTTTAACCCCTAAAAACACTAACATTTAGTCTGTATAATTAACAAACAATAATATTAACTTTAATGACCTTGAACCCCTAAAAATGTAACCGTAATAATATTTATAATCTCTTACACTTATAATCCTTAGTTCTTGAAGCATATAAAATTTATTAACCTCTTATAGATTTAGTTATACAAACCGGGGTTCTTTTGTTCATTAGAGATGGAGGTCTATATAGTTTGAGAATCCTCATTAATATGATAGAGTTGTACCTCCTCCAACTCGTGAGGGGACACATTTATGTTACAAATAATTTTGTTTTATTGAGTTACATATAAGTGAATTATAACCATGATAAATTAATATGATTTTACTTTTATATGGAGCTCACCTTCGAGTCATGAGGGGACAACACTCGGTGATAGTTGTGGTATGGGTAGTTAAGGATCCATTGCACCTATGCAATTCCACATCAATGATCCATAATGATAGAAGATGTGGCATTTCTAGGACCTAAATTTTAAATATGCAAACTATTCTTCTTTACTCATAGATTTCTTTGATTTTGAAAGTTTCAATTCATAAGAAAACATATATTTTAATCTATATATGTTTTTCTTCTAACTTGCAAAGTTCCCTACTATATAGGTTGATAAGTTTACACCTCTTGCGCTATGGCAGAATGAGATTTACCGTGTTCCCGTTGATGATATCATTAGTAAAAAGAAACTAGGTATGTAGAGAGGTAGTTTCCATATCTCTTGATAGCCCCATTGAATGCTCTATGTCGATGATGTTTGAGAGGATTGATTAATTGATTCAATTGTAACAAATATCTGAACCATAGAGGTATGTCTTGTAGTCTATTGTTTTGATTAGGAGGAGATAAGTCTCGGGGAGAGACAAATGGATGTGATTAAATTGTTCATGAGATCATCTAATGTAAGGAACACTTTATTTGACACCCCTCATGATTTCTCGATGAGGAAATCGATTAAACTGAAAGAGTTTAAGCTTGAGTTTGTAGCATACATTTTTATAATAGATCTATTGGAGCATGGGACATGTTCCCCTGCCATGACGAGGTTCCATTATATTTTTTTGACACACATCTATGTAGAGTTTGTGTCACACATGAATCCCAACTAGACATCCACATCATCATGATTTTATGGTAGTGATATCTAATGTAGTTATGACTATCCTAGGCTCGTAGAGATCCCTTCGGCTTATCATGTCCTCTAATATTGGTACCATTACCTTGAAGGAGTATATAATTTTATCCCAAGAGTTATATGAAGCATTGTAGCATAGAGTTCAAGCATAGGATGTGATGGAAAAAAGAAGCATGTGTAAGACATTGGGAAATGTTTCAGTTACTTTAGATAAAAACAGATCTAAAGATAGATCTAGACCATCCCCATTTCTCGAGAGCCCAATTTGTGTAGGACAAGTAACAAGACATTTACGTTGCTAATGTCAAACCCAATATTGGAGTATGCACGGACCATCCATGCATGTATGATGTGGTGACTTGTGGATTACTCCTACTCAAACACATTAATTTTGTATTCGCTTTAAGTAGTAGAATATCCTTCGTAATGTTAGATGCATGATTTTGTTTCATTTGATCTTCTTGGGAGATGTTTCCATCACTTGGATCATTCCACTTCAAAATGGAGCTGTGTCAATCTTAAATCTTACATGGTTGCTGTTGATATTTCATTATTGCATTACATTAATTGGGCCATAATATAACCAGATGGTTTACAATGTGTAAATGGAACTGTCTCACTAGACCCTTTTCCATGTAGACCCATACTTGACTGTGTGATCTTATGAAGTTTACATGTTTCAACAAGTATAAAAAGATAAATGTGCGGCCATACTCGAGTGTGTTATGTTGGAGATATAACTGCAACTAGAGAGTATGTTAGAAACGTTGCTGGTGCCAGGTTAATGTCAATAAAATGTCATAAGTGCGAGTAAAATGATAGACAATTTGTTTAAAACGCATGGAAAGCAATTTTCTCTTTTTTAAAGAATGTGTATTCTAGTCATGAGAATAATATCTCATTCTATGTGTTTTATGCACATCTCATTTCTTTAAAGCAATGCCAATGTCAAAAAAAAATCAAATGACAAAATATAGTCTTAGATTCTATATTGAAGACTGTTTGGAAAATATTATATTTGTTGGAATCTGGCAAAACAAAAAGTTCAGAGAAACTGTAGTCCCAGCGTATTTAAGGACTTTTCAAGATTCCAGTTAAATTTAGAAGCCTTAAACTCCTCCGGGATAAGTAGCAAGTATACCTTTGAATCTTATACATGAAACCATGGAAAGCATCCAAATTTCGACCGAATTTACTGCCTGAAACTTCTTAAAAGATAGAAAGATGATTATGGATGAAAATCTTAAGGTTGCGTGTCTCGAGGATTCTCTATTTCGTGTGACAGTGCACGCGCTTCAGTATTATGCAATCTTTAGCTCTCGAGTCTCATCAATAAAGTGTTAAAGACACAGTAGGTATCATTTGCTCTATATTTCTTCACATGAACCTGGTCCATGGACCATATGGTCCATAGTACGCAACCCATATCGGTAATACACGTCCTCGTGGGTGGCGCCAATCAACCTTTGCTGCCCTTTTTCCTGTTCATCGGTGTATACGCGGGAGGTTGCCACAGAAGATCATTTTCTTGAAGTGCGTTTTTGGAAAATGATAAAGCTGCTGAATGGTTGTTGTTGCATTGGGAATCATTGGAAAATGTTAAAGCTGCTGAATGGTTGTTGTTGCATTGGGAATCATTGGTAGTTATTGATGGGTATAGGATGTCAGAAGATTATGTACCTTGCCTCATTTTCCAGCCATCAAAATCAATACTGATATATCTGAGAAAACCCAGAGCACGTTCTTGTTTTCGGTTTCTGCAAACACGCTCCGCTTTCGTGAGCGAAAACCTCAAATCAAACGTAGACTTAACGGACAACGGGCACGCTAAGTATTATATCAAATTATGTGTACTATGGAGAGAATTGGGGTAGTATAGTATTGCTATCGATACCTAGTTAATATATCTTTTTCCAGAATAATAATAGCAGTTTCTTGTTATTCATAAGTGAATCAAAGTAACATGTTATATGACATGATATAAATATCATTCTTTGTCAAAATAACAAGACATAACAAAAACTAACACGAGGTGACTAACACAAAGTCATCTGAGACAAAAAAATGAGTCACTCTACCATCTGGTATAGTATCAATACCTAGCTAATATATCATAAAAAGAGGAAACTGTCTATTTATGATAGACTATGATATCTAGTTGCATTGGTCTAGATACATAGCTAATATCTCCAACACCTACCCTAAACACTACTATGGACTATACATAATGAATGGGTCCTGACAAGAAAAGCTCATGGCAACTCCCCGGTCAAGTACAGTGTATCAAAAGAAGAGAAAGACAATTGCTAGGCAATAGTGTCCTTCACTCTAAGATGATATTGCAAAGTATGGAATTTTTGCCTACTGAAATTCTTGGTGAAGATGTCGGCAGTTTGCTCGTGGAAGGGCATTACTACAAATCAATGGCCCTGTCATGGACTAGCTCCCTGATATAATGCATATGTATTTTGATTTGTCTTTTTTGTTGTATTTGTTCTGAATCTCGATATCATTTGAGTGTACTCTGGTTGGCACACTAGATCACAATTAAACAATGGAAATGGATGTCGAGATCGATGAGGAAGTTTTGTAGTCGTACTGCTTGGATGGTGATGTTGATTCCTCCCCTGTACTCGATGTCTGCTAAAGATAGAGAAATAGTTGACTTCTTTTTTATTGACAAATAGATTAGGGCAGATCCCAAACTCAACATGTACCCGACGGTGGACTTGTGATTTGAACCATCGCCATCCTAGTCAAAATCGATGAAGCCTATGAGGTCCAACTTGCAACCTCATGCATAGAGGATCACATAATTGATGGTTCCATGGACAATATATGAGGATATGCATGGAATCCTTCTATTGTAACTCATGTGGCTCCTTCATGTACCTGGAGACTACCCCTATTGCATATGGTAAATCTAGTCGGGTGTGGGTGACATACAAAGGCCTCCCTACAAGTTATCGATACAAAGTGTTGTCCACCATTAGTGTATGCTAACCATCCTCAAGTCACCCCAAATAAGAAGGGTGTAGGTGTAGACTTGCAATTTTTCATGTGGAATTTTACCAGGAGATCAATAGCATACTTACCCTGAGATAACTTGATGCTTGAATAATCTTGGCTGATATTGATACCAAGAAAGAAATGGATTCGACCCATGTCCATCATCAAAAACCTGTTATGAAGGATTCCCTTGTCCACATCAATCATTGAAGCTGAGGTGTTGATGATTAAAAGATACTCCGCATACAAGACTAGGAATAGAAGTGAGGAAGTGGTCCTCATCATGTAGAAATCTGCACTAAATTTGCATCGGACAAAATTTTTGTATAGAGGGTAGGACTCCTTTACATACCATGCTTTAGGCGCCTGCTTGAGGCCATATAGTGACTTTGTGAGTCGGCACAGTAGAGATGAATTCTATATGAATCCATGAAGATTCTCCACATAAATCTCCTCTAAGAGATCACCATGAAGAAAAGCATTATTTACATCCATCTGATCTACTTCCAATCCTTTTGCTACTCCAATGGAAAGGGCCAACCTTATGGAATCCAACTTTGTTAATGGAGAAAATTCTCATCATAGTCAATCCCATGGATTTATTGAAATCCCTTGGAAACAAATCTTTCCTTGTGTCTTGTTACTTGTATGTTTGCTTCATTTTTGGTCTTGTAGACCTATTTGCATCTAACAAGCTTCCTTTCTTAAGGAAGCAGAATGAGATCCCAAATTCTATTATCAAGGAAAGATTTTTACTCCTCCTGCAAGGCTGCTTCTTAGAAGGGGTTCCCTGTATCCTGTTTTTAGGTTTGCAGGTCGAAACACTAAACCATAAAACAATGCAAAGCAATTATGGGTTCAATGGTAGAGAGTACATGAGGAGGATCCTCAAGATGAGATCCGATCTTCCTTGGATCTACTGGATCCCCAACAAGATCTCCTGCATCCTGAAGTGTGGAACACTCATATATATCCCTTAAGCTCTGTGTTCTCAAATCTCCCATAAGGGAGAACAAATCATATCTTGCATGTACTAACTCTGCATACGAATGCTCTGACTATGCACTACATCCTATGAATCGTTTGATTTGGTCTTAGAACTTAGATCTATGGTGTGATACAAATGTATGGACCAATCATTTGCATCTAGTGGAAGTACAAAATCCTCTACATGTTAGTTTTCACAAGACTATAACAATATAACTTAATTGCAAATAAACAATAGGGTCTCTACAAGAAAGACAAAGCATGGAAACAAAAAACACAAGAATTTATCTAGGAAAACCCAATTAGGGAAAAACCCAACAAACCTTGATATAGAAATGATATTTTCTTAGAGAAGAGACAAGAAAAATGAGAAAGAGAAATATCTCTCTAAGATACAATCCCAAAAAACATTCCTTCTGGCTGTAGTAGCGCACCTTCTTATGTTGGAGTGAACTTGTTGTGAGTGAGTAATGAATGAGGAGGGGCACCTCCTATTTATATTGATTTCCCAAGTTACTTTTTACTGGGGCCAACTTGAGATTCTTACTCGGGATGACCTACCTTGGGGAAATGAAAAAATAATTTTATTTATATTCTTTTCTTGTGTATTCTTTCCCATGATTTACGTTAATTATTTCTAGGGTTTATATGAGTAATCACATCAGTATAATCTCTTGTAGGAGGTACAACTAAATACAATACAAGTACAATACGAATAAATTCTAAAGTTTCACTATTTCCAATACTCCCTCTCAACAAGGAAGGTATTCTTCAGATATAGTCATCATCAATGTCATGAACATCTGAGCTTCTTGTATACAACGCATATGTCTCAATCATATCTATACATACTAAAGGTTCTCAACAAAGTCTCCATTTGTAAAGAGGTGTCATCATGTATCTGATCCATTAAGTTCATATGTAGATCCATCAAAACTGTAACTTTGCATATTCCATTAAAGAGTACAACAATCAACATCTAATATATTACAAGTCCATCTCTAATAGATAACCATGCACATGCTTCACATGACCATCTACTACCAATTCATCTCAAGTTTTGGTGGGAATTCTCCAACACAATGTTGAGAACCAGAGCTAGTGGGAATTCTCCTACACAAAGTTGAGAACTAGGGATGGTGAGAATTATCCTACACAAAGTTGAGAACCAGGGCTAGTGGGAATTCTCCAAAACACCAGGTTAAAAACCATGACAATTAGAGGTCACTAGTGTACAAAACCATCTACTACCAGTTCATCTCAAGAGCTATTGGGAATACTCCAAAACACCAAGTTGCAAATTAGAACGTATAATGGTCACCATCGCACATGACAATATTCCACCTTCCCATCTCACAATGTTGATGGGATTTCTCCCATGCCAAGGTAAGATTCAGAAGAAGTAGAGGCAACGGTGTGAAAGAAGTATAGATGTGTGTCTCAAATTTCTCTCTCCATGAAAGATGCATTTTCTTCTACTCCAAGTCTTTTGCGAAACTATTCAAAATTTTTCCTAAGAAGAGGCTTGGTAAGAACATCTGTAGTATGACCATCTATTAGAACATACTATAACTCAAACACACCTTTCTGCACCATATTACGAATGTAGTGATATCAAATTTCTCATGGGTACTTACTTACAAAAAAAAATGTTAATGTAACCCCTAAATTGTTTCCCTTTGCAAAACCTTTAACTATGATTTTACAATTGATTCAAAATTCTACGTGTTAGAAGCTTTATAAGTGTTTAGGTAATAGATTTTTATTGTAATTTCTCCATTAATTTCATTTTCAAATTCAAATTTTTCTTACTATCATTGGTTTGTTGTGGAATATTTTACAATGACCATGGCTCAAAAAAGAATGTCCAAAGTTTCCTTTCATCAACTTAAGACCAAAGGTCTGATCTTGTGGATATTCTCATATACAGATTATTGAAATTGTGATCCTCAATTTCTATATTTGGCGTCTATCTACAGTTTTTTTGACATGACGATTTCTCTGAGTTTGGTGATGATGGTTTTTTTTTTTCAAAATATCAAGAGTTCCAATCTTCATGATATTTCTGTACACCCAAACATGATGTCATATACTGCTTTGGTTAAGTGAATGATTTCCTTTGTCGATGTTCCCTCAACCACTTTCAGGGAAATGAACCATACCATATTTTCATTTTGTAAGTCAACCAGTTTTGTTCAGATATATTCTCAAAAGACTCCTCAACAAATGTGTACACAATGGTTGGTGGCTACATACGAGGAAACAATCAACATTGTTGAATTGGTGAAAGGATGGTGGCTCAATGAGGATAGATTTTAGATTAATCCCAACATCAAGTATCTGAATCAATGTTTGTGGGATATTATCAAGTTGTTGGCTTCTATGCTCTGCAAGTTTTATGGAGCAAAAAATTGTACTACACAGTTAAGATTAGAATGGACACCTCTAGTCCACCACATGATAACCCATGGTCATGTATTTAATTGGGGCCATATTTTATCTATGAATTTTGATACTACTATGGGGTTATTGAAATATGCTCTGACTAATAAGAATCCTAAATTCTTCATGTATGCATATTTATTTGATATCATCTGTTCATCTTTCACATTTCTAGTTATAAAGTGGCATTGAACTATTCAAACACCTTCTATACACATTTACTATGCCACTTTATGGGTATACAACTACAAGCCACATATATAAAATATATGCGATAATTTTTTTGAGTCCTGTATATTTGATTATTTTTCAAAACAAATACACCACAACTTTCGAAAGATGCAAGGAACTTTATAGACGCAATGGTTGATGGTACATTGGAAATATGAGTAATTTTTCATATACATTAGAACCTAGGGACATAATTCACTTCATTTACTTAACAAGTTTTTCCCAGACAATATGGTCCTTTAATAGGTTGCATATCAAACAATTGTTGAAGGAATCTATGATAGATACATGACCTTGAATAGGAAGACATGGCCTAGGTTCCCACTGTACTTAGGACACCTTGCAATTCAAAATTCTTCCCATGCATATATGTTGGCTACTAGGTTTCAAGAATTGAAATTGGGCATGGAAGTAAGGAGAATGCACAACACATTGCACTTTGTGGAAATTCATTTCTCCATAGATCAAATTATATCAACATATATTCATGAAACAAATCTTGATGACTTGATGTATTAAAGGGTTTTAAATTTTAAGGAGGCCATCAGTAAGATAATTAATCTTGGAGATATGATTCTTAAAACTGAATCCCAAAAGACACGAAAAACCCCTATTCATAGAAGAGAGGAACAAAGCCTTTGAAGTAGAAGAGGAATCCAAGAAAGAACAGTTAGATGCAAATAGAAAGGCTTTGGTTATAATTATTGTGCATACAAAATGGTTTGTACAACAAAAATAAGAACATTCACAACAAAGAAGACTCAAATATCAGACACCTAGTGAGAAGGAAAATTTCTTCAATGATAAGGAGCCTAAAAAATTTGATCCCATTATTATTGTAGGTTACACCTCTAAGATTATTTCCAATTTGGTCCTCAAATATGAGAAGATCTCAACCACTGTTGTTCCTAAACCTTTCCCCACCAAGTCCTCTATCCAGATCATTGATCTAGACATGGAGAAACCTGAAGAAATGTTTTGGCCTACCCAAATCATTTAAGAAAAATATAGTCCAATTACTCCCATATTATACAACTTCCACTTCAAACAATTTGGCCACTGATTCACATCAAAATCCATCCCAAGTCTATGGCTAAATGGGTGAGTCTAATAATGATCCTACTTAAAATCTTTCAAATACTCGCCCTAATTCTCCATCCACTCATAATGAACCACTATATAATCTCATTGAATAGATACATTCTCAAACCCAAAGTTCCCATGTTATTCTACAAAACACTCCTACTCGTAAACAAGATAGGCCGATGGAAATTGATAGCACCCCCTTAATCAAAGATAGTAGTGGCTTGGATTTTCAATCTAAAAAACATAGTTCCCTTCACTCAAACCTCTCAATCTGAATCAAGAAACTCTCCTTATCCTACCCCTCTATTGTTGTTCTTGGAGAAATAATATACCTTAGTACCATGATGATATACCTAGGGGACATAATCATTTTCCTTGTGCTTATGTTCTATGGTCTAATTTAGGTTATAATGATCAATATTAGTCGAATAGTTGATTCTGGCTCATTAATTGATAGTTGAGGCGCTCCGCTTTGATCATTCTATCATCCAGGCTCCTACATTAATTGAAAACCACTTCTATATTCTACTAGGGGCTCTAGTGTGTGAATGTGGTTGTTTTGTGGTCTCCTTAGGCATTTATTTGGCTTGTATGGACTCTCCCACTCACCTGTGCGCTCTCCCATGCTTTCCTTCCCTGATTTATGACCCATGCATGCTTCTTAATTTTTCATACATGATCACACATGTTCACACATGGATTCATGACTATTTGGTTAGGTTTGGGAGCCTATTCATCAACCTAGGGGGGTTTAGGGGTCAAATCCTATCCTGACACCTGTATGTATTCACATGGCCTCCAAGGGATAAAAAATGTTCTCCAATGTACTATAAATATGTATCATACAATTCTACAAGGTGTGGTGGCATATAATGGTTAGATATTAGCACCATTCACATGTGTTATTCGAGCTATTTTCAGTCTCTTTGTTGTTCTCTTGGAAATTTTGTCAAACACTTTGATTGTGAATATTGTTCTAGCTCCTAGATATTACTGAAAAGCAATTTTGACATTGTATCAGAGCTAGTTGGAGATGCAAACAATTATAGAGAGGTTTGAGTTGATGTTTAGGGCATACTTCCAAAAAATCTTAGTGTTTTTCATTGTGGTTTCTTACAACAACTTCATGGATTCGAAAGAAGTTCCTCTCCTTTCTCCATTCAAATATTCTGAGTGGAAAGCTAAAATGTGTGAATATGTCAAGAGACAATGTCTTTATGATGTATCCATTGGTTTTATGTGTGAGCCAGAGTCCTGTGAAGAGAATTGTGATTGGCTTAATGATTGTGACAGAGCCTATGGAACTATGTGTCTCACTATACCTCCTACAATGTGCTATCTCTTTGATTCTTCTTAGTACCCATTCGATATTTGGAGAATCAAGATGAATCTCTTGGCATGTAGAAAGAAGCTATGATATATATAGAGAGAAAGAAAATGGGCACCTCCTTATGTGGTGTCCCTCCAAAGATCTCGGCTTCATGCATTTCTCAAGAAGTTGTTTGAAATGAAGAAGAAGAAGTATCCAAAGATTCAACAAATTATCCAACTCAAGTTTGTTCCTATGTGGCCTCCACTCTTTTCCAATACGTTATTTTTCATGAAGATAGCATACAAGTTGCTGCCATCACTACTGTTGAAGAGTTGTATTTCCATTCTATGTATTTCTCCTCTATGCCTTCTATTACAGATGAAGAAGATGTGTTGCTAGTTTATGATCATATTGAGCCTTCTCCATAAAATGGATTTTCTTGATATGAGAGTATTGGTTCAAAATATGGTCGAGGAGAAGTTTGGAAGTGAAGTGAATATCTCTCATTGCTTCACACTCTTGTGCTTCCTATATATTCCTCCACCATGACTAGTATAGATCCTTCAAGTTCATATGAAGATGGAGAATCCTTTGCCATCACAATGGCACACCTTCTTGGAGATGATTACAATCTTTTTTTGAAGTTGATACTTCAAGAGCCTTATGATTCACTTGGGGTCACCTATTCTCAAGCACTTCAAGTCTCTTTTGGACATGGCACCCTGGTTGGTTGGAAGTTCAAGTATGACGAGCAACATTCTCTCTCATATCAATGTATTTTAGTTGTTCTACATGGCCCAGGGATTCATCATGCAGCTATACATATTCTTGAGTTTGTTGAGCACATTCCACTTCTTCCCAAGAAGAAGATTCCTCTAGACATACTCATCTAGTTTGGAGTGTATACATATTTTTTTTCATCTCTACTATCATATCCATTTTTGAGGGGAGGTTTTGTCCCATGAGGGTTTCCTCCTTACCTCTGTTACATGGATCAATAAAATTTTGTTGTAAAAGGTTACTTGTGCCTTAGTTTCCACGACCTTAATAAATCATGTTGAATAAGTTCTACTGAGTTAGGATTAAGGGGGGGTGTTGGAGAAATACATTACCTTAGTACCATGATGATCTACCTAGGATACATAATCATTTTCCTTGTGCTTATGTTCTATGGTCTAGCTTAGGTTATATTGATCAATACTAGTCAAATAGGTGATTCTGGCTCATTAATTGATAGTTGAGGTGATCCACTTTTATCATTCTATCATCTAGGCACTTGCATTAATTGCAAACAACTTCTAGCTTTGACTAGGGGTGCTACTGTGTGAATGTGGTCAGCTTGTGGTCTCCTTGGGTATTTATTTGGCTTCTAGGGACTCTCCCATGCTTTCCTTGCATCATTTATGACCCATGCATGATTCTTACCTGTTCACACATGCTCACAGATGTTCACACATGGATTTATGACTATTTGGTTAGGTTTGGGAGCCTATTGGTCAACCTAGGAGGGGTTTAGGGGTCAAATCCTATCTTGACACTTATATGTATTCACATGGACTCTAAGGACTCACAAATATTCTCCAATTTATTGTAAATATGTATCATACACATATAGAAGGTGTGTTGTAATATAATGATTAGATAATAGCACCATTCACATGTGTTATTCCAACTATTTTTCAGTCTCTTTGTTGTTCTCTTGCATATTTTGTCAAACAATTTGATTGTGAATATTTATGTAGCTCCTATATCTCACTGAGAAGCAATTCTCACAAGTGAAAACTAACCCTATGATTTATTATGTCTCTTCTCAAGAATTACTGGCTATTGCTACTAAACTTATGTATATTGTATCATCTTCTCGCTTTTTGGTCACTTCTTTCCAAGATACCATGGATTTTGTATAAGATGTTATAGTCTCTTTTGGATATTTCCTCATCAATAATAAATATAAGGGTGTAATGAAAAAAGGTGCTCAGATATCAAAGATAGAAATTTTTGTTATCAGAGCCTCTCTGCAACAAATTCTTTGGAAACAACAAACATTGGTGTATAGAAATAATATACTGAGAATGCATCTGCCAAGGGAGATTTTGCAGGATCATATTATCATAATATTTCCACTTTGAATATGATGATTGATGGTGACAAGGATAAATTATCTTCTTTGTATGCTCAGAAGCTTTCCCTCCATGAAGACTTTCCCAAATAGATTGATGAGCTTCAGATACAATATCACAAGGAAGTTAACAAAATATTGGAGAGTTGGAATACATTAGTGGATGATAAGAAGAAAGTAGAGGGGATTACTGTTGAACACAATAGTCAAATTGGGGAATTGGAACATAGTATTCAACAACTCACTCTTCAAACTACTTCTAGCCTCTCTTGTAAGCCTACTTTATAGGAGTTTAAAGTGGAAGCATTGGATGTGAATAAAAAGTATAGGGAAGTCCAAATAATATTATTCTCTATGATCAATGATCTTTAGGATGATTTCAGTGTTTTTGGTCACATTTCTTATTTGGTAGATGAGAAAAGGGAGGAGACAAATATTTAGATATTTTGAATAGTTAGTCAATAGTTTCACCATGATGAAAATTGCTCCTAAAACATTTCCAAGATTCTATTCTATGAAATTAGAAAATTTCAATATATCCCTTAAGTCTTGGAACTTTGTTTGTGGTGAAGTCACCAAAAAAGTGGAGAAGGGACATAAATCTTGTAGGAGTTTCTAGACAGAAAATCACAACATACATGAAGATATGAGCATGTGAACTTTTGAAGAATTGTCTGATGAAATACCTTGTAAGCTCAGATCAACATTGTTGATTGGATTAGGGATTACTTAGTTGTATAAATAAAAATAGTCATCCCACTCGATTTCTCATCTATGAAGTCATTTACTTCTCACCCGATTGCTTAGAAGACACATCTTACCGACTTCCTACAAAGTTGGAAGTAAAGTTAGACATATGGTTATTTTTTCATGCACTTGTAAGGTAGAATTTCAGTTGAAAAAAATATCTTCTTGCATATATTAAACATGTACTTTAAATCCGTGACAACCAGAAATCCCCCGTGTCTAATCTTAGTTAGATCTCTCTAGTTTTTAGGAGTCCTCTTACTAATTTTGTGGAACAATCTTATCCACTTGTATTTATTTATTTGTAACTTTTGTAATGCATGGAATTCCTGGATTTGGATCAAACCCTGATGGATTTTTTTGACATCATACATTTGTTGAGAAGTATAATCCTATTAAGGAACTCTGTAATTTATTTTGGAGCAATTAATGGAGACTGAAGGTTGTTCTGCATTTTCGTTTCAACTTAATTCAGTAAAGTTGGATTCTTTCAAACTTTCCTTGATATGTTTATGATCTTTTTAGATTGACTTCTGAAATTTATTTCAATAAATACAATTATCATTTGTTTGCAATACAATTGATATACTTCAGTTATGATATTTTTACTTAATTTTGGTGTTGATCCATTTTAAGTCTGTTATGAACTAGTCTTTTCAATGTTTTCAGAAGTTTTGGTTGCGACATAATTAGCTTTTTTTTATAGATCTAGATAATAGTTTATCGTTTATTTTCTATTATAATAGTTTTTCCTTCTATAGATATATTCTTTATTTGCAATTAATTTCATATTAAACTAAATATTATAATTATGCAAATAAACATCTTATCAAATAATGTGTGTGTATTCAGTGATATCTCATTGGGTTTGCAAACTATAGTCTTTTAATGTGTTATAATATGGTTTTTGATATTTCTTCGATTGGATTAAAACATAATTAAATTTGATATAAACTGATTAGGTTATTTTAGACTTTTTATTAGCTTTCCTTCATTTCCACGTAGTTAACTATTTATTAGTATATTTTCATGTTAATTTTTTAGGATTAGGATAGGATCTACATCAATATACGGGGTTGCACTTAGATTTTAGGAAATCACGATTTAAGTCTTCTTTATGAGGATCAGCCCAACTATTTGTAATGGGGCCAATATAAAATTGTCAGAGACAGTCACACCGAAGGAACGAAATTGAACCCATCATTGTCCCTCAAAGGGATCCAAGCCTATCCCAGAAGTGGTATTGAAGTATTTCCATTCATAAGAAAATACGATTTTTAATTTTGAAGGTTTTTCAATAAGTGCAATGTTTATTTTAAGATTTCATGACAAGGGTTGAGTGTGAAATTTCCAATTTAGCATTTATTAATTCATTGCTACTATGATTGTGTTGTTTGCATTACACATTTGTCCTCGTTACCAAAATCTAAGAGCAATATCAAAATCAGTTAACCAATTACAAAAATCGTAAACCTACTAATGGAACTCACAACTCTTATAGAAGGGAAAACCCAATAAGAAAAGCATGACATATTCACAAGGGGTAAATAATTATTCTTTCCATATCAACAACCTATGAAAAGATAGGACATAGAAAGAATCACTAGATATTTTAGTGGTCATGAAGAAGGAGGATGTCATGATGGCATCATATACACACATATTTGTTTCCGACATCCATTAAAATAAATCCTTAACAGAGGGAAAGCAAATTCAAGCCCACATCGTCACTGGCCATTCTCGAAAGGGAAATTTGGGAGACAAATTTTTTAATATATATACTTCTTGTGGGAGTATGGGAGATGCACATATAATATTTGATAGAATAAAAAAATATAAACTAACATTGTGCAATATCATGATTAGAGGGTATGCAAGGATTGGCCAATATAGCCCTTGAACTGTATTATCAAATGCAAGGGACATGTTTACTGCGAGACAACTTTACATTTGCGTTTGTGATTAAGTATTACATTGGGTTGTTGGCTCTATAAGACGGAAAGAGAATTCATGATAAAAATATAGATAGTGGGATTTAGTTGGAATTGTTTGTAGGATATTCCCTTATATAATTTTTTACTAAGTGTGGGTACATAGAGGATGCATGCTAGTTGTTTAAAAAATTTGTACAAAAGATGGTGTCCCATGGAGTTCCATGATTGCAGAGTATGCACATAGTGGACATGGGGAAAAATATTTGGCTCTCTACCACCAACTGCATCTAGCAGGTTTGATGCCTAATTCGATAACAGTGATATCTATGCTTCTAAAATATGGGAAGTTAGGGGGATATTGAGAAAGTGAAGGAAATCCATGATTTCATTGTTAGGGGTGGGTTTGATTTGGATATGTTTGTAGGAACTGAACTTATAAATATATATGCTAAGTACGTCAATATGGATATTGCATACCAAGTATTTGAACAAATTTCTATGAAAAACATTGGTGTATTTCTTTCCATGATTTGTAGGCATGTTGAGAATGGGTTCTTCCAAGGCGTTGTATAATTTTTTTGATATTGATTTTAGATTTTGGAATATGTCTCAATCTCAAAATCTATTTTTTACCACGAAAATGACTCACGACATCTTATAAGGAAATGAAATTTTTTTTTATTTTAATCCTTGGAGGGATGGTGACCAAATCCTCCTCATTTTTTCCTTTGAAGACCTCTGCAAGATGTTGTTTTAGTTTTTATTATAATTTCGGTTTTGATCGAGGAATTTCACTTCGATTTTTTGTTGCATCCTGGTTGCTTCATATTGCTATTTCTTTGTGTACGAGTGTTGCTACAAATCAAGGTGAATGAAGTGTTATGACGAATCAGGGATGATAAATAGGATTTCTAATCAATTATTAACTGAATATGGTGAGTTAGATATTCCCTTTTTAATTCAAATTTTAATATATTGATTAGAAAGAAATCAATCTAGAAAAAAACCATACAATTCCCATTCATCAGAATCTCCCTACGAGGGTTGTCCACTTTCGTGCATGCACTGGTACCATTCTATCTTAAATTTGGAAGATTGTAAAGATTTGGAAGGTTAATATTGTATTTACATCTTTTTATGAAGGGTTTATTTAATTCACACTTTTCAATAGAAGTAAAATTATGGATATAACACTTCATAATCGAAGGGTTAGTTGAACATATTCCCTTCAATTTTAAATTAAGACCAATCCTTTAAATTTTATCCTTGGTCACACCAAACAACTGGAGATCTAAAAAACCATTGAATCTGATTCTTTCCCTTACATTGAAGAGCATCTCAAAAATATTCGTCAAGTGTCCTCACTATAGCAAGGGTGGTCAGTTTTTTTTTTCCTCACTTGGATTCCTGGACCTAGGTGTACTATGTAGTTTAGTGCATGTAGTCTATTATTTATGAATGGTGCTAGCCTTTGTTGAGCAAATCAAGGTCTCAATTGACATGGTGCAGGATGTGTGGACTTTATTTATTTGGTTATAGAATCTTTCCCATCTCCTTATTCCTAGAGGGAGTCCCTAATATGTTCCCACATACTATAATGCCCCCCCAAATGACCTTATTGGGGCACACATGAGTGTTTAGGGTGACTTAATGAGGAGGCTTGGAGGAAATAAGGTCCTCCATTCATTAAATGATGATTTATTCAATGGGTGGTGATATCATATCATAACCATTGATGGCTATACTTATGAAATGATGGAATTCCATCAGAACCTAGAATTAGTAATCCCTTTAAATGTGCACTACGGGAACATACATAAGTACTTTTGTTTTGATTTTTTTCAAATTTTATGGTTTATTGAAGAGATATATAATTTTTATGAATTTTCATATCTATATGAATTTTTTTGTGATGTTTTTATCTAACTACATGTTTTCATCTTCCACGCCATGGTACAACTTTAATGGAATGCCCTCATCATAGGAGGATGCATTGAGAGGAGGAGGAAGGCCTAGATGTAGTCATGGAATCTACATTGCTTGACACTTTAGAGGGGAAGCTAGAAGGATGAACCAACTAGGTCCACATGCCTTGATTAGAGGATAAACTAGATCACTTGTAGAGGCATGTTGTTGTATTTCTAAGAGTATCAGTCTAGATACTAGGCAAAGTAGCCTCCTTAGTGGTTACCTACCATACATGTAACCTACACCAGAGGGATAGAGTTGTTATGATGATAAATTTTGTATATATTCCCTAGATCCTTTTTTTTCATATATGACTCTGTCATGTCCCCATCCAAATAAGACTACATGCAAATAATGTTTCACCAACCAATTAGTTCCCTAGGTTGAGATGGAAACATAAATTTTGTAATAAGAGGATATGGGACCCAAAATAACTTTAGTTTACCATATTCAAATTTAAATGGGTCACATAAATGATAAATTGTAATTAAATAAGGTGGCATGGGTTCACGAAGACACTTGGAAGCTTGTGGAGCCTTTGAGTGACTAGATTTCCCACACACTTGGCATGATCTTAATCCAAATTTGAGTCCATGGTGAATGTAACTTTATTGGCAGGTGATATGGTGTTAAGTAGCATATTATGAGCCAAGTGATTCGAATTAGTAAGGGAGAGTAACTCCCATCGAAGAAGAAGAGACTAGAAGACAATGTGTGACACTTGGAAGGATATACATGCACTCTATGACAAAAAGTGACGTAAAATTATATGACAAGTATGACAAATTTAGACCTGATTTTAGACCTGTGAAAAATATGACATGACATGGCTAAAAATAGCCACCAATAGGACAAATTTGGGAGTTAGAGGAATCCATTTGAATAGGGGAAAGAATTGGAAGATGAATAAGAGGACAAGTGTCATAAAAGTTACTTAACCACTAAGATGAGTTGGACGAATCCCATGGATGGAAATTCGACCTTAGGATGACTCATGAAGTCAATAAAACTATTTAATGTTAAATAAAATGGATTTTTATAATTTTTTTATTGGCCTTTGGCATTTTAGAGAGATTTTTCTTGTCCATTGTACATTGAGTGTTCACTCTCCCTACTTGTGAACCAATTTCGAGGGAGTTGGATCCTTTACAAGTTGGTTGATGGAGATGCCATTCATACCTATAATTTATACCTGAATTAAGTGTTTTAGTTGCATATTGGAGGTTCATACGGTTCAATACTTCTCTATAGATCCCTTCTCTCATTCCTTCTTCTTCATTCTCCCACACTCTCATGTTGATGTCGCACTTATTGGAGTGGTGCTTGCACTTTTCTGAGTATTTTTTATGAAAAATATTCAATATATGATGGATATATCCATACTCTTATGTAAATATGATCTTTAATATGAAATATCAGATATCCTTGTGTGAAATGCTTGCATTCCCATGCTCTTGAATGACTAGTTTTCATGTATTTGGATTCCGTTTTCAAAGAGTTTCATATCATATTTATATGAGGACTTTTCTTTGAGTTTGATGATGAAAACGAAGCCATAAATCATGAATGACTCTGTACTTTCATGACCATATTCTCTGTATCTATAAATACATGGAACTCTAGTGTGGAAGGCTTGCATTCCCATGCTCCTGAATGACTAGTTTTCATGTATTTGGCTTCCATTTTAAAAGAGTTGTATATAATATTTGTATAAGGAATTTTATCTTATTTTGATGATGATGGGGAAGAAATAAATGATGTATGACTCTTTAATTTCATGACCATATTCTCTATATCTCAAAATACATGAAACTACAATGTGAAAGGATTGCATTCCCATCCTCTTGAATGACTAGTTTTCATGTAGTTGGCTTCCACTTTGGAAGAGTTATGTATCATATGTATATGAAGGAATTTCTCCAATGTTTAATTCTATTGGGTAATCCCTTGGAATTATTTTTATGGGATTTATATTTCATGTAATTATATTAACTATTTAATCTACTTTTCATGAGTCAAAATCGAGTTATTAATACCATTTCCCCTTAAGCAAATCCACTGAAAGTTACCATATGGATTTCTCACCACATAACTAGTTTAAAAGGATTAATGACCATGAATAATGACATATATTGAAGCATTATATGCATATCCATACTCTATTCTTAAATTTGGGAGGGTCGTACTGCATTTTGAGAGCCAAAAGTTCCAAAACCCTTGGGGGTTTTAACATCAATTTTCCTAGTGTTTTTGTCCTTCTTTCCCTGCAGTAAAAAAGAAAGCTGAAGAATCATATGGGAAGTGAATGAGAATTAATAATATGCATTAGGATGTACGAATACACCTCAATATATTCCATGCAAAATTTTAAGGCATTTGGGTGCATTTGGATCAACTTGGGTTTCACTAGTCTAAAGCTAGAAATTGGCCGAATTGTGCAAAATTGAATATCATGTCAAAATGAGTTTTCTTATTTTACCATTGAGTTTATGAGGTCTGTTAGGATTTTTTATATCCCATAGGTTCCTTGCACAATAAATTTCGAAAGGTCCGGTGGTGTTTGGAACCCAATCTAGAAGGACTAGTTGAGCTTGAATTTGCCCAACTTGTAATTTTCTGCAAAATTCCAAGTAGGGACATTACATAATCATTGAATCTAAATCAATTATTCTTTTTTATTTAAAACTTGATAGATTTCCTATATTATTAATGAAAAAATATTGATTTCTTTTCTATTTACAAATGGGTGTTTTGTGTACTTATGTGGTTGATTACTGGCATGTTAAATAATGATCTAACACATAATTGGATCATGCATTAGTTAATAAATTATTTCTCCTTGGAATGTGTACAGATGAAATGAATTCAAAATGTCTTTCAAGAATATAGACACAAATATTTTTTGTAAAAGAAAAGGGACATGAACACAATACGGCACATTAATCTGTGTTAGTGGAAATTGGGAATCCAAGTGGACTGCTAATATCTCTATACAATCTGAAATGGTGTCCAACAAGAGCTCAATCCCCATGGTATATTTAGAAATATTATAAGTTGTTGATATAAAGGATACCCATATTGAACTTACCAATTGAACCGTGGGTGAGTAAATCACACAAGAAGTGGATGTTAGGTTTCGAATGTGGTGTCTACCACCATCTGCATAAGTGAAAAATATAGGTGTTCTTGAAGAAATTTTCTAATTGAGCACAAAACACAATGTCTGACACTTGAAATTAACAATAATAATACATAGAAAAAAATTATTCTACTTATAATACAAGTTCATGAATAACTTATTTTACTAGAGAATGATAACCCACACAAGTTCTCATTTTTTTGGAGGTCACATTCAATTGATATTTTTATCCTTGAATCAAAAAGTGGTGCTATTGGAAGAATCTATTTTTTTCCAGGGATAAGATTGTAACTTTTTTAAAACCCTGGCTGATGTTGTTGCGATCAAAACCATAAATAAATGCCTAAATTGAAAAGTGGTTCTATTTAATGTCCCTTGTGAATAATTTTCCCAATGTGCTCAAATTCACCAAATTTGAAGTCTAGGTATATGGATACAACTGATTCCAAACTCCTCCAATTATTTTAAAAATTGGTGAGGAAGGTCATGAGGTGTGATGGGACACATTAAAAAATATATAAGCCATATAATCAATTGATATACCAAAAAATGGTCTGAAATTTTCAAGGGAATAATTTTTGGGGCAATACTAGTCAATTTGGGGGGTGGAAATCCCCCCTGGTTCGTGGAACAAATCTCTTCCAAAAACTATACAACCTCCACTAATTGTTGGTATGAGACTTTTATATGTTATAAGACATTAATTAAATTATATTTTCAGCACTATATGTGGTTTTGGGCTCAATTAGGTATCCAAGAGACTCAGGGAATTTACTAGTAATTTTGAGGCTCAAATCCCCAATGGTAGATGGCTCCAAATAGCTGCAAATAATCTCCAAATGTACCAGAAGGTGAATGAATTATGTTAATACATAAAAATGGTGTTTATATTTTTATTTCATCCATAAAATTACTTCTACAACTCAATTTGGAAATCTATTCAATGTATGGAGTTTTACGAGCAACTTGTGGTTCAAATCCCCTAGGGGTAGCTGATGAAAATGACTTTCGAAATGCACTAAATCCAACTATAATTTATGAATGGAATAAGGGGACATATAAATTAAATAAAAATTAACTCATATGAATCACCATTAAAATTTTAATTTCTTCCATAAATCCCTTAAATCAGATGCAAAAAGACTAGTTTCAACCTTGGGGGAAATGATAGGAAATCTTCTCCAAATTCTATGAAACTCAACAAAATGACTCTGAATTATTATGTAATGAAAATTAAACTCATATAATACATAAATAAAATTCCATTCATCCATAAACCATTAGTATTTTGATTATAAATTCGAATGCATCAACATTACATTGGTTTAGAACAAGGTAGTGGGGAAATGGCATTGTTTCTTCTTTGTTTAACATTTTTACATGGAATATTTTGTTATTTCGACCTGATAATTTATTAATATTAATAAAATAGTATAAATGGAAGTCCATTCATAATATATATCATAGAAACATTCTTTCTTTTGAAATCATCAACATTACAATGATATACATCAATATAGTAGTGAAATGGTCATTGTTTTCTCATTAATAATCACTTTTACATACAACCATTTGGTATTTAGACCTGATAATTTATGAATATTAATAAAATAATATATTAATATTATTACCATCATAAATGTACCATTATAATCTCTCCCAAAGATATCAATATCTCTCCAAGTGCACCTCTGTCCATAGAGCAAGAATATGATGAGAAAACTTGGAATAGATGAAAGAAAAAGATGATATTGAAATGTCCAAGAGATTCCATATATATTTCAACTATAAATTATGACTCCATTAAATCTCCATGAAATACCTGAATGGCCTTTCCACACACCAACTTGGATGGGAATCTTTCACCCTCGAAATTGGCTAAGGCAAGAAACTAGTCATCCACTAGCTCTCTCTCTTCACAAATACAAATTTCTCAAAAGATCAAAAGATACATTCATTATTTGTTCTTGACATTTATAAAGTTTCCAATCTCTCTATGGGTCTAATTCCTTCCAAGAGATGCATTCCTACTCTAGTTGGGAAGAGATTGCAAAGAATGCCACTTTTACAACAATTCTTAGTCTCCCACTTCCACCAAATCATATGTGGAAGCATATTAGCTTCCCTAACTCCATTGAGCACCATATTGGATCTATTTTTAGCCATGAAATGTCATATATGTCATATTTCAGCCTTATTATCTGATTTGTGTCATAGGTGTTATAGCTTCTTCATCATTATTGTCTTAGAGCAAGGGAATCTAGTCCAAGTGTCTCACTAGCTCCAAAATGCCTCTTCCTCTTCCATGGGATTTACCCTTCTACTCCAATTAAACCTTAATTGATTCATTCCAAGTATATTTACCTTCCAAATCATCCCAATACCCTTGGGATTCTTCTGGATTCGAAATGACAAGAGGAGGATGTCATGTGGCATAGAAAATCTAGCTTGTGTGGATCCAATATCCTCCATGTGTCTGCATGATCAATCACCAATTTTATTTTCCCTTGTATTTATTTATTCATATCCTTTATTAAATATTTATTCAATTCTAATGTTCAAACATCATTTATTGTTCCCCTTATTCCAAATCCGAAAGCTTTCACCCCCAACCTAGGAAACTTGTAATTTTCCTTCTTGGCAATTATTTGACCGTTAGCATCCATTTGACAAACTCTCATGAATATGGAAAATGTGATTAGGCCGTTGCCACCATTTTACAAGTGCATACAAGCTTAAAGTGACCAATCAAATATTCTCCAATGACATAGGTGAGGATCCCATGTCCTATAATGCTTCTCCAAAATAATGTAATATGCATCAAAATAATAATCAGTAATGCGTTCTTTCATCCAAGAAGTGAATGAAGAACCTCCACTAAAATATGAACCAAAGAAGGAGCAAAGAAAACATGAATACTTCAAGTGATCAAATAAGTCTCATGAATACACTCATGGACATGTATATCATCATGAAATAACAGAGGATTTTTCTGCCAATAATAATGTTCTTCAATCATATATCTCTTCACCCAAGTGTGGGATAAAGTTCCTCCAACATCAAATAGAATTGGCAAGGAGCAAGGAAAACCATGAGTCTCCAAGTGACTCAAGTGAACATCATAGGTGCACCCATGTAGATGTGTATCATCATGATGCAACAAAGGATGCTGCTGAAAATTTAAATAATATGGTTATCTAATATTCCATCATCAAAAGGAGAGATATAAATTCCATACTCTTCACGGGGCACAATAAAAAAGAAACCTTTCACCCATACTTCATTATGATGAATGCCTCAAAATTTGGAAGTGTAGGATGTAGGAGAAAGAACCAACTCACCCAAATGATCAGAAAGTGAGAAATTTTCATCATGTGAAGGATCCATAGAGGTAGGATTATGCACCTCCCTTAAAAATGTAAAAATTTCTCCATACGTTGGTTCCAGGATAGTGGAATCATGCACTTATTCAAAAAGTGTGTACCCATCTTCAAGAGGGAACTCAAGTTCCTCATACACCACAACAAGTGATTGGATATTATCAAGATAATCTTAAAACACATAAATAACTTGTAATTTTTCATGTTTCTCATGATCCATCATGTCATGATAATCCAGGCTAAGCAATCTACCATATGACAATATGAAACATAGGAGGAAGCACAAGTATCTTGCAACCTCTCAAGAAGTTGCTCATTTTGAATTTTGAGCTTATAAATATCTTCATTTTTCTTCAAGTAGGATTCATGTAACCATCCACTAAGCTCGATCACATTTTTTCTATTAAAAAAAAGGACATGAAATTACCTTTGATTTTGCACATTTCTCTTTGAATCTTCTCCATTTCTTCAAGGAATGATGGCTCCTCCAATGAAGAAACTTTCCAACAAGAATTTGATACCAATCCTTCAGTGTCATGGAGTATTATAAGGGCCTCTTGGATATCCATTTCACTCATATTCAAATACCCTTCATGTGAATTAACCTCATCTTCTTCTTTCTTCTTCATTTGATCAACTTGTTGAGGCTCAAGTGGTGATGGAGAAGTTGATCTTTGTTCTTCATTGTCTGTCACAAGGTCTTCATCTTCATGATTATGCCAAAATTTGTATTGCAGAAACACTTTCAAATCTGATCTCTATGTCACCAAAATATATTTGTGAGCACCCATCAATAGGTAATCTTTCATAGTTCAATGATCCATCCATAGATTCTCTTTGATTTTCACAACCCCCATCAATAAGGATTGTGTGATTGTATTCACTTTCCTCTTTATGTTCTTCTATACAATCACATAGAGGTAATTGATTCTCCACTTTATGATTCTATGTTTCTTCCTTTAATTTTGTATATAAGTTTTTTTCATATCCTTTAGAAAAAAAATTCTTCCATTCTATGTTTTAACTTCCTCATTTATAGTGCACAATAAATCTTTGCTCTTTTCACAAGTGGGATGATTTTTCTTTAATGAGTTCACATTTTTCTTATTGTGACTAAATCAATACTTGAAAATATGTTCTTGTAAATAATACCTCTCATGAATATCCCCTCTCAAAGTTCGATACTCCTGGAAACATACCTCAATATCTATGGTTGTAATTTCTTCTTTTGTTGGTCGAGGAGGAAGGAATGTAGGCATAGTGGTCTATTGTGAAGCCAAGAAATGTATGAAAATTTTATTCAATTTATGGTATTAATGTGCAGGTTCCAATACCATGCTTTGATACCACTTTAATTTCCCTTGGGAATAATTTTCCCAATGTGCTCAAATTCACCAAATTTCAACTCTAGGTATATGGATACAACTGATTCCAAACTCCTCTAATTACTTTCAAACTTGGTGAGGAATTTCATGAGGTGTAATGGGACACATTAAAACATATATAATACATATAATCAACTGATATACCCAACCATGGTATGAAATTTTTAAGGGAATAAGTTTCGGGGCAAGACTAGTCAATTTGGGAGGTGGAAATCCCCCGTGGGTCCTGGAAAAAATATCTTCCAAACAATGTAAAAGATACACTAATTGTTGTTATTATAATTGTATATGTTATAATACATTAATTAAAGTATATTTTATGAATTATTTGTGGTTTTTGGATTGATTAGGTATCCAAGAGACTCAGGGAATTTACTAGTAATTTTGAGGCTCAAATCCCCAATGGTAGATGGATCCAAATAGCTCCAAATTATCTCAATTGTATAAGAAGGTGTATGAATTATGTTAATAAATAAAAATGGTGTTTATATGTGTATTTAAATCATCAACTGACTTCATAAACTTAATTTTTAAATCTGGTCAATGTATGGAGTTTTATGAGCAACTTGTGGTTCAAATCCCCTATGGGAAGATGGTGAAAATGACTTTCCAAATGCACTCAATACAAATATAATATATAAATGGAATAAGGGAAAATATAAATTACATAAACATGAACTCATATGCATCACCATTCAACTTTTAGTGTCTTCTACAACTCCCTTAAATCAGATGCAAAAAGACTAGTTTCAACCTTGAGGGAAATGACAGGAAATCTTCTTCAAATGATATGAAACTCAACAAAATGACTCCAAATACTTATGTACTAATATAATACATCATAAAATTCCATTCATACATAAACCATAAATATTTTACTTATCCATTCGAAACCATCAATATTACATTGGTTCACAACAAGGTAGTGGGGAAATGGCACTGTTTCTTCATTGTTTAACATTTTTACATGAAATATTTTGGTATTTCGAACTGATTATTTCTGAATATGAATAAAAGAGTATCAATGTAAGTCCATTATTCATATATATATCATATAAACATTATTTCATTCGAAATCATCAGCATTACATTGTCATACATCAATATAGTGGGGAAATGGTCATTGTTTGCTCATTAATAATCACTTTTACATACAACCATTTGGTATTTAGACCTAATAATTTTTTAAGATGAAAAATATACTATATTAATATTATTACCATCATAAATGGACCATTATAATCTCTCCCAAATAGATCAATATTTCCCCAAGTGCGCCTCAGTCCATAGAGCAAGAATATGATGAGAAAACTTGGAATAGATGAAATAAAAAGTTGATCTTGAAGTGTCCACAAGATTACCTGTATATTTAACATGTAAATTATGAATCCATTAAATCTCTATGAAATAAGTTAATGGCCTTTCCACACACCAACTTGGATGAGAATCTTTCACAAATGCAAATTTCTCAAATGATCAAAATATCCCTTCATTATTTTTTCTTGACATTTATAAATTTTCAAAGCTTTATATTGGTCTAATTCCTTACAATAGATGCATTCCAACTCTAGTTGGGAAGATATTCCAAAGAATGCCACTTGTACAACAATTCCTAGTCTCCCACTTCCACCAAATCACATGTGGAAGCATATTAGCTTCCCTAACTCCCTTGAGCACCCTATTGGAGCTATTTTTAACCCTGACATGTCATACATGTCATATTTCATCCTTCATATATGATTTGTTTCATAGTTGTCATAGCATATTCATCATTGTTGTCATAGAGCTAGGGAATCTAGTCCAAGTGTCTCACTAGCTCCAAAATGCCTCTTCCTCTTCCACTCCTATTCGACCTTAATTGATTCATGCCAATTATATTGAATTTCCAACTCATCGCAATACCCTTGGTATTCTTATGGATTTTAAATGACAAGAAGAGGATGCCATGTGGCATGGAAAATCTAGCTTGTCTGGGTCCCACATCCTCCATGTGTCTTCATGATCAATTGCCACTTTTATTTTCCATTTTATTTGTTTATTTAGCCCCTTTATTAAATATTTATGCCATTCTAATTTTCAAACATCATTTATTGTCCCCCTTATTCCAAATCCCAAAGCTTCCACCCCCAACCTAGGAAACTAGTAATTTTCCTCCTTGGCAATTATTTGACCCTTAGCATCCATTTGACAAACTCTCATGAATATGGTAGATGTGATTAGGCCATTGTGACCCAATGAAAAATTTGGGACATGGCATGCTACTATAATCACAAATTTTTTTCAGGATTAAAATTATGCCTTGTTTGAAACCGTGGCCTTATAAATCGGCATCGTTTCAACCAAAATCCGAAAATCAACCCCCAAATAAAAAAACTGAGACTACCATCACAACCTCATTGCTCTTTTTGAGGTCAAGATTAAAACTTATCTATAACTGTGGCATGAACATATGGTACTTATGCAATGAAAATTCCAAAACCAATCCTTAGATCGAAAAGATGTCTTGCAAGTGGTGACTTTTTCTTCTCTCAAGTTAAAATTGTAAGCGTTTTTGAAACATGGCCCAAATTTAAAAAAGAAAAAGAAAAAATGACTTTAGAAATATTTTAATCAAAAAATGATTTTTTGAAATGAAAAACACAATAAAAGCATAAAAAGTAAACAAATCTAAAAAATCTAAAAATTAAAAATAATAAGAAGAAGAAGAAACAAAAAAAATTAAAAACAATCATATAAATTAAAAAACAACAATAAAAACAAATAAATAACAATATATATTTTAAAATATGATACACAACCACATCATAATATATATAGATATATATAAAACAAACAAATGAAAAATACTAAAAAAAAATCAAACCAATATATATATATATAAACAAAAACACATGAGCACATACACACTTAAAAGAGGTTGCTAATAGTAGCACCAAATTTTTATTGGAGAGTTTTTTTTGTGTAAAAATATGAGTTTTATGGCTAGATTTCTCGTTGTTAGTGTATAGTTATTTTTCTATATTATAATGCATTACATTTTCTAGGCACTTCTACCTAGGAATAATTTATTATCAATTAGATCCCATTTCTTAGCCCACCTAGCAAAATTCCCTCAAAATCTTCCATTTCATAGGATCATATGTTAAATACTCGCTTCAGGATGTAGGGATCAATCCACATTGAGTTGAACTTCTATGACCCTAGTTCTTCTCCATTAAAAAATACATAAGGTTTGTTCAACTTATCTTATCTATCTTGACATGGTTTTTATGCACCTAATTTGTAGTAGAAACATCTCTTTTATGTTTATCTAATGGTTCTGGGTAGACTTGGTGTTCTTCTAACTAACTAGTGTTGGATAGAAGCTCAATCACTAGTTTTATTGATGAAATCTAACATTCAATTGGTAGTACAAATTTGAATCCATGTTTGTGATGGAAAAGGGTGAAACTTGTTGCAATATTCATTGAAGGGCGATACTCCCAAAGAGAAATCTTATCGGAATCTCAACTTTTCATCTAATTCCATCATCATTCTATTTTGAAAGTGAGTATCATTATCAATGAAAATATCTTTGGGAATACCGAATAGGGATAACATATGGTCGAACACAAAATGTGTAGTTGTTTCTCTATTGCATGTGAAGGTAGGCATGAATTCCTGGTATTGAGTGAAGTGGTACACAATAGTGATAATGTACTATGACCTTTCATTGATGATTAATGACATGTTTCATAATATATCCCCCATTTTGTGAAGAGATGTATGGTGATGATGGGGAATAATGGAACATGGTGTGCACACATATTCCAGTAAACCTTTAATATGGGTGACACTTATTTATTGCTTCAACACATTTCTTAAAGATCAAAGGCAAAAAATATCTAGCACAAAATATCTTTTACGTTGTAGAAATCCCCAATAGATGGAAACCGCGTGCTCTTTCATGGAAATCATTTAGAAATTTCTCACCGTCATTATGAGTTAGACATTCTCTTAGCATTATATCAATTCCCTGATGATATAAAGTTTCATCGATAATAACATAGTGTTTTTATTGGTAGCAAATTCGTCATCGGTCCTGATGAGAGGCTTGAGATGGGACCCTTTGTGTTTGTATATATACTAGGATGTTTGCAGAACAGGGTTCATTTGGGTCGATGAGAAATACATATTCATTAAGAAATGAATCACTGTCAATTTATTCCTCACCTTATCTAGAAAGCTCTAACACAAGCTCGACAAATTGCAATATAATAGAAATAGTCAAGCTGATACATATGGATCATCGTATATGAATTGTTATGTATTTTTTTTATTGTGTGTTGTTTACTATAGTGTCCATAATTGATTTCTGTAATTTATTTATAAACTAATATTCATGATGTCCATCGTGATCATGAAGGCATTAATGGGATTCCACAAGGAATGAAAAGTTATCATAAACAATTGAGTAGGTTGCCCTACTATGAGCACCTACAAATTGATCATCTCTTTAATACAATGCATATAAAAAAGAATGTGACTGAAACATTATGGTGACTATTAGAGCTAAGGAGCGACAAAGAAAAAATTGTGAAATTTTGCAAAGACATTCAAGAAGGAAACCAAGCAATGAAAGACGTCATTCAATTTCATAGCAACATAGATCAACTTAATATAAACTAAATTCCATGGATGTTTTCGGAGAATCAAAGTAATTTTGTAGAAGAAGTCATGCAGAAAATAAAATTTCCCACAGGATTTTGTGTGAACATGAAGAATATCATAACAAAGAAAGGTGATTTTGTGGGGATGAAAACACATGATTGGAACGTCTTCATGAAGGTAATTATTATGGTTATATTCATTTTTTTTAATTCCAGTGCATATTGTTGTTATTTTTTTTGTCTACTCTTTGTTTACAAAATGACATGGTTTGTATATTGTTATAGTATGTTCTACCTCTCTCTCTCCCGGACACATTCGCCAACAATGTCAAACAAGTTATGTATAATATTGGGAAATACATGAGGTAACTAGCAATTATTTGCATGTGCTTAGTGTTTCTTTAATTCATTGTATAATTTATATTTGTTTTCATTGCACTAATTCATGTTATGTAATTTAATGTTTTTTTGGTTAAATAACGTTATTGATTTGCGTCACTTGTAGATGGTTGTCATCTAAAGTGTTATCACTCCAGGAAACTCCTCTAGGTTTTAGCTCAAGGATGATTGGTAACTTTTTTTTTTGGGGTTTTCTTGATATGGATCAAGTCTAGTGACCTATATAACCTCCCACTCTCAAGACATGCATGAAGCTCACTCAATCATAAGGATTTTAGTTACAACTTGTTTAGTAGTTTGAAAATAAGGTGCAGGGATGGAGAACTTATCAAGCTGACAGACTTACATACAAAACATATGCATATAAATGGCTAAATATTGACAAGGATGGTACTTATAAATCAAATCGCATTAAATCACCAATAGGATTATAGCTATTAGTTATTAATCAACTTGAAAATTACCTAAATGCACATTCAGGCATAAGTATAGTAAAGATAAAGATGATGGTTGAACAACTCATAAAAAAAGAGCTTACAATTAGAACAAACAAGATGAGACGCTTGACAATAGAATAGTCTTACAAATCCCTGAAGTCGAACCCTTATTATAAAATCATTCATGGGCTTTATAGCCTTCTACAAAAATGACAGATCCTGAAAATCCGATCTATTTACACCAAAAATACTTGAAAGTGATAGTTTTTTCAGATTAGGGCTTCAAACCCTTGATAACTATTTGTCTATATATTGTGAAGATCTAGTTCACTGAGTGAACTTTTAATAACTGAAGTGGTTACTGATAATCACCACTACTGGTTCAGTGTAAAATTGCCGCCAACAGCTAGTGTTTTGGCGGTTTACTGAAGTGGCCTTTCTGGCTTAAATCGTTGGATGTTTCTACCTTGTCTCCACGGTCATTGATTGGATGCTCTAACCTCTAACCTATCAGCACCTCAGGCTCGACTGTTGCCACAGTGTTGGCATCTTAAATCCCTAGCGTTGCGACAGTTTTTTCATCGACGCTTTCCATCACTGGCTTGCCGGCAATCGAAAGCTGAAACAACTAATGCATCGAAACCTCAAAAAATAATGCTGCCATAGTGTTGGAGGTTCCAACGACTAATATTCTTAGCGTCAACGATTGAAAGCTCTGTCTTCTATCCCGTCGGCACCTTAGACCGGAACGTGGCCGCTGTTTTGGAGGTGAAACGAACTAATCTTATCGCTGTCGAAGTCATTTGACGAAGGAATCAGAGCTTTAGTTATCTATGCTGCCGAGACTGTCGAGTAGCTTAGTCTTAAATTCTTCGATCTGTAGTTCTTAGTTCTCCCGATCACTGATGATTTCCTATTTTCGCGCTATCGAAATGATTTATTGATTGATCGGAGGCCTTGTTCGTTTGTCTTCCACCGTTTCGGTTCCTTAGTGGCGTAACTCACCGATCCATAGCCCTTAGTTCTTTCAATTGTTGATGATTTTCTATTGATTGATCGGAAGCCATAGTCTGTATATATTCTGTCATTTTGGCTCCTTAGTGGACTAACTCGTCGATCCGTAGCCCTTAGTTCTTTCAATCGCTGATGATTTTCTATTGATTGATCAAAAGTTGTAGTCTGTATATCTTCTGCCATTTCGGCTCTTTAGTGGACTAACTCACCGATCTGTAGCCCTTATTTCTTCTAATACTCGATGATTTTTCGCAGTGGCAGCACCGCAGTGAACTAAAACTCTGAAACGTCAACGTAATAGAGGACTACACCTCCGATCACTATTTTAAAAAAAATGTTCCGATGGCAGTAAAAAGTTTAGCAATATGCCTAAATGCCAAAGGGGTTTTCCACCTGTTATTTATCTTCCATCTTTCGATGGATAATGAGATGTTCTGATCCTCTCCCAAGACACCAAAAGCTACAACTTGTGAAATTTTCATAAAAAACAGAGGCTTTCAAACTGTTAGTGAAATTCATATCCCTCATTGCGTGAATTAAATTCTTCATACGAAAATAAATTATTTTGGGAGATAACATCTGGCTCCTACTTGGGGATGGGAACCTCCCAGTGAGGTCCCAAGAACCCCAGACCAAAATTCCTTTCCTGGAAAAGAATAATTAAAGCTATCTTCTATTGTTCCATTGGGCATGGAGTTATTTGTCTTCTATAACTGATCTGCTGCACCCTGCCTGTAGCCCACTTTGCTTATTCATAAAAACAACTGAAAATGACCTAGCTGCTCATATTAAGAGCTTATTTTCCTATGTACTCGTACTCCTAATTCTAATCAGTAGATCCTTTTTATCATGTGACACCATGCTTCCAATGAAGCCAGGTCAGAAGTTGATCTGCTAAACTTATCCCTGATCTTGACCCCAAAAATAAATGAAACCCTAGCATGCAGCAATGTAGTTTTGAAGGGTGATAGAATGAGCCATCATCTAAAAAAAATATTTTGATATCTACACTGCTTATAAGTTCCATATAGTCAGCAACAGGGTCATAAAAACCATCAGGAAATACCTTTTTATGCTGCTGATCTTTTCCTTCATCGATGTCAATGTTGAATGTGGACTGCTCAACCTTTGTTTGATAAAAATGCAAGCTCAATAGTTGATCTGAATCTTTTTGCTCCCCTTCACATAATCTGAATTCATCATGATGACAGGCTGGCTTATCACAGCTAACAATTTCCTCTTCCACAATAATATCTTTGTAGGATATACCAAAACTAAAAAGATCTGTATTGGACTTTTGAGCAACAGATTCATAACAAGCATCTATCACAACATTCACACCTCTTTTATCATCTCTTAGCTGAAAAGAAGAACTAGATGAATTTTGTGTAAACAATAAGTCTTCACAAATTTTAACCTCTTCTCCCTCACCACTGTGTTTGCTGAATATAGGAGTATCAATCTAAGATCCTAATGACAGAGATGAAGGATCTTGTATAGGAGTATCAACAATATAATTTTGAAACAGATCTGGAAAAATGTTACCTAGTTCCTTGTCATGATTTGAAGCAACATGTTCATAAGGAGAAGGAAGATCTTCTTGATGTTCTAGCTGGAGATTAGATAGTCCCTGGAAATTGTGTTCCTCTTGGTTACTACAACTTTATTTGATTTGAAAATCTGGAAACTGTGAGCTAGCGTGACTGATTTCAATGATAATTTTACCAACAGAAAGCTGATCATTTCCATGTGTAGTTAAAGAAATCAATTCCTCAGATTCACCACAATCGGATCTAATGGTGGTAGGAAAACCTTCAACTCCTTTATAATTCATTTATGGTTTATGTTTATTGGAAAGTACCTCATTATGAAGATCATAAGAGAGATGAGGTAGCTCTTGAGGGAGATATTCTTCTTTATTTACCTTTTCATCCTGAGAATGCAACTTATATTCTTCACAACAATTGTCAAATTCAAACTCATCTGAATAGCACCTTTTACAGTGCTTAGTGAATGCTTGGTGAAAATCTTTCAATGATGAAATGCTGGAAGGAGGTAAAGAAAAATACCACTGACGTGCATCACCATATAATGAATACATGAACATCTTCATGTTGTTGATCTAATATATCCATGCATTCGTGAAACTTGAGGAGGTGTTCTGCAGGATTGCCTTCTTTCTCCTCCTTGAAGACAGGTAAAAAATATCCCCATTCGGACATATCAGGTACTGCATGTGGGAAACCAGCAACAGAAGAGAAAGTCAAGAGGTGTGAACCTCCGAGCCAAAAGAGCAGCAAATGCTTTTGACATCTTAATATTGTGGAGCCGCGACTGAATTCGTCTTTCATGGAGTCGCCAGGGATGAGATCTTCACAAGCAACCATGCTTGAATATGCCCAGACCCTAAACTTTTCTGATGCATTTAAAAATTCATGGGAATTAAGAGTTTCAACAGAAGAAATAATAGCAGAAATATTTCTTGAAATACCTGATGTATCTTTTTTTGCAGTACTGCTGGTCTGTCGTAGTAAATCCCTAGCTTTCCTGAAAATTTCTTTTGGATCTGAAATAGGTGTTGCTAGTGGCCCCTTTGGGTTTTCTCTGGTACTTAGTCTTCTTGAAGCCACCTTATCAATCGAGTCACCAGATATATGATTACAACCATAATAATGTCCAATCTTTGTCAATCATCAAAGCATGGATCTATGTCATCACCCAGGAAAGTTGAGCTTCAATCTCTTGTCCCCAGTAATGACACCACTTTGTTATCACTCCAGGAAACTCCTCTAGGTTGTAGCTCGAGGATTCCTGGTAACTTAAAATGTTTTTATTTTTTTTGGGTTTTCTTGATATGGATCAAGTCGGGTGACCTATATAACCTCCCACTCTCAAGATATGCTTGAAGCTCACTCAATCACAAGGATTTTAGTTACAACTTGTTCAGTAGTTTGAAAATAAGGTGCAGGGATGGAGAACTTATCAAGTTGGCATACTTACATGCAAAACATATGCATATAAATGGCTAAATCCTGACAAGGATGGTATTTATAAATCAAATCACATTAACTCACCAATAGGATGATAGCTATTAGCTATTAATCAACTTGAAAATTACCTAAATGCACATTCAGGCATAAGTACAGTAAAGATAAAGATGATGGCTGAACAACTCATACCAAAAGAGATTACAATTAGAAAAAATAAAATGAGATGCTTGACAATAGAATAGGCTTACAAATCCCTGAAGTTGAACCCTTATTATAAAATCATTCATGGGATTTATAACCTTCTACAAAAATGACAAATCTTGAAAATCCGATCTGTTTACACCAAAAATACTTGAAAGTGATAGTTTTTTCAGATTAGGGTTTCAAACCCTTGCTAACTATTTGTCTATCTATTGTGAATATCTAGTTCACTGAGTGAACTTTTAATAACTGAAGTGGGTGCTGATAATCACCACTGCTGGTTCAGTATAAAATTGCCGCCAACAGCCAGTGTTTCAACGGTTTACTGAAGTGGCCTTTCTGGCTTAAATCGCTGGATTTTTCTACCTTGTCATCATGGTTTCCGATCGAATGCTCTAACCTCTAACCCATCGGTGCCTCAGGCCCGACTATTGCCACATTTTCAATGTCTTAAATCCCTAGTGTCGCGACAGTTTCTTCATCAACGCTTTCCATCACTATCTTTTCGGCGATCGGAAGCTAAAACAAATAATGCATCAAAACCTCAAAGAAGAATGCTACTATAGTGTCAAAGGTTTCAACAACTAATATTCTCAGCGTCGGTGATCGAAAGATCTGTCTTCTAGCTCGTCGGCACCTTAGACCGGAACGCGACCGCTATTTTGGAGGTGAAACGAACTAATCTTATCGCTGTCGAAAGTCATTTGAAAAATGAATCAGAGCTTTAGTTATCTATGTCGCTGACACTATGGAGTAGCTTAGTTTTAAATTCATCGAGCTATAGTTACTAGTTATCTCGATCGTTGATGATTTCCTATTGTCACGCTATCGAAATGATTTATTGATTGATCGGAGGCCTTGTCCGTTTATCTTCCACTGTTTTGGTTCCTTAGTGGACTAACTCACCGATCCATATCCCTTAGTTCTTTCGATCGCCGATGATTTTCTTTTGATTTATCGCACACCATAGTCTGTATATCTTCCACCATTTCAGCTCCTTAGTGGACTAACTCGTCGATCTGTAGCCCTTAGTTCTTCTGATCGCCAATGATTTTCTGTTGATTGATTAAAAGCCATAGTCTATATATATTCTGTCGTTTCGGATCTTTAGTGGACTAACTCGCCGATTCGTAGCCCTTAGTTCTTCCGATCATCGATGATTTTCCATAGTGGCGGCACCGCAGTGAACTAAAACTCTGAGACGTTGGTGTAATAAAGGACTATAGCTCTGATCACTATTTTTTTTTAAATGTTTTGATGGCAGTAAAAATTTTAGCAATACGCCTAACCACTGAAGCAGTTTTCCACCTGTTATTTATCTTCCATCTTTCAGTGGCTAATGAGATGTTCTGATCCTCTCCGAAGCCACCGAAAGCTACAACTTGTGAAATTTTCATAAAAAATAGAGGCTTTCAAACTGTTAGTGACATTCATATCCCTCATTACGTGAATTAAATTCTTCATATGAAAATAAATTATTTTGGGAGATAACATAAAGAAATCCATAAAGAAGATATAAAGTATTGGAGGTGAG